>JAPSGF010000035.1:6977028-7162012 GCA_035772895.1 Perdix hodgsoniae | reverse complement strand
GGTGGAATTCCAGCAAGGAGTTGATTGTGACCTCTGATGCTCTGTAGTGTCAAGGACAGATGGGAAGATGGAATGAATCAATATATGTCAACCGCACAGATGGTACAGTCATGCAGTATCCATAGCCTGATCTCCTATCCCCCTGAAACAGAAATTAATAATCCCTTCATTACAGGCAATAGCTGCCAACCAGCTGAAAGATCAGACTGTGTCTTAGGGTGAAATTGTTTACAAGGTTTCCTTGCAGCAAGGAAGCTGGACTGAATGTTGGTACTAAAAAGTTTATTTGGGATTGATAGAAATGTCTCTCCAAAGGTCCCTGAATGTAGAAGGGCTGTGAGACAGGCTTCTTTGAAGAAAGCTGGTGCTGTGTTTCCAACAGTGGAGCATATATGCAGGGGAAGATTTGGGGCGAGGAGGCTTGTGGGGTGAGCTGCACCTCTGCTACTAAAGTGACTCTCAGGCCCGAGGAGAAACAGCAGTTGCCCCCAGCCTACCTGCAGCCAGTCTGTTGGTGAGGTGGTTGTACCTTTGACCTCTGTCAAGCTGACACTGGTATTAGCTGGATTGCAAGCTGATTGCAACATATGGCTTTTGGAAATAAAATCTGGGAAACTTGGGACCTTTGTCTAATAGTCACATCTTCAGTAGGAAATGATAGTGCTGCTCTTGCAATTTTATCATGTTTTTCCAAAAAGCTGTGCTTTTGTAGACATGCAGTCACTTGAGAATTGCAGTTAATTGCTGTTTATGCCTGTCTGTTTTTTAAAGCTTGTAATCCCTACAGCTATGGAGAAAACCAAGCAGCCGACTGAAAAAAAAAAATCCAAAACCCAAAAAAACATCATTACCCTTTAGGCTCAGAAGAGCAGAGGGCAACAAGACAGCCCCACTTCTAAAAATTTCAATTAGTCCTGACTGGTGAGTACAGCACAGCAATGGTGTCAGTTGTGGGTGCGCTGCCTGACAATGCCTATGAAGTAGAGGCTGAATGAGAGAGGCCAAGATGGCTTTTTGCACACTCACTTGGAGCACTCCTGATGTGTAAATATTCTGTGTTGGGCTGCTCAGTGGGATAGGACCAGTTCAGCCTTGTCTTTGCTTGTTTGCAAACAAGGCCCTGATATTAGAAGCCAGAATTTGAAGGAGAATATGTAATATAATCATCTGCTGCAACCCACCAAAACGAGTATTGGCACGCCTGCACAGGCTTCACTGGTAATGATGAATTCAGTATTCACCACATGGACTAATTAATGCACTATAACATCTCCCAGTGCAATTTGCAAGTCACAGATTGCATTAGGTGATACAAATGACTCATTTGTGAACCTGAAGGATGACCTTTGGCAGGACTAACTTCTGACCTCAGAAATATTAAAGAAAGGTTATTTCACCTTGCCATTGTCTCCAAATGCCAAAATAGCCCAATTAAAAACCTTGACATGGAACCATAGGAGCAGATGCGAGTCCTAAAGGGCATTAATTATTTTCAGTGTCAGCTGGTTGTATAACTGAGGCCAAATGAGAGTTTGGAAAGCTATTAAGCCCCTGTCTTACATGCATTGGGTCTAAGGTTTGAATTGAAAATAGTGTGTGGTTTTTCATTTGGGTAAGAGACGCTGCATACAAGGGCAGGTTGTCCCGGTGAGATGTGAGCTACCTTTCTATGCAAAGACTGTTAGACAGTATTTAAAAATGTGGCCCTGCAGTAATAATAATCCATCACAGCTTCAGTATTTATGAAATTATCATTAGTCACCATGCGGCGAGGTCGAAATCCTGTGCATATGTTCAGCATTGTTTCCTCGCGTGCTGTTCTCACCCTCCCTCCCTGGCCACTGATCTTGTTGTGTGCACGCTTTTTTCCAAATGCGGTGACAGATGAAGATATTGCACCAAAACTAAGTTCCCATATGGCTAATTTCTACGTTTGTTTTAACAACACACAGATTTAAAACAAATGAAAACACAAAGACTTGAGTAATCTTGGCGTTCTTTCCAGTGCTCTGTAATTTCTACCTCCAGGTGGGCTTTTATTGACACATTCTGAAATGCCTTGATGTGCCTTAAAAAAGAAACTAGTCAGCCCATAATTCACTGAAAGAGTTTCATTTGTTTGGGGCAGAGTCTTGCAGCAACACTCGCCCTATTTCAACCTTCCCTTCCCAACCTCAACAGTTTGAAAGTGATTCATTTTCTTACCTCTGCAAACAATGAAGAAAAAATATATACATTTAAGGAGCATGAATAAATAAATGTGTTATTTGCATCCATATCCAGAAGGGTTTATGCCACTAATATCTGCACTGGAATCATTTTTTCATTTTCTATTTCTCCTTGCCATGGTTGTTTCAGCGTTAGTCACCAGGAAGAGCAAATGATAATGGTTCTTGGATGCCATGATAATAGGAATAAAATAAGAATAGATAGGTTATATTTGATAGAATGGTTACTGATATCACCCAAGGGAGAAACTTCCAAACTTTAGTTATTTTCCCAACCGATATTTTTTCTTACCTGCTGAGGATTGCTCTTTGCCATCATAATTCTAAACCTCTACCAGGAGAATATTGCATTTATACTTCCCATTCATGTGTTGGATGATTAAATAGAGGCATTTTTCTGTCCAACTTGTTGGCATGTCGTTCAGCTACTTCCCTAGCGTTGCGGTTAATTGTTTAGTGAATGGTTCAGTCTTTTTGCCCATCAGGATTTGGAGCTATATTAAATGGAGCTCTCATGTGTCGTGTGAATGAACGAAGTAAGAGATTGCTAGGAAACTTTAGCTGCTCTTTAGCTGAAGTGCTTTCTTGTTAAAACAAGTATTTATTGGACTTACGAAATCATTAAGAACTCAAATTCCCTGTGTGTAGTATAAGATACTGTAAACTCAGCATGGAATATTTTCCCACTTGTTATGTGTGGCTTTGTTAGGATAGTATTTACTTATCCAGATTATAGTTCAACCTTGACATATCCAAATGGGTAACACTACTTGGTCTCCTGCTTTTTAGGATGGTAGATTTCTAGGGGAGAGGGATGTATGATCTTGCGCAGTCACAGGACTTCTTAACCTCACTGTTTGCATTGTAGTATTAGACTTGCTGTAGTCACGTGGTGAATAGTTAGAAGCATCAGACTGCCTTGTTTATCCTGTTCCTAAATTAGGGTAATAATACTCACTAAGTGATTGCAAGGTTCTTAAAGAACATTTCTTCCTAAGGCGATCAGTGTCAAATGTTTATAAAAGTTAGAGGAAAATGAAAAAAGGCATGATAAGTTGCACATAACTTTCATATCCCATTGAGAAATGAAGTCAGTGACATAAATGTAACCTTTTATGTTCCCATGCATGACTGATAATTCAGTGTTTCCTTATGCGAGTCTGCTGGGTCTTACAGTTTGTAGAGGATACTTTTCCTTAGCCACAGTGAAAGCAGCAAATGGGGAAAAAAAAAATTTTTTAAAAAAATCAAAGTTTAAAAGGGAAGTGAAGCAAAGGTAGAAACAAACACCAGAAGGAGAGTGTAACTTTGAAATAAGTTTGTTCCATGAGCAGTGGAACTAATGAAACTAAACCTTGTTTTTCTACAGATTTGTATTGTTTCCTGTGCTACTTTATCACAATAACTCCATTCATCATGTCCCCTTGTCACCATAATACTCTTTGATCACTGACATAACCTTTATAGCCCTCACTCCAATATTCTCACTACTTTCCTATGATCCCAAGTTCCGCTGCAAACATCCAGTCCTATCCTGCCTTCCTTTCTCTCTGTCCCTTAACCGAGTGTCTCATGCTCCACACTCCCTTCTGACAAAGCTCTCCTGGGATGCATTTGCTGCTTGCTTCATTGAGTTGTATCCGGCTTTCCTTCCACAGGAGAGCTTGCTTCATTTTCTACAAATGCACACATAATCACAAAAATATCAAAACTAAATTTCTTTTGAATCTCATCTCGAGAATGGGCAAGGGGTTAAAATTATTAGGGGGAGGGACTCCTGGATAGACAATGTGATCTCACAGATCCTCGTTTCCTTAGGAAATGAGCCTAAAAAAATGTCCTGATTGCCTCAGGGGAAGAAGACGGGAAGCTGGTCTACCGACCAGTTATGACATTGTTTTCTTTATAATGTGGCTTATTTGCCACACTCATGAGCACTGTACCCAGATCTGAGCAAAAAGGTGTCTGGGTATGTCTGAATCTGCTCAACATTTCTCTCCTTGTTCAGGCTAAAACAGCTATGTAGGGATATTGGTTGGAGTTAGTAAAGTGAATTCACTCCTGCCTTAGCAATATGTCTAATAACGTCTATCTACAACACCTGTGGTTTGCAGCATTTCAGTTCCAAAAAGCCTTTTCCAGATGCTCGTACTTCTGAAAAACGTTCCCTCCTGCATCGAAATGTGCTACATTAGGCATGATGTGAACGTTATTAGAAAATCTGATTAAAAAATGAGATCTCATTCTCGAGTGTGTGTACCCATACATTTTACTCAAAGTTGTGGCCTTCTTGTAGGCAGTGCTGGTGCCTTGACGATTAGAGCATATGAATTTGACATTTAGCAGAAATTACGTCCCTAGGTTGCAAAAGTGTCTTGCAGTGATTTGTTGAAAATCTGTTTTGAGTTCTCGGTGCTGTAATGGTTTAAAAACATACTTAGCTCATGCACACTGGCTTTTCCTATACAATAGCAAGCTTTTACAAACGATCTCCCAGAATCCACAGGCACTGGGCCTGTGTTCAGGCGAAGGGTAGTTTCATTCAGCCCATAATTTCACCATTTTAAACTTCTGTTGTTTGAAAAATATACAAGCTGGGTTGCATTGGATTCTGATTATGTTGTGTGGGTGTATCCAGGATGTGCTCTACCAGGATGTTTAGAAAGAGATCGCTCTCTGAAGTTGCATTTAGAATTGTTCCATTGGCTGCATGAAGGTGATAAAGAGAAATTCCATACGATAAATGCAGTATGCAACAGATATAATATGACATAATTCCATAAGAGAAGTGAGTGATGCGTATGGAATGAAGCATGTTTTTAGAAGAGGGACAGATTGAGGGCAAAAGAAGAAAGTACCCTTCTGATTTCTCCATGCCCACCTTATGGATGGATGGCACGGCTGGGTGAACTTCCCACTCAAAAGCCAAGCTGATCTGAGGGACTCAGTATCCTCAGACATTGGCTGAGATTTGATATTTTTACTAAGTTTCACCTGTATTACTCACATTTGGAATTATTAAGTAGTTCATCAGAACTGCAGCCTGTTGGTGTACTGATTTAAAATGCCATTATGAGCAACTGCTGCACTGGATTACATCCTCTCTGACCCCCGAAGTTAATGGAATTACAGAGGGAGTGGTGCATCAGCCCAAAGGTTTGGCCTACAGTCATCTTTCCCATCAGTGGCAGAGTGGTATTGATGTCAATGAACGTGTGGGTTGAGAGAAGCAATAGCCTCAGAGTTGTTTTTTTTTCTTATAGGTTCTTTTTTTTTTTTTTCCCCAATTGCTTTCCTTATAAAATTGAAACTGATACATTAACATTCTTCTGCTTTCAGTTAGCCGAAGCACATTTAAAAGAAAATTTTGCTGGCCAATCATGTGTTAGATGGTGGGAAGAAAAGGGATGGAAAACCAGGTGTAGTGAGTGCCATTTTTTTTAACCAATGGCAGTAAAACATAAAATAATGCCTGTGGTACATTATATAAAACGTGTTCCACCTGGCTTGCAGTGTCCCTTCCTTACATTTATTGTGTGAACATTTTTTCCGTCTCTGGAAGCAGCTGGAGAGTGTAAATTTCAGGTTTAAGTAGGTGTATGTTGTTACTCGTGGATCTTTTTTTCTCTGAGGGCTGATAATGGTCTGACTGTATTTTGGAGAAGGCTATCGTGACAGAAGCAGTGCGTATCACCCTGCTGCACTGTCCCTTTAAATAAAGCACGCAGAGTTCACTTTCTGAAGTTCATTAGCTTGTGTTATCAATAATTTAGGATAATATTCCAGTGGTGCCTAAGTGCCTGGACCACCTTATTTTCCCTGTCAGCTTTCTCATACCCTAGCAGTCCAGTGAACTTGATAAGTGTCCCATCATCCTGTTAATCAAATTACTTATGAACCAAAATTGACAGTTTTCATTAATTATAAAGGATTATTCTAATTGCAATTCAAATTTATTCATTTAGAACAGACGGCATTCAGTAATATTTCAGGAAATTTGCATATTAAATGGAGAGGGTCGTCCATTAAGTATGGTAATGTATGCATATTTCCTTATTTTTAACTTCTGGGCCATATGCACTGCTGCTACTTCAGCAGGTGAAAAACCAGAACGTGCTTAATTTGTTCAACAAACACAGGGGCCATCGCACATCTTTTGGCACTAACCATCGTTGTCCTTCCTTTCTATTCCTCCCTCACTTCTGAAATAACTTGTATCCTCCGAAGGAACTTCTGATAAGCCTGTTTTTAAATAAATAGATAAATTATATATTTAAGAAAAATGTTAGGCACAGCTGGTTGGGGTTGATTGAAATGTTTTGCCATCGAAGCTGTGTTCATTAATTTCTTCAAGATGCTGAAGCAGGCATTAAGGATGCCTGCTGGAGTCCTTCCCAGTGTCATGTGGAACAGCGAGGGGGCTAATCGTCAGCCTTGTAACATCAACTGGTTACCCCCCTCGTGCGATATGAACCTTTCCCCTCCCGTGAAAAATGAACCTGTCGGAGACAAAAGCACAAACTATGCATGCAATGAGACAATGTCATCATTCAAAGGTATATAAGGCTGTGCTCCCAGATCATTAAGAATCATATCTTCATGATATTAATAAGCATCTACCTTAAACCTATTGCTAAATCTACACACAGGTATATTTATATCTGTCCCTTTACTGATGGTGTTCTAGATTAAGGATATGAAAGCCAGTGCGTTGGGATGTAGCTGTACTCCTATGGTTGACTTTCCACCCATTGAACTGCTTCTGTTCCTAAGGGGAAAGCAGTGCTGCCATGCATCAAGTGATCCAGATAGCAATAGTTTAGTTAACATACCCAGAAATTATTGCTGTCTTTTCTTAACGATTTTAGTAAAACATCTGTCATCTCATTCATCTTAAAATTAAAAAAAACAACAATCTTTTCTTCAAAAATCCATTCCTCGTTTAACTTGTTTTTAAGCAGGTTCCTTTCATTTTCTGGAGGGAAATGAAAATCTTTGGTGTTTCTATTTGCAAATATTTTGTTTTTGTTGGACACATTTAATTCAGGCTGTTTACATATCGTGTGAAATTATTTTTTAAGCTGTCATCTTGATTGAAAGTTACTCTAAATAGCAGTGTGAAAATTAAATGCGTGTTTTTGAGCAGAAAGTGAAATTCAATGAAATGGAATTGCGAATGTTAATTATGCTGTGTTATGCTGCTCCTTTGCTTTTCTTTTTGGAGATGGGAAAGCACCAGGTACCAGTACATAAATGCTTTTCTAGAGCAGAGCTTAAGGCACATGCTTAAATACTTTGCTGCAAAAAGATCACGGGCAGGAAATGAGAATAGTGTTGAAAAACTATTAACTTGGATTTTCTGCGTGAACTCTGAAACTCATAGGGGGTATATTGTCTTCATAAGAGTTCTCAGTTACTGGTGAAGTGTCTGACAGAGGTGTTTTCAGGGGTAAGGGATTTGCTGGATAGACAGAGACATAGGAAATAATGACACCCAATTGAGGGACTACAGGTAGCCTTGAAGTTACCAGTGTGGTGCTGGTCTGTTTTTGAACAAGTTTGGCTGTCAGTGCTGACTATTTATCCTATGGCAGACCTGGGGTTCTTCAACATACCTTAGATTTTGCTGTCATTTCTGTCGTGCCCTGGACTTTCCATCTGCAGGGGGAGAGTTTCTTCAGCTTTGGGACGGGCCTTACTGGGAGAGGTGCACTGAAGCAAGGTGTCTTGAACTCTCGGGTAGGGTTTGTGCTTTGTATTGTGTACACGGGCAAGTCCCTCATGTATGACGCCTATACGCTGTATGGGGAATGTGCTGGGAGAGATACCCACACGCAGAAAGATCCTTTAGATTGTTACTGGAGTGACAAATTCCCTTCAGCCAAAAAGGCTTAAAAATATAGTGGATTTCTCCAAAGCTCTCAGTGTATTTCATCTGAAATTCCCTGAAAAACCCTGTCCCTTATTAGCAGTTGTGAAACCTCAGCTGAATAGTCATGGCTGTTGTATAGGCAGTTGGTGATACTTTCCAAACACCAGATCTGTTGAAAACATTACCTTCCTTTCCCTTTATATTCTGGTTGCAGTCTTTGATATTTGCTAATGTATTTCCGATTATTAGATTTTAATTTAATTGGAAGTCTGCAGGCTTGGGAAACACATGATCTTTGCTTTTGTCCTCTGGCTGTTAGCTTCTCTCTGCACTTAAAGGCATTTGTAAATTGCCCCGGTCTTTACATTTTCCAGCTTTGAGGTAGATATCAATTTTCACTCAAAAAAAAGAAAAAAAGCAAATAAATAAATATATATTTATATGTATCTCCACAGCTTGAACATGCAGTTTTCTCAAGGCAACATAGACTTCTAGTCCTATGGTAGTTATGCATTTTCTTTTAATCCCCTGCTCCTCTGTATGCAGTGCTCTTTTGTATTTACATGGCATTTATATAAAACTCCTGAAAGTATCAAAAGCTAAATTTAGGTTCATCTTACAAGTGCAAGAGGATAGCACTGAACCAGGAATGTTTTGTATTCGTCTGTGTTGTTTCATTTTCTTGAGAAGTGAAAATCTCATGTGCCCTGCAACGCCAGCACTGGTGAGCATGATACAGGCCAAGCTTTTCGGATAATTATTTGAAGTTGCGTACCTTTTGTTGACAAGACAGGACAATGTATGTTTAAAAAATATCTATATGGGACTTTGTTTGTTTGTTTTTCCAGTTAGCAGTATTTATGCAATCAAAATTCGTACCTCAGCTCTTACAGAGTTCATGCTATGCCATGAGCTGGTTTAGATTTCTAATAAAAAAGAACAGATATTTTTTGAAGGAAGCATGTAATCCATTACCCTTCTGTACCTTTTACAGAAGTCAGGTTTTTGGCCTTGCAAAAAAGATCATATTTTATTCTGCACACCCTATAAAGACCAGAAATACTTTTGATACTCCAATTTTGATGCAGTAGAGTTCTGCATTATGTATGTCCATGTGTGCATCTACTGAGCAGGCCATTCAGAAGAGGAGCCGTGTCCCTGCTTAGTGGTGCATGTAAGTATTGGTGTGTCAGGAGAGGTACAAATTATGATAGGGTCCCCAATGGCTATGGCATGTCAGAATTTTAGAAGCACTCAGTAAGGTACAAATACAGTATGTGAAGCCTCTCAAAACGCCTGCCGGTACCACATTTTTGCCATAAGGAAAAACTCCTGCCTGCTCAGCTTTTGGTTTTCTCTATACTAAGAACTGAGGCATGAAGTGAACGGGTCCTGAGAAAAGAAGTATGGGTACACAGCGTCTCCAAACAGGGCCTTCTTGACACTCGTGCACACGGTATATGCTGTGACCCAAGGCCATTTGTTCTAAGAAATATTTAAAGATACGAGAAAATTACCAGGTATTGCTGAGATTAGTCAGAAAGTACATATTAATACATTTTTTATTATGAAAAGGAAATCATATTTAAATAAAATATATGGTTTTTAAAAAGTCATATCTACATTAGTGATTAAACATATATGTCTTTACTACTCTGATTTCATCAAGGTAGCTGAAGTGCACAGGTCTTTTTGAGACCAGTTCTAAGAAGCAGAGGCAGTTAGAGTTTCTCTCTGCCTTTCCCTCCCTTCCTCTTCTCCTTTCATTTCCTCTTTCTTTCAGATTTACTTCTTCAGTTAATTATTGACAAATGATGTCTTGTGGCATCTATGTACATCCGAACAAAATGTGTGTATAATATTTTTAGTATTTAGTAATTACATACATAACATAGCACATTCTGTGTTCCTGTTTCAGTGTTGAGTCTGTGTAGTCTTAAAAGTTACTGACCTCAAATGCCTAGGAAAATGGGGAAAAGATTATAGAAGTGTGTGTGTGCTTGAAGTATGTTGTTATACCAGAGCTCTTCCCCTGGGATTTGAGTTTGAATATCTTTGCTTACCTATGTGCTAATCTGAATATTTCCTGAAGCTTCAGTTGGTTGTGCCTGTTTTTAGTGTGGAGCATCATCATCGATTTTAGAATCATTAAAATTAGTCAACCCTTTCTAAAATCTTGTTTAAGGTTTTTGTGCCCTTTTTTTGGCAGTGATCTATTTTAAAACGCAGATGTTTGTTGTTGCAATGGTTTTGCTGGTTGTGGAAATAAAAACTGTAGAGCATTTAGGCGAAGAAGAGCCATGTGGTGTAAGGTCACTGGATGGGGTCTTAGAGTCCCTTCTTATGGCATAGATTTCTACATGCATTTTTTTTTTGGAGAAGTCATTTCACATCTTGGAGCTGTGACTCCTCATGCCCTACTCATGGATTGTCTTTCTCACTGCCAGTCTGCCACCCTAAAAATTTAGTTGTTCATTTCTTTGTGTTAATAATTGTCTACGGTGTTACTTCTGCTTAGCAGTGAGCTTTGACTGTTGGTTGCTGTTAACTGCAGGTTCTTCTGTGTCACTCTTAGCAGTAGCCTCTGCAAAGGCAGAGTATCTGGCCCACCATTGGTGCAAAATAGTTGGTGATACATTAGAGGGCACCACTTTTTGGGTGCATTTAACTGTTCGGTGTCACATGTGACAAGAAGCATCATGTTTCACTTCATCATTTGGTTTGCTGCTACTGATGAGTTTTCTTTCCTAATGTGGCATAATATTAATGTTTCTCCCTGACGACTTCCAAGCCTGGGGGTCAGAGCTCATGTTTCACCACACGAGACACCCAGCTATAAATCTCCTTAAATAATACAGAAGGCAAGAAGGGGTCAGTGCAGAAAAAGCCAGCCAGTCTGAACGAAGTGGCATTGATGCATGGAAGAAAGAGTGTAGATTTGGTTGGCATTGGACAGGCACCACTCAGAAGACATTTTTCTTACCGAAGGAGTATATGCCTGTTTTCCTTTCGAAAAATTCCTGCTCTTAATGTCAGCCCATTAAGAAGTTTGTCAGCTTACTCTGCCCTTTCATTATTATTTCTAGTGCTCAGAATTCTGAAAGCGTGGTATAGGATATTCATACATGTGTAACAGCCACTATGTGTAATCACTACAAGCTGGTAGTGAGAAATAGATTACTGGTAGCTGAAAGTAAGTGCATGAAATAGCTGCACATTATGTTTTTATGGTAAAATCCAGAGGGGAAAAACCCACATCTATTGTGCTAGTAAATATGGTAGATGCTAATCCCATTCACTGTCTGTAGATACAAAACTTTGCTAGATTGTCTTTTCCATTTGTGCAGCAGTTAGAGGATCTGAATAATGAATTGATAATAAATCTGCATTTTCTCACTTTCCACCATGTGCCTGTAGTGATTCTTATCTTTGTGAGATGGATGTAATATGCGTCTGTCCTTAGCATCATCTGTTCTTACTCTCACCAGTACATAACAGGTTTTTCTACATTACATGTTTGCTTACAGGGTCTACACAGGGGGACCAAGTAAGACATAAAACCACCAAACACTTTTTTTTTTTTTTTCAGGCATTGATTCTGTTATATATTGTTGTGTGTATTCCTCTAGCTAAATGGAAATTGTTGGTTCCTTCTGTAATTTTAATAATGACAAAATAACCATCTTTTTGTAACACTATTGCCATGATTTCCTGACGTATTCCGTGTTGTGGAACACAGTGAGAAAGCAGGGCCATATTCCTCTATGCACGTCAGTGTATTTGATGCAGAGGATGTCCTGGAGGCTATCTGGTTTTTGTCGTCCTCCGTTAAGGAAAGCTGCACTGCTCAGAAGTGATGGCTGAGTTATGTGAGTTTTTCAGACAAATGGCAATTAAAACTTCCTAGGACTAAACTGCCTTTCTTGCTACCATAAGCACATACATCATTTCATTTTAATACTATTTCTTTATATGTGCTTTTGTTCTTTGTAATTTTCTGCAAGTGACTGGGTGAATGAATCAATCTATCAGGCTCTCCCCAGCAGTGCCATATCTTCCCAGACAGCATTCAGAGGAAACTATGCTGCTGTATTGGTTGTCTTTGTTGTTTAGATGACCGCCAGCCAGCCTGTGCCTTGTCCTGCTGGGTGCAACAAATAGCAGGTAGCCTTGCACCTGCAAACAGGAAAAAAAAAGCTATGTTAAAGAGAGATTTATTGACAGGAAACAGCATAGGAAGTTTATAACACAGTGCACTTGTAAGATGGTAGCTTTGGAGAACAATGCTTGTTCTAATAGGGGGAAATAGAATGGAACACAAGGAGGAGAAAAAATGAGGATCTCCTGGACTGATATCTAACAGGCTTGTTTAATTGTTGCTCTCATATGCTTGGGTTTGTGGGCAAGGAGGAAGTGCTATTTGACCGTTTTCAAGTGTGGCTGAGGCAAGTATGGCATCCTAGTTTTGGAGCAAAGTAAGCAAGGAAAAGGGTCTGTCAGACTGAAGTACAGGAGGGGCGAAGGAGAGGCAGCATGCAGGAATTCTTGTGTGCTTGGTTTGCTGACCTGGGACACAAAAGCAGTATCACACAGGTAGCTGCACACAGAACTGCTGCAGATAAAAGGGAATCAGAGGTTTATTTTTGCTCTAAGACTCTAAAAGACTTGTCTTTTCTTTAACATATTTTTTTCTTATTGTTTCTTGTCTCTTTAACGAGAGATGACCATCTCACCTGGAGCAGGCCCTGAGCTAGGTTGTTGGTAGCTTGGCTCTTGACCTGTTGTCTGTGTGGAATACTGTGTGCCTCAGTAGCACCCAGAACAAAGCCAGGTGAGTGGGTTCCTGATCGGTACTTGACAGCACACCGGACACAGTGGGGGATGTAGTGAGGGGATGCAGAACTCCAGCTGTTCCGGGTTTCTGGCCTCTTTCTGGTTGATCTCTTGCCTAGGATATCAGTCACGGTATTTCTACGTAGAAATTATTCATACATTCTTTTTCATGGGGAACAATACTTAAGAACTCAGTATTTATTATTGTGATCACCTCTTGCTCTAGTGTATTTCTGAAGATAAAATGAGAAACTTTCATGTAAGCAGCTCCTTCTTATCCCATTTGCTCAAATTAATTAACATTAAGACAATGCCGTTTTCTAAGTACACACTTAATAACCCCTGGAGAATAGATTAGTCTAATATTATTTACTTACAAAGATCAGTTTTGATAGGATTTTAAGTGCAAACACTCTTGCTTGTAATCAACAATTCCTGCTACTCTGTATTTTTGCATCTTCAACTAAAACATCTATTACACAGGCCACCTGTGGTGATAAGTGAATCTTGCCTGTGAAATTATTTTAAACACTCTCAATTCACTAAAAATGTGTATTTATCTTCTGCATTTGTAAACTGCATGCATCTTTCCTCCCTCCCCCATGGTTGGTTGCTCTGTATATCATCAAATTACTCCAAACCCATTTGTGTATAAGATGTCTACTTTAGAAAAAGAGGTACATAACTGGAGAACGCCTGTTTATGTTTCCTCTTCTTCATCTCTCCTTTGTATATCATAGTCCAGTGGTGGTAAACACCAGGCAGATGTACAGCTACTAAGGCACGTTGGAGGTTGGATGCTGAAGGTGTCACTGAGGGCTTAGTCTGAAATGAGGGATGAAAGGGCTCTGAATGGGCCGAATTGGTTATTGGAGATGTGATTACTGAAAAGAAAAAACAGTTTTCAGTGATGTGGGCCAATCTGGATTCCATAGGTATCAATACAAGATTTCTGCTGAAATCAATACAAGGATTCCTCTTTGTTTTGTCGCAACAGACTTGTTGCCCTTTATCTGTGCCTGTTGAAAGTGCTGGATCTGCACACACCTTCGGGTTGTGTAGTCCCATCTGTGTTCCCACCAGTCATGGTGAGTGCATACTGAAAGTCGACAACTCCTGCGTGCAGGAAGCCTTCCAGAAGGCCAGAATGTGTGTGTGTGGCAGTGGCCTGGCCTGCTTCAGCTCTGACTACAAAAAAAAAAAAAAAAAATTGGTTTTATAGTTTAATAAAGCAGGAGACAAATGTTGCCCCTGTGCAAAAAGGCTGAATTACACACTTCATGAACCAAATTAGTACCACAATGCTTTGCTTTGTCAGGAGGTGATATGCATTTACGGGCCCATTTTTCAGCAAGATAAATATGACACACGCCAAGACTTCCCTGAAGTAAATATTGTAAATAATAAAAGACTCTGCCAAGAAAAGCTGAGAAATGACTTAATCCTCACCCATTTATACTGTAATGCCCAAATGCCACCGACCAAATTGTAGAACAAACTGCCCATTTAATCAGCTCTCCCTGATGGTACAGAGCACGTTGTCTTCAATTCTAATGATACTCAGTATTCTTTGGTTTACTTATTAAGCTGTTGGCTTTTAAGCATGTGTATCCAAATGGGAGCATTTGATTCAGTTGGAGTACTGCTTTATTTATATTATTTATAGACAATTTTTAAATGTGAGCTTTTTTTTCCTTCTTGTTAAAAACCTGTACTATTTTACTCTTAAAATGCAACAACCTTTTATTAAAGGAATTGTTGTACCAGGGATGGCTTTTTCCCTATTTTTATTTCTGCTTTGTTAAATCCTTTTCCTCTTTTTTTCTGGCACCCAGGGCCTGCCAGCCTGGACAGAAATGATTAAAAGACTGTGTAAACATGTAGGATGGGATTTTCAAAAGTGTTCAATATTGGCCTAACTGGGGAGCAATGTCATTGAACAGTTATATGAATGCTGAATGCTTTTGAAAATCCCACTCTTAAAGTATCACTGTTTTAACAGAGAACTTTCTTTGACACGGTTGCTCATCACAGGGCACACTCTGCATGTGTGACATCTTTAGTTACTGACAGTCAAGCCTGTAACAATGAGATGTGGTCTTTGTTGGATCCCCACTGTGATTTGCTTTTAAAATAGTCTAATAAAGGATTGGAAAGCTGAATGTGGGGAACTTTAGACGGCAATTTGGGATTTAGTCAGGAGAAGGGTGATTGCCTTTGGTTTCCAGCCACTAACTTTTGTGGCTTGAGTTAAGCCTCTAGAGGTTGGGGGAAGACAGCCAAAAGAAGGCAGTCAGCTCCTTTTAGGATTGGAGCATGAGCTCTGACCAGAATAGGAATTACTTGCTTCCCATGAAGAACTATAATTTAAACTGTGTGCAGAAAATTAGGAATAACTCAGGAAATTATTTGCTCATATGCACTGGAAATATAGTTAAAGAATTTACCTGATCAAAGAATTGGGGGATTGAACTTATATCAAAGTGTTACTATAACCTATATTGTCCAAGTAAGCAATTTATTTTCTCTGTGACATGAAAACATCTCGCCATCCATTTACACAGCTCTGGAGAGGTCCAGTGATAGCTGAGAAACAGAGCTCACCTCATGAAGAGTGATTTCAACCTAATCCAATGACTCTCAATCTGTCTGTACATCAGTGAGGACCACACACGTGAGAAGGAAAAAGATGCACTTGCCCTTAATATCTTGTGTAAGCGAACAGAATTGATACAGAGGTCAATGGTGCTATACGATATCAATCTGGATAAGAATTGGATTTTGGGAATGGGTGTTTATTATAGACCAAAGGGGAGAAAAAAGAATCAAACTGTAGCACACACCACACCACCTTCCTTTGGGATGGGAATTTTGGATGGATTATCTTCAAGAGGTTTTATTTCTAGCTTTTGGAAGGAAAAGACTCTTTGCAGTATTGGCACACGCTCAACTGAGGGATACTGCTGGTATATCTGCTCTCTGAGGTGCTCTCCACCCAAGAGTGCATTTCTCTTCATCTTTTGTAGATCCCAAAGTAAATAGCAACTTTGTTTGTTCTGCCAATACACTCTGTCTTAATAGATGCTTATGGTATGGAAATTTCCCTCTGACTCCTCCTGGCTTCTGTTTGTAAACAGCACTGAACATAGCTGTACGCAAATGTTTCACAGTAGGTGTTTCAGCCCTCTGACGACTTCGCAATTTTCCTAATGTAGTGAAAAAATGATTGTTCTATTTGGTAGAATTCAAGAACGTTACATCGTCTTTGCTATTGTAGATAATGGGCTCGTGCTGGAGAAAACATGATTAAATGCAAGTCCTCTTCCTGGAAAGCTTAAAACTTAGCTTCGGTGTCCTATGTTACTTTTCTTTATGGTGGTGCAGAAGATTTTCAGGGTGAGCGCAGCATTGCAGTGCTAGATCGGGGCTCAGGACCTGCATGGCAACACCAGGCAGAAAAGAATTGAAGAAGATTCTTGTTTCCTCACATTTGTTCCCTCGCTCTTTCAAAGAAGCTGGGCCTGGAGATTTTATTATCTCAGGAGCAAATGATCTACTAAGAAAAGTAAAGCAATGCTGTAGGTTTGGTTTCATGCTTTGGGAGCCAGCTTTGTATCACAGTAATGTGCGTGAGGGATGCTCCATGCGGTAACATCTCTGAAAGAAGGGCAAACTGCGTGTGGCTGGATTTTGTACCTTTAGCATTCTGTGTAATGACATCATTTCAATCAGTGCAATTGATTTGTATGTGTTCATGAATTATCTGCAACACCAAGGGTGGTAGGTTCAGCTCTCATTCTGTACTGACAGGTAGGAGAAGTCCTGAAAATGCTGAATAGGTGCTAGTGACAGAAATGACATCAAACTATGAGGAGAGAGTTTTCCATAAAATGAAAGCCATTTTTATATTGTTTTCCAAATTACACAGTCTATAAAAAAAATTATTGCTATAGAAGTTGTACAGGAGAGTGAGAAACAGCAAGGGAGGCTTCTTGGTTTGCAGTACTGAAAAAATATTCTTCATTGCACGCAAATGTACGCAGACATATTTACACACATTCTTAGAAATCTGTGCTATGGTAACTTTTCAGCTTTGTCTTGATTCTTTCTTTCTCATTGTACCTCTTAGGGAATTTGTAGCACTATTTTGTTGTATCACAATCTGCAATAAATTAAACAAGTCCTCCTGAAACGGCAGAGACAAAATAAAACATCTGTGCAGTAGCTTTCTGGAAATCCGAACGTGATCATCAACATAAAATGCTAATAAGTTTCATTTTGGTATTTTGTCATTTCGTATTTTTGGCCATTTTCCTAATTCTACATCCAGATATCTTTGAGGTCTATAATGAACTTTTCCTTTTTGTAGTGACACATGCCTCCAATCACAGGAGATGTGTTAGCAGAATTCTGAAGGACACACAATGTCTGTAACATTTCTCAGATAATATTGTCATATACTTGGAGCAGCAGGCCCATTCTGAAACAGTAATTTGGTCCCTAAAGAGCTCTTTAGCCTCTGCCTTGCCTGCCCACCCTGGCCAAGCTGTCGAAGAGAGCAGCCCAAGATAGATGGTCTGGATTTGTGTAGAGTAATTTAAAGCATCCTGCTCTTTTTTTTTTTTTTTTTTTTTCCCCTCCTGCTTTTTCTGTTCTGCTGGAGAATTTACTTGGGAGCCCACTTTGTCTGCAGCACTGCTTGCTTATACAGGCATAATAGCTCTTTGAATTTTTTTATTTTGTCTTACTCTTACTAAAACCTTTATTAGAATGCAGATGAACCCTGACCTCAACAGAGGATTAAGTGAACAGATTCTTTAAGTAATAAATCTAAAGGCATATTACAAGCAAGGAAAAGGGATTTCCCCTGTGTTTTTGGATTTATAAGTGCCAGAGGCTAAACAACTTACAAGGGCTCTAAGATTGCTCCTTTTTTCTAACCTGGGACGTGTTCTAATATTGTGACATAGCAAAGAATTAAGCTGGCTTACTAAGTAGAAAACATGTAGAGTAATTGAAAATGCATCATACAGACAGGAATGCTCAGTGCAACAATGTCCTCTTACAAAGATTACACTGATTTATAGGGGATGTCTTAACTCCTAATCCCAGGGATACAAGATCACATCGACCATGTATTCTTTCATAGGCAGCAAAATAAAAAGGTGGTTAATAATATATATGCTTGAGATTGGAAATGAAGGAGAGGGGGCTGGGGCAGCATTGACTTTGTTAGAATTTAACAGTGCCAATATTTTTGTAAGGTTTTTGTGTTTGTCGGGTCAGGGAAGTGCAACTATTTTGTGTTCTGTAGCTAAGAAAGGTAACCGAATGGAGAAAGAATGAATTAGGGCTAAATATTGTTTGGTGTAAGCTGTTCTGAAGAGCTCAGAAGAGAGGAAATGGCTGGGGGATGGGGGAGGGAGAAAAGGTCAGATGGACCATAGATGTAAAGCAGGGCGTGGAAACAGCTGGAGCCGAATCACTGTGTCTTGAAATTGAAAGAGAAGATGGTGAAAACAGTTATTTTCTTTTGAGCGTCCAAAGGGGAAGGCTTCAGGAAGAACAATGGTACTGCTGCTAGAGCTAACGTCACTGCTAGTGACCTCACCGCACACAAGTTCAAGGACCTCTTCTCCCCCATTAACCGTACTCAAAATAATCACACGTACTCCTTCCTGCTTCGTTCATTTTCTCCCAGCTGTTGGTTTCTGCTCTGGGTCTCAGATCAGTCTTTTATCTTCTCATTCAGTGACACTTCTTTGAAGATGTGCTGGGAAGTGGGGGAACTCCTCTTTGGAGGCAGTCCTCTCACCTTTTGTTCCTCCTTCTGATTCTCCTTCTTCAGATTGCTTCGCTGAGTTCATGGTTTCAGCTGTTTCAGCATTGCCAAGCAAACAGAAATCTATTATTTCAGTCTTTTCTTCTCCACCATGTTGAAATTTTGTGGCCTCCGTGTCCCTCATGATTGTTTCTTCCCAGTTGTGAAGTACTCTTCTTTCTTTCATGTTAGGACTGATTTTGCTCTGTCTCTAAAGCCAAGGTTCAGATTGTAAACTGGCAGGGGCAACTTCTATGTTAGAAACTGAGTAGAAAGCGATGAAAGGATTTCTGTTGGAGTTTGCCAGGAGTTTGAAACAAAAGTTTGAGGTGTGCAGTGTCCTCGTTAGCTCAACAGTTAGTCCCAAACCTTGACGAGGGCACCATGACTGAGTATTAATTGTTTTGCTGCTTGTCTTTAGAAAAGAAGTTTCAGGTTTCAGATTAGACAACTTCAAATGATGTCCTGTGCTTCCCTGTGTGTGGCCGTTTCAGCTGCATCCTCTCCTGATAGAACAACTTCCTCCTGTGCCAAAGTCTGTGGCATATCAGGAATGGAAAATTCTCAGCATAAAATATCTCTAACTTCAATGGCAAAACAGATGTCAGAAAAGCTTCTATGTGGTATTAATGGCCTTGCTGTGATTTTAGCTGTGATTTATTTTCATTTGTGCATAGGTTTCCTTGCCATCATCCTACTTTATTATATCAGTCTATAGCCTGGTGTGAGTGGAAATTAGAGAGTTTGATTTTGGAATGTTGACATTATGCAGAGGATTTATTTTACGTTGAAGGATATTTTGGTGATTGTGTTATTTGAAGACTGAATAGAGGGGCCTAATGCTGCATTTCACATTAACCTAATTTGGAAGTTTTTGAAGATGCAAACTAAGGAGACACTTGAATAACAGGAGTTGGTATATTGTAGTTTAATGTCTCCAAAACTGTATGACCCATTCAGAGAAGGTACTGTGGGTTTTGTCCCCATCTTGTGGCTGTCCAGGTAAGGCATTTGTAAGTCTTTTTCATTCAAGATCCACAAGGTTCCACTGTTAGCTCTGAACCATCCATCAGCAAGCCCTGCTGTCAGCCTATAGAGGAATTTAGTTGTGTGTGCCCTCTAGTAATTGATACACTAAGCATAAAAAAGGGCAGTACAAATAAAACAGAATTCAAAAACTAATAAGGAAACCTGAGGGCTACCAAAAGGCAGCTGGAACTGCAGGATGAACCAGAGGAAGGTTTGAAATTGAAACTGTGTAAGTAGAGCAGGAACTTTCTACTTAGAAAAGCCTCTATAGTCCCTAAAGTCCCCACAGTCAAATATTTCATATAGAAAACAAACAAAAAAACTAAGGAGAGTGCAGAGTCCTGTGATATATGACAAGAAATTTCTTGACAGAATACCAAGAGGTTGTTATAAAGGATTGAAAGGGTTCTTTGCTCCACACAGTTGACAGAAAGGAAATCCTGGAGAGATGCCATTGACTTACATGCATCCACTGTGCTTATAGGCACAAGAAATGGGAAGGATTTTTGTGAGTCAGGCAAAGAGTAGCTGAAGCTTTGGACAAATCAGACTGTGCATCCCTTGAAGTCTGAAGGGTTGAAATGAAGTTGCTCATTTATCACAATCCAGAAAAAGGCACTCCAGGTGACTGTAGCCTGCAAGCTCTGACATCTGCAGCAGGGAAATGTTCACAACACACTTTGTAGGAGAAAAAATGAGAACTCAGAATCTGGAGACGGAAGTGGAGGGGACACATGAAGAGAAAACCATGAATTGCACTACCTGACACTTGAGAGGGTCTCAGACCTGTAACTAGGAGCCAATACTTGATGCTCTTCTATATTTAACTGAATTTATGCACAGACAAATTTAGCCTATTCTTTTTCCCTTTGTGCTGCTGGGAAGGGATGGGCAATGTTTAGGTGTAAGCAGGGAAGTAGCTCTGTGGACATTGTTGTCCCTTGCCCTTCTTGATGAGCTGTGTTTTATGCAGGTTACTCGTGAAAGCATTTTTGTTCCTCTTACATGTCCTGGCTGTACTATTAAATGTAAGGCAACAGCCAGAAGGTAATTGACTGATCTGAGTCTCTGTCAGAAGAGTCAGACTCCGGTGAAATGGTTAAGAATAACTACAAAGTAACAATTAAAAATGCAGATTAGTCAAGAAATCCATGTTTGCAGATGCAAACTTTAATTAGCTTTTTGCATAAGAAACTGATCTACAGAGTTAGTGCGTGAGATAGCTATTGACAGCAAAATCAGGAGCAAGTAGCTAACAAGTTGCCTTAGTTATGGTAGCTCAGGACAGTGAAAACCCATTTCTCTATTCATTTGCAAAATAGTCATGGTCATACTGTAATTTTGAAATATGATATTGCATTTGTTTATTTTACAAGTTACTAGCAGTGGGAGTAAAGCTTGAGAAGGGACCTCATTTTAAGAAAACCATTTATTTTCTTCTCTTAATCCTCAGAAAAAGAAATCCTATAGAAAGAAATTTAAAAATATGTAATGAAAAAATATCTGTGAATACATTACAAGCACCATTCCTGCAGCTTCTGCTTTTTCACTTCCAACTCCATAAAAAGAAGAACAGAAGTGAATGAAGAAAATATTCATCTTTTGTATAAATAAATAAATACAAAAGGGATATTTGAGATTGTGGAATCACTCATGTATGAGAAGAGGTTGGAGACCAGGAATCTAAAGGTTGGAAAAGAGAGAAGTGAAGGAAGATGTGATAAAGACTATGAAATCTTCAAAGGGAATATGGAATGAGTCTTTGTAATTCACAATTCAAGGAGTAAAATTTCCCCGTAAAATGATCAGATAGCAAGTTTAACACAAACAGAGGAAGTACTTCTTCACACAGTGCATAATTAAATTGTGGAACGCGTTGCAACAGGATGTTATGGAGGTCAGATCTGTAAATGAGTTCAAAGAGAGACAAGTTCAAGTAGGATAGACCTGACAAAGCCTGTTAAATGTGAGGTCTCAGATGGAATCTGGGCTAAAGAGCACTGAAACATACATTGCTGGAAGTTGGAAGAGTATAGCTGGGTACACTTTTCCATGTCCCTGTTTTCTCAAATAGCTACTACTGGCTGCAGACAAATGTTTGGCACAGTGCATCTTCCTTTATAGATGTTATGTTCATAGGTAGTGTCCTATGGAAGGCTACAAGAAAAGCCCTGCTTTTTGTGAGAGTGTGTTTTTAAAATATATCCCCTTTTGTCTCCTTTTGGGCCCTGAATCTGTCAGGGTGAGTGTACTACAATTTGAGATTGGAAACACTGCAGTTATCTGCCGCCAATTTGCAGGATCTAAAAAGCATCCCAAGTTAGTCGGTGTTAGAGGCAATGCTCTGAATAGTGCTGGAAGACAAGTGGAGAGCCAGGCAGGCTCAGATTCCTCATCTTAAGTAAGCTAGTGAAATCTGTTTAGTGTCTGCCAACAATTCTTTTGAGGAGATGGGTCCCAAAATGCCAACTGGGATGAATGGAGATAAGACGGACGGATGGATGGCTGAACAGCTGAAATTACTTTCTTGCAAAGTAGCATATAATGGCTTTAGCAAAAAATGGGATACTAAATAACATTTTCTATAGATGGTAGAAAACCCTCCCTGTTCTCAGTCATCCTCACTGTACGTACGTAGTCAAAGGCAGGCAACAGTGAGGAAGAAGAGAGCAGAGAGGCTCAAGTGGATAAAGTAATTAGCCCAAACTCACAGTCAGTCAGTGGACAAATCAAAAAACAAGCTCAGGGTTTTTGGAGCACGGCTGATAGGATCATATGGTGCATAAATCCATTACAGGGAGATGTAGCTTTGTGGTCTGAGCTGTAAGTTCAATGTTCATCCAAACAAAAAATACAATGTATAGAGAGTTGAGTGTATTTTAAGTGTTGTTCCTTTATTTCTACAGCAAGTGGAAAGGATGGCAACCTGTCCCAAAATAGTGGCTGTCAATATATGATGCCTTTTGCAGCTTTCCTTCCTGATCAAATAAATAATTTGTAAGGTTTTGATGACAAAAGGATGTATCCTCTGCTCAGCCATCACCTGCCAGCACTACTCTGTGCAATCTGATTTAGAGATTTAAGCGTAGAAATCATCCTTTCTGCTGTTTCCCTGGGAAACAGAGAGCCCAGCAGAGAGGTTAATCATTTGGGTTTGCAATTCATAGCTGGCAAAAACCAAAATAATTCCCCATCTTCTGATTCCTAAAATATATACTGCTAAACTTTAAACTTCTAAAGGCAGTGTTGCTGTTGGACCCTTGATACTATTTAAATATGTTTTTCTGGACAAAAGTACATGCCCAGAAGAACATGCATTAGGTACAATGAAGATTCATTTCCTTTGCTGTGGTATAGTCACGTATGGGAAAGAATAAAAATCATAGCGTCTTCTTTGGTTTTATGGTGTGTTTTGTGTAGCTAAAGCTGTGCCTTAACATACCAGCTTCCCAAGGTAGCAAATACTTCCCCAGTACAGGTGAATTCATTGGAGGTGATGAGTGGGCTGGGAACTGGGTCATCTTGGTTCAGCAATAGGTCTTAGCTAAGTACGAGCTGCTTTGGAGGAGAGGAGCACTGGGCGATGCCCTGTATTGTGGGCTACTGTCAGTCTTGTTTGCAGGGATGTAAAGTCTGCAGGGCTGTCAGCAAAAGTGTTTTTTGTCTATGAGGCTGAAATGAGAAGACCAGAGGGGGAAGGGAGAAACGGAAGGAGATGGGAAACTGGGAAGGAAACTGTGAAGTGGTGTGTGGCAAAGTGGTAAACTCATTGGTTTCACAAAGATAATGGACTGCTGGGTGCTAGAATGGCTTTTAACAACATGAGCAAACACTGAAGCTTCAGACTACTGTGATATGTTGGACTGTATGTCCCTCATAAAGGATTACCTAAACTCTGCACACCATGCAGAGAGTATATCCTTCAAGTCTAAGGCTTTTCATCTCCCACTTTTGTTCCAGCCTATTGCAACATAAGCTATATATGATACACAAAGCCGTGGACTTGCAGTATTCAGGCATGAGGATAAAGTCACAGCTTTAGCTTGACTTCTGTATGCCTTGGCTATGTTGGATCAAGTAAAATTACTCACAGAGTACCACCAGGTGCTGCTTGATATGTTACCAGCTAGCTGAAAAAGATCTTAAAATCTTTAAAACAATTTGAAAGGAAGGGAGTTAAGGGGGGTTGAGGGTATCAGTGACAACAATCTCCACGCAACAGCTAAAACAACAGCAGAAGAAAAACCAAAAACCTTACTTTTGTGTTTTGACGATTAGGGTCAAAACGCAGTAGGCTGAAATGAAGACATTATAATTTCCACCATAAGGAATCTGAGGGTGCCGTGACTATGAGCACATTTTCCTTTTGCTTTCAGTAGTGTTCAAATGTATTGTAATGTTTCCTGGAGGAAAATAAGGGTAATTGCTGTCAGTGTACTCTTGGGGCTAACGTTCTCAAAAGACATAACTAGTCACTGCAGAGGGATTGTACCTGAAATGAATTTGACCCATAATGTATTGCAAAAATACTATGTGCATCCTGGGATCTTAGCAGTCTGCATGCTTTGGAGGTGGGTCAATTAAAAGGCAATGATTTAGGGTTTTCATTAAAGTCTTTGGGAATAGGGATGTCTGAATGTGATAATGAAAACACATAAGGGCAGTTTTGCTTTGTGTACACGCATTTGTATCTCTAGTCCTGATGTGGGTGAAAATGCAGTACCACATTTGTATGAGATGTCTAAAAGTTTGATGAAAATATGCACAGAAATGGTGTGCACATGTACACAGAATACACACATGCGCACAGGCACACATCCCCTGACACGCACCTCTGTGTTAATGAGCTTTTCCTCAGGAGAGGACAAGTCGAAAGGAGCCAGTCCTTCCAGCCAAAAAAATCAATTGCTTCTTCATGAATTATTGAGATGTTTGCCATCAGTTTCTTTACAAAAAAAAGTCATTGTTCAGTGCTCCCTCCCCCAGCACACTCTTTGCTTTTACCTTCTGATAGCATGACATATAGACACAAATTCTCACATATAAAAGTTTTCATTCTTTTAATGACATATATATCACAGTTTTCTAATACCTTTTCTCCAGCGTTAGCTGTATTTGTGCACGCACCCTTGTCATATATAGTAACTGCCATCTTCCACCTAGCACTTAGCAGCGGGAGGGACAGTGCAAATAAAAAGATAAAAATAATTCATTTTGTAGCAAAAGAACTGGTAATTCCTCTGCTGCCAAATGTGGTGTTGATGTTCTGGTGCTCAGAAACTGAATCAAGGCTCTTACGTTGAATGGCAAGACACCACTGAACGAACGCTTTTGCCTCTTGTGTAAATAGATTAATGACATTAAATGGAAGCCAAGCCTGCTGAAATGTTAGCTTCCTTATGGTGCTTTGAATTTCCCTTATTTTTGATAAATGAACCAATCTGGCAATAAAATCCTTGCACAGTAGGTTAATAATGTCATAGCTGTACTGTGAAATAGTAATGTTTGTACTGTCTCTTTGCAAACAATAATCCTTTGAAGCCTGATGAATCTATTTTCAACCAGCACTGTCTGTTTGCTGGTACACAGAGCTTCCTTTTTGAAAATACAGCTTAAGATAATTTAAAACCCAGCAGACAGTAGGCTGAAGGAAGAGGGACGGTGGTTTAAAAGACAGAAGTTGGGTGAACACTTCTCTTTTTCCACTTCATTTTCTATCTCCCCCTTAATAGCTCTGTAAGCATTTTAAGAGAGGATTCCCTGCTACTTAAAAAAAAGTTCCTCCCCCCCAGTCACTTGTAAAGAGAATGGGAAAAGCAATGAGAAGCTCTGCTTGTTAAATCAGGTTTCAAAACTGAGTTGCCTTTGGAGAACTGCTTTCTTGCGGTAATGTGATTTTTGTTCTTATACTCTGGGAGGTCCTCTTACTTGTATTTGTACATAGTTTATCGTATTTGTCTAACAAGAAGAATATCTGGACCCCGTGAGCTTATTTCCTAGCAGGAGGTGTTGCACCTTTACGGGAAACTTCAAATGTGGACACATGCTTTAAAGTGACTCTGTATACTTGCTAGCGAGGAGATTTAGGAGGTAAAAAGGAACTGCAAAGGCTGTGAGAACAAGTAGTTCTCAGACGAGTTAATTGAGTAACATGAGGAGTGAGATGTGCCGGCTGGGTCCCATGCCTGGAGAATGTTTGTCAGTACTCAGGTTCAGGGTGAGGAGCACCCAGTGTTCCCCCTGAGCAAGCAGAAGTGCCAGAACCAGTGCCGAGGCTGCTGCCACCTCGCCTTGCACACACCTGATGCTTCTTACTGCACAGAAACACAGACCTGTACTCCTGAGTGGTCAGGTATTCACCTTTGCTTTAAGAGAAAAAGGACTGATGTCAAGAAGAGAGAAAGAAATGGAGAAATCATGAAGCATGGCAGTGAGGTCCTCTTTCCAGCACCTTATGTCTGAGTATCTCCTGTTTACAGACCCATTACCCATCTCCTGAAAGGCGAGTTTCCTGATTACTTGTCTGAGTCAAGGTTGTTGTCTTCAAACAAGAAGCAGAAATCTGCAGCGTATGTTTTCAGTCTCATTGGCCAAGTCTCATCTCTCAGCAGTGACAGAAGGCATTTATAGGTGGTTGGCTTGCAAACAAAATGACCGGTATGATTGCAGCAAGTAATTCTGTTGTCCCCAGAGCTCAGGAGTACATCTGGGTGATAGCAGTGGATTTTGTGCTGTAAGAAGCATAATGGACTGGTAGCAATTGGGAGAGAGAAGGAAATCGTGAAAAACCAAAGTCTCCCATCAAGTGGTTAGCAAAGGGCCAATTGTTCTATTTACAAGAGCTCTCCTGCCTGGAGGAGAGGCAAAAAAATAAAGTATCAAGACAAGCATTTCCTCCCTGTAATGATAAGGAGCTGTTGCCTGCAGCATTCAGACTACACAGTTTCACAGATGTTTTTTAAAAAAAAACACCCAGCCAACAGCCTCTCTCTGCCTTAACTATAGCAGCAGCACAATTGTCTGTCGGTGTTTGCACAAAGCAGAGTGGAAATATTGCCCTCCTGTTTCTTTAAGTCCCAGAGACTTAGTAAAATTAACACTAAATGTTTTAAAAGAAACCCTATCAAAAATCACTGATGATTTCAAGTTATTATTGAGCATGGGTGTCTAAGTAGCTTGGGGCAGTGCACATAAACTTGACAAACAGGGTACTTTAGTGCTGCCTGCCCAGATCCACATAATAGGGCAATGAAGCTTTTATTCATTCAAAGAAAGGTTGAGTTTGATTGGCAGGTCAGCCTGCCTGAACACCACAGTCTCTTTTCCCTAACACTTCACTGCTATCAATTACAGTTTTGAATGTGAATTGTTTCTAATGTAAAATAATGCCAACCTCTGCCTCTAACCTCAGGCCAGAAAGCTCTCTTGTGTTGTTTTTTTTTTTATTCATATTCACTGACTGCCTGAGGACTTCATCTCTGCTTTGTATTTTCTGTCTCCCACCAAAGCGCTGCCATCAGAAGCCAAATTCATGCACAGTGCAGTATTTTTGTTATTTTAACGATATCATTGATGAGCAAAAATAGAGGAATTCTGTTGTCCCCTTCCCCCCAACTTTCAGTTGCCGCAGCAGTTCTGCTTGTTTCTGTAAACACACAGGTTCAGAGAGAGAATTCATAATAAAGTTATAATCCATTACAAGCAAGCATGACTCTGAAATTGCTTGATTTTTATCTGGCAGTTGACTAAAATCTGTTTGCAAAACTTGTTGGATTGAAGAGAATGCAGATCTTATTTAAATCAGGTGATTTGGTTCAGCTGCCATCTGTTGGCCAGTTCATTATTCTGGTCCTGCAGTTACAGTAGTTACCTGCCTTCATTTATTTCAGAAAGACAGAAATCACATTCAGTAAATGTTGGAGGTGTTATGTAATACCTCTAACTCCAGGGAACTGGTTTTATGGGTTTAACACAAAATCTCCTTTCTGTGCTGGATGACCATTTGTGCTGCAAGATGCATTTCCTGTTGCTTTGTTACGATCCTTAAAAATGAGTTGCTTTGCTGACTTACAGAAATGCTTGGTGTGTTGCATTGCAGTAGGTTAGAGAGGCCCGATGGGATGGTATTTTAAAATGGGCTCATAGAGTGGCAGACAGGGGTTTGGAGCCCTCTGAGCTGGGACAGTCTTTTGTAAGGATTTGTAGTATCAGACGCTGTTGCTTTTTTCTGCACCTTCATATGGCCCAAGTCTCGTTAGTGAGGACTTAACTCTTTCCATGTATCCCATTTCACAAATGCTTATATTCTAGCTGCATTTCCATTTGGCTAATGTTTACCTGATTTTCTTCAGCTTTTTCTGTCTCGTTTGCAGCTCCTCCCTCCTGCTCCATTATGGAACCCATATAACACTGTGCACATCCTGCATCCCATGATATCACTTCGGGCTTTCTCCCATCATGTCCATTAATATCTTGATAGAGATATACAGGGAAGATCTAGCTTTACTCCTGCATCTCTCTTGAGACAGACACTCCACAGAGTAACGTAGAAACAAGCCATCCCAGTTGGTTTCAATTGCTTACAAAAATACCTTTTCAGGATGGAACAATGCTTTGAAAGACAGCTTTTTTTTTTTAAATTTTGCCCAATATGTTCAAACAAGACATTAACATGCATTTAATTTTATGGTGTGATATTTTACTTGCAGATTATTATGGGGAAGGGTCACTACTGTACAAAAGTAAGTAGATGAAAATAGGACTTGATACTTAGGACATTGCAGGAGATACCCCCCTGCTCCCAGCACTTCTATGTTTTCCTTGTTGGGCTCTTTTTCACTGTCTGAGATTTCTCCATTAGCTCTGAGAGTAGAGCGGTCCAACAGCTCCATTTTTTTGTTTCTTTTCCCCTGTTACCATGTTTCACTATGCCATGGCATGCGTTGGGGTGGCCAGCAGGGGCGTCTGAGGAAATCACAGGTTTCCTCCAATGTCTTGTATTTCTGTAGTGTCTTTTGTAAGGTGATTTTGATATTCCAGGTATGATTCTTATTCTTTCATGTGTTGGGCTTTTATTTTGGTTTTTAGATGAAAATAAATTTCAAATTTTCAGGCCTCTGCATCAAACAAAAGTTCTGAATTTTGACCAACTTGACATTCAGGAAAACCTGCAGTGTCTTACATTATCCCTGGTTGTTTGGTAGTTTTGAAATCCATTTTGCCATTTGGGCAAAGAAGACAGAAATCAGACCACGTGCCACTCCGTGTTACATCAGTTTTTAGAGCAGAGTAACTGTGTATTTTGTGCAGGGTAATTCCTGATTTACAGTCTCGAGCTAAAAGAGCACTTTCACAGCAAGTACGTTATGTAGTTTCAGTGCAAATAAACGTGTGCCTGGCTGTGCTCCTCAGTGACTGCCTTGTTGAGGCCCAGACCCGTGGAGCGTGTGAAAAGGAACCTATGAGAGATGCCACCTACTCCAACTCCTCCGTTTTCCAAACAAACACATGGCACAAACACATTGTAAATAATGATGACTTCAGACACAGCTCTTTTCATGGGTGAATGAGTTACATTGGGCATTTTACTGGCAAGCAAAACATTACTTGGATTCCACATTTGAATACTTGATCTGTTAGCATTGCTGGATGCTTTCGTTCTCGTGTATTGATTTAAAGTCTCTCCTGCAAACAGGCAGGCAGCTTGGTGGAAGGCACCAGCCGTGGGGATGCAACAGTGCTGGCGTTGGGCAGATACTGCAGCAGAGGGGTGATGAGGAGGTTCTCTGCTGTGCACCTCAAGACCAGCGTCTCTGTTCCACCTTGATCTGCCTAAGAGCCATACTATTGGCTTAAGTCGAAGGGGACCTTAAGGATCATCTAGTTCCAACCCCCTGCCCTGGGGTGGTTCCCCCCCACCAGCTGAGGTTGCCCAGGGCCCCATGCATGGCCTTGAGCACATCCAGAGATGGGGCACTCACAGTGCTGGGCAGTAGTACCAGTACCTTACCACTCTCTGAGTAAAATACTTCTTCCTGATATGTAACCTCCGCCTCTCAATCACCAGAAACCATTATTTCTGCTGAAAACAACAGCCATTTCACAATGCCTGTTCTCTCTACAGCAAAATACTGGTATTATCCAGCAATGCAAGGAGGATTGTGTTTACCTTCACTTGACTCTGAAGTACTTAAGACCATAATTCAAGAAAGCAATTGAGCATTTAGTGTAAATCCATCATTGTTCTGCATGTACTGAAGCATGTGTTAAACTTTGACTTTAATGAGACTTGACCGTGTGTTTGTAAGGCCTATGTGTTTAACATCATAGGTACTCAGAGAGCAGTGAGGTCTTGGCACTGCTGCCCAGAGCTGTGGGTGCCCCATTCCTGGAGGTGCCAAGGCCACGGATGGGGCTCTGGGCAGCCTGAGTGAGTGGGGGGCAGCCAGCACACAGCAGGGGAACGACCAAACAAAGCTGTTCTGTGATACCATGAAGATTGCTTAGCTGTGGTTGTTGCATGGCATGGGCAAATGCAGGCTTAATATCAGATGAAGGATGCTGTGCTAATAAGAAAGTTATTTTGCAGATTGGTATTTTGACTTTGGTTTCCATGAAGTCTGTTGCAATTCCTGGTGCACATTTCTTTTGGAAGGAACACAAGATGAACTGAATAATTTAACTTATAATTTTATAAGGCACCAATATTTTTGAATAGTCAGCAGAATCCTTCCTCAGTTGTTTGGAAGCTTGAGGGGTTTAGAAAGTTCTTCCTTGGAGATAAATAAGCTGTCAATTCATGACGAAGAAAATCAAACTTGTACTGTTGATTTTGGCTGTGGTATTTGCAAAAGTATGAGAGAAATTTTTGCAGAGTCGTAGAGCGGTCCATGTGTTAGCATTTAGCTTTCCATTGCCACATTGTGGCTCTGATAGCATTTCTAAAAGGTAAACAGAAATGTCAAAATAATGAAAATAAAAGATTAACCATTCAGATTTTTTTTTCTTGAGTTAGAAATCAAATCTATATTGCAAATTAATAGAAAGCCAGGTCAAGTTCCAAAAGCTGCTTATTACACCAGTTGCCTGGTTTTTGTGCTTTTTTTTTCTTTCACTCCCTTCTTCTGAAGGCCTTTTTCAGACTTCAGCAGATTTAGATTGTGAAATGTCTAAACAGAGGTTCTAAACAGAAACCTGGGAGGTTTAGAAAATATGCCAAGAGCAAATTAGTTTACTTAGTTCATGACTTTAATACACCCTTGCAATTAGCAGAGTATTTCCTCTGGACTTGTGGTCTCGTGGTATGCGTTTCTGCTCATGATTTTTTATGCACTGCCTTTAAATGAGAAAAAACAAACTCAACAGTTCTGCTTTGCTGTACCTGCATGCACCAGGAATTCGACCGTGTTTAAGATAATTATTTGACTCAAAATTTAGCATCTCCAAATGCTTTAAAAAAAAAAAGAGAGAAAAGGCTGAGTTAGGAGGTGGGTGCAGACAAAGAAGAATTAGGCTGTAAAACCCACCTGTGAAACCTCCCCCCCTGCAGAGCACATGCATTTCTCAGGGGTATACCCACTGAGGGATGAGTTCTTCAGGTTCTTCTGCTGGAGAAATGCACCTATTTGCTGAGTGTGGTATTATAGTCAGGGTGATAGAGGATGCTGAAGGCAGCGATTCCCATAGATGCTGCATCTTCCCCAACAAATATCCCAAACCATTCCAGCTCCCAGGTGCAATGTTCCCCCACTTCGTTCAATCTACTTCACTTTCTTCTCGGTGCCAAACCCAGAAGCAGCTCCAGTTCAAACTACATCTCCCAAGGCCGCCTGTGTGCTCCTCTTCCCTCCTTGGAAAACATCTGCAACCCACCTCAGTACTGCCAAACTGGCACCCACAATTGCAGTGTCTTGACCCAGCGTGACACAACCCCTCTCCCTCAAATCCCCAACCTGCCCACAAACCCCCCGCAATGGCAGCTTGACCCTGGCTGACACAATTGCCCCTTGTGTTTGCCAAACCCACAAAATTATAGGGGTCATGCAGGAAAAGACAGCGAGAGGGGTGAGTTCGTGCTCTCTGTGCCGTCTGTGACACTGTGACCCTATTCATGGGCACATCCTTCCAGGAGAGACCTCGGCAGGCTGTCTGCAGTGCATCGTTTTAAATTGCAGCCTTAAAGGTCCTTTTTTTAGATGCAAATGAAAGACTCAATTAGAGTTTAAAAATAAAAAAGAGGCAACAAAAGTATTAAGATTAGTAAGAAACATCTGATGTTGTCTTCTTAGCTTGCTCATTTTGCTCTCTTTCCAGTCCTGTTCTTCATTTCTCATGTGTACCTATGGATTGCCATGCACCCCGAAGCAGTAGGGTCAGATATGTTTGCATTTGTTAAAGCTCTAAGCTATCGAAGATCTGTTTATATTTGGCATAGAAGAGTTATCTGATGGTCACTCAGCTTCCAACCCAGTTTCTTTTAATTGTCAGTGGTGTTCCAATTGTGTATGTCAGTTTTACCAGGCAGAGAATAGGAGAACTTCTACACACTCATTTCAGAGAAGTGATCTGTGGATTAATCAGGCGGTGTTTATAACACACGTTCCAAACTATACATTCATATAAATGTCTATATACGTATTTATATATAACATAAGTGGTGTGTGTATGTGCACGTGTCCTTTTGTGGATGTGCGTAATGTGTGCCTACGGTATCTTTTTTGTTAGCGTGTCATTAAGCCACCCTGTGGCACTGAGTGTGCTGGTTTGGGAGCGGGCTTTGGGGATCCCCTGCGTTGGGCTGCATTTCACTGCAGGCCCGTGGCGGTGTGCCGGGATGGGATGCAGCGGTGCTGCGCTCCTTACCTGGAGGTTTTCTCTGGGCTTGCTAATACAGGGAAATTTACTGGCATAATTATACCTGTATAATTATGCTGGAGTAGTTATACAGCTGTAGTTCCCATGTGAATGCTCTTGTGCTGCGATAATAGTGCCCATATGGGAACTTATACCAGTATGAGCTATACTTGTATATCTCTGGGGGTAAATATCTCCACGTAGGCAAGTTGCTGTTTAGTGCCAGATTTTGCAGACCAATGTACCCGGTCTGCAGTAAGCTCTTGCGGGCCTTTATTTTGGACCTCATTGTTTGCTTTATCAACCATGTTTCGTGCACCTGAAAAACTTGTTTAGGATTTCTGCTAGAATCCTGTGAAAGAAATGCACATTTTCTCTCACCGATAAAACATTTTTTTTTTCCTGCCATTGCTTTATTTATTTTTAATGTCTTTTAATATATAAAAATACAGATGTAACTTGTGACTTCTGTGTTGAAGAATATTTGGGGGTGTACTGAGGATCAGATATAAGCCATGTCTGGAAGCAATACTTGGCCAACAGCTGAGCGTGTGTGTGTGTGTGTGTGTGTGTGTTCATCTATCCATGATTCATTCTGAGGGCTGTTTTAGCCTTCATAAAATATTCATGCTGGTTGTGCATGGTTCTATAATTGCCATCTCAGGCCTTGAATTATTTATAGGTTGTACTGTTCACATAGTCTCATTTACTGATAGAGCAGATAACGCTATACAAGAGGATCCCAAACACTCTAATGCCTGTTACTTTGCATTAAGTAGTGGAATTATATTACTGTAGGTGTAAAATGCTGGCCTTTTTCTCCTCTCGCTTTAATATATCATTTTTGTATTTATAATATGCTAATTGTTGAGATGCTGTTAAGCCTCATAATTCCTGCAGAGTTTTGCTGAAATCAAGATGTGGTTGAAATGATTTAGCTCTTGATCCCAAAATGATTGTTCTAAATCCACCTCCCTCCCTTCCCCCTGGTTCTAACACCCAGAATAATTTATTGAAGTGATGTATGAGTACACATGCATACCTGGGCTCCTTTGTTTTACACTATTGATCAGTTTGTGCATCTTAACTGCTAACAAACATGCAGCATTCTGGCTAATGCCGACACTCACCAAGTGTATTTTCAAGTTCATTGTACTCAATTAAACACTGACTATGAATTCATCATGAAAAGTTATCTTTTCCCATCAATTTTTCCATTCTTCTTTTCTGTGATTAATTCTGTCAGCTTTTCTGACCTACTTTTGACTTTGTTTCTTTTTTTTTCTTTTCTTTCTTTCTTTTTTTTTTTTAACTGAATATGTGGAATTGCATCAGTTTAGCTTAGGTAGACAATGCACTTTGAATTTCCATCACCTACTCAGTTTTTACTTTATTTACTTTCTGAACCAAACGCTACATCCAAGTGGAAAATGCAGCTGAGTAAGACTTGATTATTATCGTAATCCTTCTGCTTTTCTAATTGGAAAAAATAATTACTGAAATAGAAATTCTTGTTCGGAATTCAGAATACCTGTTCATATGCTGGAGTGTCTTCCCTTCTTTTCCCAAAAACATTTGTATGAGCTTGTTAAGTCGATTCTTTTCCACCTCTAAGGAAAGAGAATACTGGCATTACCTTAACTCACATGAGAGCTATAGGGACTAAGTACATACAGAGTACAAATTGTCCCTCTGCTGTAATAAGGCAGTACAAACACACAGGAAAGGCAGAGCGATGAAGTTTTATCAGTCTGTGGTGCCACTGGAATAGCATGGGATCATCGAATCATTAAGGTTGGAGAAGACCTATAGGATCATCTAACTGTCCACCTACCACCAGTGTTGCCTGCTACACCACATCCCTCAGTACCACATCTGCCCTTTTCTTGAACACCTTTGGGGACAGTGACTCCACCACCTCCCTGGGCAGCCTGTGCCAGTGTCTGACCACTCTTTCTGAGAAGAAGTGCTTCCTAATATCCATGCAAAGCACACCTAGCCAATGCTTAGTAGGGATGCTGGTTCATGCAGGCAGGTGGTGAGGAGAGCTGCTTAAAGCCCCTCATCTCAGAGCAGCTCATTCCACTCCTCACATCAGGATTAGGAGGGATGCTCCTCCAGCTGAGTTCCTGTGCTGGGAGCCAGTCCCTGAACAGCAGCAGCACCCTCTGCTCCAGCTGGAGGGCTTGGGCTGCTCCTGGCCTCCTGTGCCACCACCTGGGTGTTCCAAAGTTGTCTGGCACCAGAATCCCTGACTATGGGGTTCAGATATCTTCCTGTGTCTCTAGGTGGCACTGGGCTGAGTGTTGCTTTGCAGTGCCTTGCTCCATTCTGGGCACTCCAGAAGTCTGGGTGACCTCCGAAGTTTGAGGAGGGAGGAGGCAGAATAGTGGCTTAGCTGTGATTACAGAAGCAGCATCTCTGTGCAGGGGAAGTTTGAGAGCAGGAGGCAACAAAATACAGGAAGTTTTAAGATTTACCTCTCTTAAAGGCAAGGAAAGTGTGGATGGAGGCAGTTCTAGGATGAAGGCAACAGGAGCTGCCAGGAAAAAAATAAATAGAGGGAAAAGAAATGTTTCTGCAAAACAAACCATTTTGGTGAACAATAAATTCTTGAGAAAATAGGTCTCTGCCTGAGCCCTTATTTTTCTTGATAATATATCATTATAAAATAAACTTTGCGACATTCACTATTCTATACAATGGACTGAATTGAAAATAGCTGGGTTTTTTTTTTTCTGTACGATTTCTTGAGCTCTATGGGTCCCTCAGAGAAGGAAACAGTGTTATTGTCATGCAGATTTCTTTTCTTTTCTTCAAGATTTCAGAGATTCCATGAATCCTTTGCAACACTGAAATTCAGCCTCTTCTTACTTTTTTTTTTTTTTTTTTTTTTGGAAAGTTAAAAAAACTCTCCAGCAGCACTGATGTGATGGCCTTATTGCAAAGCCTCCACCTTTCTCATGGACTAAGTTATCAGAATTAAGCGTAAAGACTTGGCTTAGCCAAGCTTGACTATGGCATGTATATGTCACTGAGTTTTCCTGTTAGTCACTCCGCTCCCTTTTGGCTTTCCTTTCTGCCCGTTACAGCTCAGTGTGTATGTAAGGGGGGAAGAAAAAACCCAAACAACTGAACTTTTCTCTTGTATATCGTGTACTTTGCAGTAGTACCTGGGGGCCTCCGGTAGGTCAGATTTCTGTACTAATAATATAGTATTGCCACACAGAACTTGTGACTGAAAGGACTGGAGAAGATAAATGAATGATAGGGCATAGAGGAGGATGGGATTAAAGGAAAGCAGTGGGGGTGTGCTGCACAGCAGAGCTGCTCAGACAGTTTGTTTTCAGTTAGGAGCAGTGGTCTCAACTTTTGCTGCATAGGGTGTTTGTTAGCATGGAGCTTCTTGGAAGCAGGGTTTGCACTATATGAGTTCTGAATTAAGCGCTGGAATTACAGAATTGCTTTTAGGGAAAGTAATGCACATTTTAATAGCCAATTAACACATTTTCTGTAGTGAAATTATCGAAATATTTAGTATCTTGGGGATCTGGTTTCTTCCCCCCTTCCCTCCCTACTTTCTGTTGTAAGAGAGCTCTGTATTGCTTGGCAGGTATGTGGTCCTGAGTTTTCAGGGTCTTTATTACCTTTCACATTGTGCAAATGGCAGGCAGCTGGGACGTGAGGCATTGCTTACCTTTAATTGGTCAACTAGCCTTTGCTGTTCTGCTCCACACGCTGCCGCGCCGTGGCTGACCTCCGGCTGTACTCTGCCATGGTTTCCTTCAGCACCAGCTATTGCCCAATTACAGAGAGAGCAGGAGCAGCGATTCTCAAGCCTTTGAACAAATTTTTACCCTATCCATTAGTCTAGAGGTGTGGACTACCCAAAGAAGCCCATACACGACCTAGAAAAACAAATTGGTAAGTGTGCTTCTCTCACTGATACTGCCTGTACTGAATAATTTTCTTAGAGGCATTAAAAAAAAAAAACCTCTATGAAATCTTAAATCGCTTCTCTTTATATATCAGAAGTCTTTAAAAGTATCTGAGACTTTTTTTAATGCCAACAATACATGAGACAATCCTAGATGTGTGACACTTTTTAGAAAGTGTCTTTGTTTTTATCTATCCTTACAGTACCTGTGTGATAGGGAAGTGTCATGATCCCTATTTTAAAGATGGGAAGAGAAGACACAGAGAGATTTAAAGCTAGATTTTTAAAGGTGTTTTGACTTCTAAAGATGCAGTAAAATGTGCAGTAGGACTTTCAAGAGGGCTTAATTGCATCTTTAGCAGCTTAAAAGCGACTTGGCAGCTTACAAAGTATGCCAAGCAGAGAAAAGAATCTGGGTCTTCTGTGTTCTGGTCTAGCACTTTAACCATTGGGTGGCTCTTCCAGGATGGAGTGATTTGGGAAGGAAGCACAGCTTTTTGCTGCACTGCTGTTCAGTTTTGCTTCTTCAACAAAACATGGAAGCACTGAGTCACAGCAGCTGACGTTAAGCAAAGAACAAACCTTTGTCAGTGGTTGAAACCTGCAGTGTTTTGAATACTGCCCAATTAAATAACTTCTGGAGGGCGGTATTAATAGAGGTTAGTCTTTCCCATTCTGTAAGAAGGTATCTTTCAAGGGGGTATTTGCACAATGTAGCCCTGGAGCGCAGTGGAAAAGCACAATCAGGAAGCTGGCTACCCTCCATGGAGGCTATGGAAAGACAAACTTTTTCCAAAGACAATTTGAAACACTTGGGTTGTGCTCCTGCTCAGAACTGGCCTCCAGAGAAGTACATCTCTGTCTGCCTGGGTGGAAGGGTTGGCCAAGCCTCCCAAATCCATCTGGCAGAGGAGCTCTTGGTGTCACTGCTTCTCAGTTTGCTCTTTGCTATTTGTTCCTAAGAGGTGAGTTTAAATCTCAGTACCTGTGCTATGTTCCAAATTCAGTGCGATGTATCCGTGCAGGGATCTCCAGTCATGGCACTGCTGGAAGGGTGGCCCTCCCTCTATGGAGGGTTCACTTCAGTGCACCCAGCCCCAGTGTAACACAAATATCTGGGCAGTTTTTGCTAGACCTGTGCAGGAAACCTTTTACCAGGTTCAGAGCCCTCTCAAGAGTTTTCAGGTTTGAAACCAGGTTTAAAAAACAAAAATCAAAATCACTGAGCTATTTGTGGGTCACTGGTCCAAGAAAAAGAAGGGAAATTCATGAATGAAAATGCATCAATGCAGTAATTAACGTCAGCTTTTAAATTTTTTTAAACTTAACATTTTTAAATCAAAGTTTGCAAGCAAGTCTTGTATTTAATCAGGAAAGGGTGCTTTTTGTTTACAGACTAAGATGTTTTAACACGTTTTTTTCTGCATACATTTTTTCATATTGCTGGGTTCTCTGCTATGACTCTCCCATAAGTTTCTGTTTGCCACTGTTGGGAAATAAGTTTTTTTAAAAAAACAAACCAAAACAAAACAGAAAATTCACAGTCAGATCTATTGCTCCCAGGCTGGCTGCGGGCTCAGCGCTGCTCCATTCACATCTCAGTTACACTTTTCATATTACTGCATGTATTTGAGAATGTCTCATTTCATAGAGAATCTGCTGTTGTAATGTGGGATACATCACTGATGTAAAAGAGAACAAAAGGATGAGTTGGGCATTGCCATCAGGAAAGCCTTGCAACAAAACCAAAGTAGGGGTCCTGTTCTGTGATTTGTTAAAACTCAGCTTTCCTAGGGGCTAAGAGCTTATCTCTCAGAGGTTTTTTCCCTGATTTGTCTTCTTCCTCCACTGCTGATAAACCAGTTGAGCTCTATAAAAGCTGCTTCCAGTGACAACTTCCCTCCTGGCCACGATGTGCATTTGCAACATGCAGTTTTATTACTGCATATAGTACTTACTGCAGCTGTATGTAGGTCCAGATGTCTTTCATCAATCCTGAACCTGCCACAGCTGGAACTGAAGTAACCAAAAAGACCCCAACATTTTCCTGGTACTTCCCAGTGTTTACGCTTTGTGCAGGAAAATATCAAGAAGTACGTTAAAAATTAGCTGTATGTCACAGGTACTGTTTCTCTCCATGAGCAGTATGTCTTCAAGCTGTGAATAATTCATACCATTAAAAAAATCAGTTTTGCTCAGAAAAAGATATCCAACGAAACCCGCTGGTGCTGTGCCACTCATCTGCAGCTCAGCAGCGTGTTTTCTACTGCAAGTCTGTGGTGTTTCATTTCTGAAAGCACTGAGCATGGAAATATTACAGGTGCTCAGAGTAATTGTAAATCTAACTCGGCCCCACCTGTGTGTAGGATTTTTTTAGGAACTTAGTTGGCTTGAAGTAACACAGGTGAAATTGCAACACGATACATTCAATAGAGAGATGTTTGTTAAACTTGCCGAAGAGCCACATCTGAATTCCTACAATCCCATACAGTATGTAGTGTATGTATATAGGCATGTATGAATAGGTTTGATACATAGTGATAAAATAGAATGACCAAATTAAAAAGCAGTCAGCACCGAGATATATTAAACTTGCCTATAAAAACATGCAGGTGTGTATTCTTTGCTTTATACACCATTTCCACACGTACTGTGTGTGTACATGTGTGAGCACACGTGTCCTTACATGTATCTGTGTGTTGCTGTGCTCCCCAGCGTGTAGATTGTAATTTGGAGAGAAATCATCCTCCGTCATTCGTCACTGCTGAGCTGCAGCAGACCAGGCCAGCACATCATTTGTTAACAGTGACAAAGCCGCACTCATAAACGCCGACATGTTACATTAATTTATAGGCACTGAGTGACTTATTAAATGTGACGTGTGAAATATAACAGGGCCCAGTATGGATGATTAGGTTTTGGGCTTTGAATTGTTGACAAGGCAGGGGTAATGAATTGTGGGACACAAGCTAGTATGTTTCCCCCTCATTAGTCAGTATTAGCTGCATTAATAGTAATAATTGGATATATTCATCATTTAAAATGTTTTAATAAATGTTTGGACAGCACCTGATCTAGGCTGTCAAATATTAGACTGGGAGGTTTGTGATGGGAGAAAAATTATTCTGCTCCTTCTGCAGAGATTCATACAGCCTAAGGGGTGCTGTTTGCTGCATCCTTTGAGAAGTAATGGGTGGGAATAATTTGGAAATACCTCTCAGTGCATTCAAGAAAGATGTTTCCTTTTCATCCTGTAGACTACTAGGGCCTGAGATCAGGTCTCCAAGATGGGATCTGAACTGGTCATTTCTGATTAGGTGAGAAGCTCAAACTGGAGCTCCACAGTGTGGCAGTTTCCATCCAAATTGATGTTTCGCTCCTTACAAAGGCATGTCCAGCCACTGAATAAGGGTGCAGAGTGGGCATTACTCAGAGCGCAGACATGTTCCAGTTTGAGGGTCTGGCTTGGACTTCAAGCTACCAACATATTTCATATTAAATTTCTGCCTGAATATCTCAAAAGTATGATCTTCCCTGAGATGAAGGCAAGGCATTTCAGTGGGTGTTCTGCCAGCCCCACGTTCCTTCTTGGTTTACATATCCCAAATGCATTATTGCCTATGACTCAATACAAAGCTTCCTTTTATTAAAGTAGAAAAGGCCATTATTTTGTGATCCTCAGAAGTGGAAAGGAAATAACCAGAAACTGTTGTCAAGGAGTGCAGGCTGTATTTGTCTGTTGCTTTAAAAAGAGATGTGTAGGTGAACTCTAGAAATGTGCCTTGTGAGTGAATGGGTGGATATCAAGATGACCATGACTAGTTGCAAAAAAAATCATACCAGTTTGAAACTTCTGCCACACCACCTGGCTGTACCCAGTTGTGTAATGAAACCCATTTTTTAAAGCAACCTTCTGAATATAGAAAAGCAAACCCGCATGGAGTTATTGGCACTGCATCACTGGGTTGACAATTTTTATTTAAGAAGAGTCCTCTAAGGAAAAGCTTTGCTGCTGTGGGAAGCAGTGTTTGGTGGCTCAGTAGGAGGTACGCTTCCCTTTCAGATGCTACTGAAGAGGTGTCACACCAGGGAGTACTGTGCTGGAGCAGGTGCTGTCTTTCAGAAGAGACACAAAGTCAAGTGTCTGACCACCTGGAGTCATAACAAGTCCCAAGACGCTCTCTGCAAGGATAAAAGTTTTCTCCTCAATGTCCTTGCTAGTTCCAGCTAGCTGCTTGTACTGAGCATCAGGAATCTTAAAGATGAAGGGATCTTCATGCTCTCCTAAATACAGCGAAGCCAAGCCTGCTTATTTATATCCATGAACTCACTCTGTAAAATGTTGGTGAAAGACTCGGGAGGTGCCAAGGCTAAAGCTGGATGTAGGCAGCTCCAGGGCAGCAGAAAAGCTTCACTGCAGTGGCAGGAACAGTGCATTCACTTTGTACTTGCAGTAATTCTGCTCAGACCAAGTAAACTTTGAGCAGAGAAACTTCTTGTAATCTGAATGATTCGTACTTCTGAACTCAAAGATATGTTATTTTGTTTAATAGACACCAAACTCACATGCAGCTTCCTTAGATAATGTACATTTAACTGTATTTTCCTTCTCATTTTGAACCAAGCCCGGAGTATTATTTTGTCAGGGTTGTGTGTTGGTTGGTGGTGATTATCGACAAGGGGATGTGAGAGTATTTTAGCACGTTATTTAATGTGTGTCACTGTAAAGTGTTTCTTCGAGCTCCCTCTTAATTTTTTATTTGGAGATTGAGTGGGGATTTAAAACTTGATATTGTATGCTTAGCAAATGAGATTCACCAAGCCTTTGGGTATGTAGCTGTGTTTTTATTTCCTGTATTGGTTTACTCTGGGCCTGGAGTGTCAGTTCACCAGAAAAGATGAAAATTAATGTTTTCTCTAGATTTATATTAGTATCTCTGAGACAAGACCCTGATTTCGTCTTTTAGGTTCACGTTGTTTTGCCAGCCATCCCACAGGATTTCAGCCTTTCCATTAGTGAAATATATATACATGATAGAATGGATAGTATGTTTCAACATTTAAGCCAATTATTATGCAATTAGGTGTTAATAGAGAAGTCTTTAGTGCAACTTTGTGGGAGCTGCAGAACTGAGCACAAAAGGAGCGATCAATATTTTGTACTCATGTGGCATTCTTGATGGTTTTAAGCTGTTTGTCTAGTTAGAAAGATTTTGGGTGAGATTTATTAGTTATTTTTACACTAGGGAGGAAATATTTTTTTTCCAGGGAGGTGCTAGAAGGGGCCAGCTGTGAGGTTTTGCTCACCCTCTTTACTCTTTGCCAGTTGCCAGCACAATTGTTCTCTAAAGAAGAATAGTAGAATATAAAAAAGAGAGTGAAAAGTTGTCAAGTTGCAAGCAGTTCCTAGTTCATTACATTCATTGTGGCTTTTGTTGGTACAATGTTGATGAACAAAAACTTCTGCCCTGGCACGGTTACCTAGATGCTTGTTGTAAACACGCTTTTTTCCTGTTGCTAATGCTATTCTCGTTACTCCGTGGTGATACAGAAAAATAATAGCTATGCAGGATTTATGCAGGGCTTTGCAAATCCTCATGGAGTGTGTTTTGTGGATATGAATCCCATTGATCGTGGGTATAATCCCTGTGTTCACACAGAAAGGCATCCTGGCGACACAGCCAGCAGTGTCCAGCTGATGTCCTTACCTCACCCCACCTATGACTTGTCACCCAAATTTGATTGTAATACTACTCCAGTTTGGGACATTTGGCTTTGTCCTTCAGTGTGGGTCCCCTCACTGGGTGACTGACATCTAGGCAGGCCCCACTTCGTATTAGCTGCATCACCCTTCTGAATGGGCGCGGAAGACAACTTTATAGCTGCAGGCTATAATGCCTTTTCATGTCTCTATGACATTAGAAGAGGGCATCAGCAAAGCTGTTTTTTCTCTGTTCAAAGTCCATTGCATTAGGAAAAGTGCTGCTTCATTCAAATGTGTTATTAATATACATGTTTTGATTCTACACATCTGCTGTGGGGGTAATGATTTCTAAAATTATGTTCTTCCAATGTAATGTTAAAGATCATGTCCACCTGCAGTATTTATTGATAACATCTCCAGCATTGCTGTGATCTTCTTTGCTATGACATCATAAACTTTCTCTTTTCCCTTTACTCTTTCAGTCCTCCCCTTGTGTGGTGATTTACGTTGCATGTTACAATGCCACGGTTGCTCACACACACGCATGCACAAAAATTCTGCACAATTTTTCTACTTTGAACCAGTCTAGCAACCCCTTCCAACACCCAGCAGTGCCCTCCTGCTGAACCACCACACATACAGCTCAGGCACAGTGCCTCTGCCTTTCCACAAAACAAGAGAATCAAAGAAGTTTACAGAAGTAAAGAATACCATCTCACAGTGGATCCCCTTTCAGGCTGTTTTTCCTCTCTCTGACCACAATCCCAGTTTAGATTTAAGTCTCTAGAAGTTATAATGACTTGATAACGTTATTGTTTTGCTTTTTTTCCTCCCCTACATAAAGTCCTTCTCCTCTGTTTCTTTTTGAAGCATAAATTGTCTGTCGAGGGGTTGCACTCAATCCTTCAGAATACTGACACTTCCCAAGTTCTTCTCTGTAATTATGCAGCTGAGTCAGGGATATAATTTGCACTCCTCTTCAGAGCAGGGCTGTGTGAAACAAAATTTATCATTTCATTTCTAAGTTGGCCGTTGCCATTACAGTTCTACTGAGGATTTGGTGACTCAAACGCTGGGGCTGAGATACCATCCTAGCACTTAATGCCATGGTCCCACAAATGACTTCTGCTGGCAGTGCTCCTGAGGCAGTGGAACAGCTCGTGCAGTCAGCGTGTGCACTGCATTTCTGTTACGTTTCCCTGAGGCTGGAGACTCCTTGGACTTGCGTGTTGTTAATGATTTGGAGACTTGAATTTGAGATTTGAATGAACTAAATTGGTTTCTTCATTTCTGATGTGCCTCTGATTCACCACTGGCATATGTTGTGCACTGTTGGAAGTAAGAGACCTGAGGGTGTCTTCCTTCGACCCTCTTTTCTTTTCAGACCACCAATCCTATGCATAAGTCTGGTCAAGTATTCCAATTACAGTCCACACCTCTTGGCTTTTTTTTTCTTTTTCTTTTTTATTTTTTCCCAACATGCTTTTTCCACTTATAAGAAAAGGAAAATCTTGAAAACAAAACCTGAGTGAGTTTTGAGCTGGGTCATGGGGAGGAATGCTGTTACAACTGCACCAGCACCTTGCCTGATCATCGCAGGAGACCTCTGCTCAGAGGGCTTTGGAGTAACACTCCACATCTGTCTGTACAGAACCTTTTCTCTGTGCTGCTGATGCTCCAGCTCTGGCCAGAAGGTATCCTGCTCCCACACGTCCCATAAATAGCCTGCCCTACTGGGTTTGTCAGTTTGGATGGTTACACTGGTGTGTCAGTCTTATTTAAGGGTATTACCGGCATCAGATTGAGAAATCATTGATTACTGTACATGCAGCCAGGTTGCACACAACTTTATGTGCAAGCTTCTTTATGCTGTAGAGCATTCATGTGCTGAGCTGGGCAAGGTGTGCAAGAGAAAGGAAGCGTCTGTTTCCCACGCATGAAATACGTACCACGTGAATCTCTATAATTTTCCTAGCAAGTGGATGAAAGGAGCATGTCATCAGCACCCTTGGCTCCAGGTGACGAGTTTCAGAGTCCCACATCTGCTAAGAGAGAAGCAGCTTCAGCTGGCTGGATTAGCACTGCTCCGCAGCATACTGGGACTGCGATACCACCAATGTTTTTCGGTAACGCTGCTAAAGTTACAGTAGTTTACCGTGAGGTAGCAGGTAACCAAATACTCATATCGTATTACAATAACAGCAGCGCGGTTATCTGTCATCGCTTACACTGAACAGAGGTTCTTTTAGCAGAACTACGGCCCTGGGAGGGCTGCTAATTCAGTGGCATTGTGTGAACTATGGTAGAGCGCAGAGATGTTTTAGATTTTTTCCAGTGATTGGATTGTAGCATCTTTAGTAAAATTAGAAATATCTCTCCCGCTTTTGTAGCCCGGTCTGTGAGCGGTCAAATAGGTGAAATGGAGACGGAACAAAATGGAAAGTAGTTCAGCTGAAACAAATTGGTTGAATATATATTTCTTTAATAAATAAATAAGTTATTGGTTATGTGACTTTACTCACTGTAGTTCTGGAAAGTCTGTCACCGTTTCAGCAAAAGCATTGGCCCGTCAGCTCGTAAAGAGCAGGCAGCGATTTGAGGGATGCATGGAAAGGCAGAGCTGGAGGTTTCTGTGCAGGGTAAGCTCTGCACTGCTCTGCAAAGGAGTGCGGCTCTGCTGCCTCCGCGCTGTCACAGGGTACAGCGGGCGGGGGTACGCACAGTCATCCTGCATGCGCTGCGTATGCTCTGTACGCAGATGGCATAAACTCCTTCCAACTCTTCCTATGGCGGGAGGGCAGCTGCAGCTGAAATCTAATAAAATTTTTAGATAATGGATCTGAGCACAGGTGAGGATGTATAAGAAAGGAAAGTCAGATTTTCGCGACTTTAAGGGAAAAAAATATATATTAAAATGGCAGATCTGGGATAAAATTAAATTACAGAAACTGAGCTCTCAAAGCTGCCTCTGGACTATTTTTAATTTTGTTTAGTGATGTTTTTGGTGGTATTATCTCTTTCTTTTCTTATTAAAAAATCTGGGAGAAGGAACCAAAACCATCTCTGTGGGATTTTAACTCACTCATGGGCAAAAATGCCGAACACACGTTCCCAAAGTACTGTAAATTTCACTGATGCATTTTAAGTCAGTATCAGAGAGCTAGAGAATTCTGTAAGATTCAAGATGAGACACTGATATGCTGCACAGAATGCGCAGACTTAAGGAAAAGCAATTGAAAGCACTTGGTAAAGCAAGCAATGAGTAATTTAAGGCTGTTTTGGGCAGTCCTACCTTCTGATCTGGTGATTACATAGATGCCTCCTCACCTATTTGCTGTGCTGAACTGAATATTTACTGTGTTGATAGCAGCAAACCCCAGCTATGCCAGCTCTGGGAGTCAGAGCGAGTTTACAGAAATGATGCAGACTGTTCTGTTTCTATTATTATGGCATTGCCTGAAAAATCTCACTCAATAGATTCTGGCTGCTTGAGGCTTATTCTCTCTGTCACATTGCCTTCTTGGACCTTTTCTTTAGTTCAAGAGGGAAATATGTATTTTCTAGTAAAATAAATAATTTTTCAGGCTTTTGGTTTTGGCTTTTTTTCCCCTTAGTGACTGCTTAGCATCCTATAAATACAAAATACATGTCTGATTCAGCTTCAGTTTTAAGTCACTGAGTGAGAATACTGAATCCAGTGAGAGCAGATTTGGGATTTTTTTTCCTTCATAATTAGAATGTTTGACAACTCATGAAGGTTATGTTTAGAAAAGAGTTAGATGATTGTATCTGGTGTTTAATTTCTCTTCTGCAGAATAAATTTCCTGTTGTAAAAATGCCACAAAAGGTAGCTACTGCTGTTTATTGACTGAAGAGCCAAGCAAAATCCAGCTGTGAACATGTGGGTAATAGGATGTTTCCCCCATGCTTATATTTGATTTCCATGTACGACCTCATGCTGGTAGATACCAATGTAAGACTCAATTTTTCTTTTGTGAATGGGGTACTCGACACGGCCAGTTCACTGCATGTGAAATCTGAGTTAATGTACAAACAGAAAAACCGAACTCCCAAAACTCTGCAACAGTGGATTCATTAATGAATGGGAATTTGCATATTTGAAATGTTTTTTTTTTCCCTCTCCTTTTTCTGCAGTTATTAGCTGGGTTGGGCTCAAATTTCTTTCAGTGTCAAATTTTCCATTATTTTGACTTCTTTTTCTATGGCAAACTGGAATTTAAAAAACAAACAAACAACAACAAAAAAACATTCCCTGTAAGGGAAGTTTAGAAATACTGGAAAAGTCAAAAGATTATAATAATAGGGGGAAAAAAAAATGTTATTTAAGTTTAATTTTTTAAAAGTTAGGAATTTTTTATCTAAAAAAGCTACTTTGAAATGGCAGGAAATACACTCAGTCCTTGTGACGTTTCTGCAGGGAAGTTTCTGTGCTTTGATTTTTTTCTTTTCAAACTAAAATAGCATGAAACAACGGGTTCTCTCCATATTTTGATTTTAGTGGCAAATGCAGTTAGCAGTAGATGCGGTCGAAGTTTCTGATTGCGAGATTTGTGTCTGAAAAGTACACAGAAAATCCAGAAGAAGTAAATGAAGCAGCTGAAGTGTGTGCACTGGCTGCCTCTCGGTGACCTGTGGATTCACCCCTGTATTGGCTTCTGTGCACCTTTATATGCCAAGTTTTCACCAGAAAGAAATTATCCATCATAAACTCCTTGAGAAAACTGTATTTGTAGTGTCCAGCGTCCTCCCTGCTGCGAGGGCAAGCATGGAAAGGACTGTGGCTGAGTTCTGCAAGGTACTGAGATATGTGAATACCACCTTTGTCTCCAACAGAACTGCTTCTGTATTTAAATTTATGCACATATTTAGTGCTCCTGCTGAATCGGTACATCATACAGAATGAGCATGCAATCCTTTTATCTGGTGGGCAGTTGCTAATTATTGCACGTATTTTGCATTTACTAATCTTGCAAACTCACACGTACTTACTGCTGTGTTTCACCTGGGAGTCTAAATTTACCCTCTTCTATTAAATGCATTCACACCACGGAAGAGTTGAGTTTTGTCAGATTTGCTTGCCCTAAAGAGGTTTAATTTGTATCACTGGCACTTCTGGATAGCCACTGCTCTGGCTGACCTTGGCAGCCCGACAGCTGTCATATTTTCACATGGATGAACTGTTCCTGAACAACTTCTCCAATGTATTGGGAACAAACAAGCTTTTCTTCAGCATCAGGAATGCAGCAGGTCTTCCCTTTCCAACTATTTTTTTCTCCTTCCACAAACATATTTATTGTGGCAATGGCAAGAAAATCCTACTGCTGAGCTTTCGTATTTGAGTTCCTTTAAATTTCCTTTGGGGGAGTGGCAGAAGAACCAGCCCAGATTGTGGCAGGACTTGCTTTCTTTAACTCTTTGTTTGCTTTGAATAAACGTGGATATTAATTTGTGGTGGAAGGAGGGGAATCAGAGGACGGGTGTCAGGAAGGAGCCAGCAGCAGTGGGGAGCAGGTAAAGCCACAGAATCATAATACATCCAGAATTGGGAGGGGCCCATAGGATCATCAAGTCCAACTGCTGCAAGGTGTCAGGAGTGAGGAGAGGCAGCAGGGCAACCAGAGAGTTCAGACAAGGCTGGGGAAAGGGCCCCTCACGGGCAGAGTGGGGCAGTGGTGAGAGCAGAGTCCTGCTCAGACCAAAACCTTCCTGGGAAAGGAGCAGCTTTGTGAGGAAAAAAGTTGAATTTTCATTCAAGTTGTGAGGAGAGAACCCTTCCAGAAGAACTAATAAACCATTTGATAGAGCTTCCAGCTGACACACAGAAGACAGAAATACAGATTAATTTTTGTCCAATTTAGACTGGACTTTCATATTTAGCTGGAGGTTCTACGTTGGTCCTTGCAGTTTCTTAGAGATCTGTGGTAGGACGATGCCATGGCATGGGCTGCATGCACACGGATTTTGATGCTTGATTCATTTTTGCAGCTGCACTGAGCTGCACTTTGTCATAGCTTAGAACCTAAAGTTAACTTGTTTTCCCCGAACTGGAGTCCCATATCCACGTGGGATAAGGAATGAAGCCCAGAGCACTCTGATTTAATAGTAACGCCAGTCAGTCGACCCAGGTCCTTCATAAAACTTTGCATGTTTATGGACCTGAGCTCACTCCTGTGGATTTGACTTTCTGTGCTCCATGTGCATCAGTGCTCCTTATGCCTGAGATGTCAGTAGTCGGGAACGGAGCTGGAAAATGTGTTCTGTTTGATTCATGTGGAAAGAAACTTTGAGTGGTAGCAATAACTACCAGAAGATCTGGTGTTTAGCAGTCATATAAGTTTGGAGAGAGTTAAAGTTGAAGGTTGCACTGATATTCCTCTGTTCTTCACATTTTTTTCATTTTCAGAATGAATTTCAGGTCCTGGTGGTTAGCATTAATGCTATATATCCTCTGTGGTTAGTATTAATGCTACACAGCCCTGTTAAATGGGGAGAATGTTAGAGCTGAAAAAAAACCCACGGTGAAGAAGTTAGATGCAAACAAACAGAGATGGAAGTTTGTGCTTACAAAGGGCTCAGCTCTGCTGGCACTTCTCCTGGACCAGTCCTGTCAATCTAAATCTGAAATATTTGCAGAGTGAAGTGCTGCTAATGAGGGAGGCTGGCAGAACTGGACTGGAGGTGAAGAAGGCAGTGGGGCAATTAGTTTCAAGCGGGAATTGAGAGATAGAGCTGAGCCTCATGAGTCAAACCGTGATGCTCTGCCCTCATCATGATTCATTTGTTGGTCATAGTGGGGACACTGGCAGCTGGAGAGCACTGGGCCAGCCTGCTCACCTCTTGTTTGGGCCAGCATGGGATGTGTCCATGGAGCTGGGAGCTCCAGCTCCTGTGCATTCCCAACAGTGCAAAGCCTATGTGTCGTTTTATCTTTCAGTGGAATAAAAATATAGTGCTTGGTAGGATGTGTTCTTCACAGTGAAAGTAACAGAACACTGGAACAGGCTGCCCAGAGGCCTTATGGGGTTTCCTTCTGTGGAGACATTCAAAACCCTCCTGGATGTGTTCCTGTGTGAGCTAATCTAGGGGCTCTTGCTTTGGCAGGAGGATGGGGCTAGATGATCTTTTGAGGTCCTTTCCAATCCCTGACATTCTGTGATTCTGTGAACTGGCAAATTTGTACTTAAAATACAGTGGATGAACTTGCCTGTGTAGGTAAGGTATCTTGAAAATTCATCTGAAAAAAAATATTTTTTTTAAAGTTAATTTTTTATTGAGTTGATTTAATTCAAATGAAGTTTTGTTTGCTTACCTTTTGGTAGACTTAAATAGATTAGTCTGATTTCTTCTACAGCTTTATTTGATGAAGCTTCCGTAAGATTTGGTGAAAATGGAGCAATTAGAGTTAGACTTCCTAACTTTGTGCCAGAGTTTGGAAACTCCAGAGTACAGTTCCTGTACTCTGTAGTGCATCTCCCAGCTGCAATGAGCAGTGCTTGTCCAGAGATTCACCGAGAGCTTTCCATCTCTTCTGAGGGGCTCTTGCATCAAGCCTCCAGCCATGCATCTTATGTGTGTGGTGCGGTGGCTGGGAAGCCTTTGCACAGCTTATGCTGCCTTTCAGTGCTGATATGTTTAATTCTGCCATTTCCCAGCTCTGTTTGGGGCCAAGGTATGGCTGTAGGACTGCAGCAGACCAAGGATGCAGCTGCTGAGCCCAGTACTCGGCAGAACTCTGAATGGTCCTATAACAAACCTTAGTGAGCGTAGGCTTCATCCCATCTAATGAGTAGAAGTGAGGCTTTGCCACATAAGGGCTTGTCTGAAGTTGTAAGCACAGGCTGACAGGGATGTCTTTACTTCCCAACAGATGGCCAGGCTTTTTTTTTCAGCAAGCAGCATTGCCTGGAGAGGTGGTCTCTGGATCCTGCCAGCATTTTGCATGACAGGGCCAGCTTAGGGCAAGGGGGATCTGATGTCCGTGCCCTTCATAGCTCATGAACTAAATGATGAGCTGTTGACAGGAAAACCATAATCTGAAGTGTAAGATCCCGAACTCTCTCCGCTTTTCGTTTTTCTTTAGCAAAATTAATGCCCTGTTTGCTTGTCTCTCAAAATCCATTCTGGCACGAGTACAGGCCTTCGCCTGGTGGCAAGCAGTTGTCTGGGTCTGAGATGCCAAGATTTGTGCTGACAGCTCCTTCTACACAGTCTGAGTCAGGCTGTCACAGCTGGCCATTAGAGGCTTAAAAAGACACACGCACATACAACAAATAGCACCAACTTTCAGTTATTGAAAATCAGAACCTGCTTGATGAGTAATTGTAATGGCTTATACCTCTCTTAATTTTGATATAAACAAACACAGCGTTTCCAAACTTCTCTTCAAGAGTGATGCCTGTTTATTTTTATATTGATTGCTGATTGCTTGCTTTTATTTCTGAGCACAGGGGGAGAAGGGACTTTGTGGGCCAGGACATCAGTCCTTGATAATCCTGGGCATTGCAGTTTATAACCCCCCACATTACCTTACTTTTCTTTAGTAAAGATAGTCTCTTGGAGTTTGACTTGGTCCTTGCCACTTTGCCTGGCATGATTTTCTTGGCATGGAGGAACAAGCCCTGAAGCTTGCTGGTTTGAAGAGCAGCATCCCAGCTAGAGCAGGGCAAAGAATGCTGCTCATCAAAAAGGGATTTTCTGTAACTGTTTACCCTCCACTTTTGCCTTTCTTATTGGCAACGTGTGCAAATTCTGCTGACTTTGCATTCAGTTTGGGTGTTAAAAGATGGGTGCTTGCAGAAGTCAACTTTCCAATTTCAGGCAAAGCAGGACCAAACAATCCCTCGCCTTGCTTTTTTTTATGTGGAGACAGGTCAGATTAACTTCTGCTTAGTCAACTGATGGTTATTGCAAATGTAATGCTGCTCTGTCTGGTTGCACTAGGTTTTAAACTTGCTGTAGGATTAAATTTTGCACGGCTGAGCTTTAGTAAGCCTTAGTGTGTAGTTTATTTTGGACAAAAGGCTGATAAACTTTGGCTCTCAAGGAGAAAGCCTGGAATCTGAGACCCACCATTATTCATTGACTTGTCTTTATGAGTTTACAGTCCAGTGACGCATAACACCGAAGGAAATATTTTCAGTGAAATGTTTGCTTTTTTCTTTGGCTTTGTAAAATGCAATGTATTTTCTTAGAGATATATGTCAGGGTCACATAGCTACTTCAGTGAACTGTGTATGGCCAGGAAACAGGCAGCATTGAAAATATTTCACTTTTCCATGATGTCAGTCTTTTCACTAAGACTTTCCTGCCCTTCTCTCAGGCTTTTGGTCTTTTGTAACCACTGTTTAAGTATCAATATTATGTACAAACTGAGTGTAATTGTGGAAGGGAGATTTTGATTGTATGGAATGGTTTCTGTATTTTGGTATTAAATCAAAATGTGCATGCTAAACTGAACTTGTAAAACAAAATCCCTTTTATACATGAAAAAAATTTCTTGGCTGGCATTTTTCATTTCTCTTCTTGCTGGACCACAACGTATATCTCTTACTTTCTTGCTCCATGAGTTCAGCTATTTAGCGTGAAGGGGGGACCATATCTGAAGTCTTTAGTGGCTCTATTACAGCAGAACTATTAAGTTCATGTACACCCTAGGACATCCTTACACATTTTGCTGGACTGTGGCCTCTGATCCCTCAGTGGATGGTCAGTGGTATGAACTGTCTGAGTTGAGATTGCTAATGTAAATAAGGCTTTGTTAGACCAAATGTACAGATGAAAAATGTAGTACTGTGCACTGTTTATGAGATGATAATGTTCCATTTCTCTTTCTCCACAGGTTCTTCTTGAAATTTTTTCTCAAATGTAACCAAAATTGTCTAAAAAATGCAGGAAACCCTCGAGACATGCGACGATTTCAGGTCAGTTGGGCACGCTTCCTCCTTTAAAAAAACAGCAGCTAACCTAAACTAGCCTAGTAATTCATTGGGAGATGCTAAAAATATAAGGTCAAGAACATTCTTGATAAAATTATATCAACGAGAAATGAATCCATGAAAAGAAAAATCAAAATGACCTCACTATAGTTTTCAGTCACAAGATAATCTGGCTTTAGGGCTCTCTGTTCTTCCTGGGAAACTGGTTGCCTTCGTGTAAACATGCCAAACAAAGTGAGCACCATGGCTGTTGGAAGAGGTGGAGGAAGCTAGAAGAGTAATTCAGTGACAAAATCAGGCTTATGGCTCTGGTTAAGCTTCAGGATTTATTATTCTGCAGCATTGAAAACTCATAAATATGCATTAATATGATGATAGGCCATCCCCTTTTGGAAGAAACTACCACTGGGTATCTTTTTTGGGATGCTTTGGACTGATGTTTCCCCAGTGTCTCAGCATGTGCTACGGGGGGCTCAGGAGCTATGGTATCTACTTAATTTAAAAGGCCAAGGATGTTTCTGTATGCCACCCCTACATCCATGACTTGTTTTGGAACTAAGAAGAGAAGTGTCTCTTGGGAAGATGAACTGTGCTTTCTTTTCTCTGAGCTGACGGAGAGGACGGTGAGGTGACAACACTGAGAAGAGGTTGTTGCCAACCCTTTACTGGAGACACGATCCTTTGGCTGTGCCACTGGTGATTTACCTGAGTAGGGGCTGAATTAAAATATGGGGTAGAGAGCCAAAGGACCATCTCTTTTGATGGAACGAGTAAATGGAATACGGGGAGAAAATGTGATGCAATCTTTCAGTGGGGATTTGCCTCAGGGAGCTGAGGAAGTAACAGGAGGTTTGTACCATAGACTGGATGGACTTCTGGAGGAGGAAAATGCCAGAAGATGACTGCTGCTTTCTGCAGTAGCTCACAATGTTTGTTTGCTTCTTTGTGCCATCGTAGCACTTAACTGAAAATGCTAAATGCTTTTTGAATGGCAATATTGTTTGTACGTAGAATGTACGACTTTTCGTGAGCTATTTAATTGCAAAAGCAGTGGAAGGTAGAGGGGCAGTATTTGCCCCTACAAGCATAGATGTGCAGTAGTGAGTAGATGTGGCAACAGTGATTAAATTAATCAGAATGAAAGCAAGCACTGTCGTGGCAGAGCTGTGAACTTCTCATCCCATGTTCTTCCCTCCGTCACATTTCTCTGGTGATTTGAGAGGGCACTATCAGCGAAGGAGAAAGTGGAAAAAGGACTCACCAACATGGGGCTTCAGGCCAAGCAGTCACCCCTGGGGCCTGACAGAACTTGCTTCAGGACATGTACCCTCTGCTGGGTTTGTGCTAGAGGCTGATTTTCATATGTTAATGCCTTTGTGTGTTCTCTCAGAACAGCAATCAGGAGCCTGTGTCGGCAAGTAGGTAGGACATAGGAAAGGTTGCTGATCTCTTGACTTGTAAAGACATTCTGTCATACAAACCCAGCTTCACAGCAGTTGAGCTTTCCGTGTGTAAACAGAGACTGCTTAATTACACAGGTCATGTCAATTAGTGTGACCTTAGCATTTTCAAGAAATTAATCACTTTCAGCCGAGCGAACCGTTTATACTGTAATACAGGGTGGTATTGAAGCTTGTTTTACTACAGCTGCTCTTGTGTTGTTGATGATTTTTCTTGTTTGCTTTTCTTTTTTAATATTGAACTTATTGTTTTTGCAGTAGACTTCTTAAAATAGTCAGAATACTGAATTCAGTCTTCGCTTTTTATTTCTTGGTGTGAAAAGGACCAAGCACGTGCATAGTATCTTGATAACATGATGCACCTAGATATTTAAGATGGTGTTGTGTAGGAACCAAATGAAATCCAGGTGCCTGTGAAGTGAGTAGGGGGTTTGTCATCAGCTCCTTTGTGCCACTGAAATATTTCCAGTGCCTTCAAAAGTCTGTCTAAAAAAGATTTCCAAATCCTTTTTGAACAGCAGCATGTGCTTTTCACAGAAAATTTAAGATTTATTCTCCCTTTACTTTGTTCCACCTTCTGTGCTGGACTGTCAAGCTGCCTGAGAGCTTGTCCACTTATTGGCATGGTATCAGTTATCTGCCTCCCAGAGTGGCTAGGAGTCATTACAACAGAACTTGTGAAACAGGGAAGGCCAGGGGCGTGAGTTTTGTGCCAAATAAGGGCTTTATTTTTTGTTTTGTATTTCAGTTTGTACTGAAAAATTTCCTTCCTAATAGGTTTGTTTCATGCAGCAGGGAATTGTCTGACTACTGTGATCTGAGATGGGTTAAGAAAGTGTAGGGAATGGGTAGAGTATGTTGGTTCAGAAGACCTGCATGTGAATTTTCATACACGTATAGAAATTAATTTGGAAGTTTTATCCCAAATGTTGTGTTCTTGAACTAGTGGGAAAAGCTTAGAAAAGCAGGTACGGGCCTGGAAAGAGATGCATTTCCCTACATTTCTGAGATGCTCAAGCACGTGATGACTGGGTGCTACATATCAGTAGTGTCAAGTGCCAGCAGGAGTGTGTGCTGGAGTGGTTGTAATAGCTCTGTCTCTTTTAGCAGAAGACAAGTTCTTTACAGACAGAGAGGTGAGGTGCTGGAGCAGGCTGATCAGAGAGGTTGTGGTTGCCCCGTCCATGGAGGTGTTCAAGGCCAGCTTGGATGGGGCTGTGGGCAGCCTGGTCTAGTATGAAATGGGGAGGTTGGTGGCCCTGCATGTGGCAGGGGGTTGGAGATTCATGATTCTTGAGGTCCCCTCCAACCCTGGCCATTCTGTGATTCTGTGAAGACAGGAAAGCTCAAATGCTGTCCATGCATGCACTCCACGCAGTTCAGTTGAGTGTTCAACTATGGTACAGACTCCCTGCTTGTTTCAAGAAAATTACTTCATCTCTGTTTCATCAGCCCAATTGCACAAAACATTTGGCAACACCACTTATTTTCCCCTTACTCCAACCTTGCCTTTATTATTCTACAAACCCCATGGAGCAGATGCTCAGTTTGTTTTTGCATTCTCTGTCACAATAAGCTGTCGGTTTTGGTGGGATGGGCTGTGGAGCCCCAATCAGTGGTAGTAATATGTAGGTGGTATCACGGGTAAACTCTGCCTGGATTTTGTTTTTCAGCACTGAAAACTCATTCATATAACCTAAACAGTTTCGTATGTTATTGTAATTAATGAAACCTAAGTGCCCCAGTTATCTTGTTGTTCTTGTTTTAGCACAGCTGCTTGCAAACTGACACATGTCAAGTTATAATTTAGAGAAAACTTTTCAGACTGAGTCACTGCATAAAACCCTGAACATTCGTTTATTATGAAAACCTTGAAAGTCACTCAGAAATTGCTGTGCTGTTCAGTGCTGTTACCACAACCTCTTCTTCAGCCTAGGCTGCTAGTTTGCCTCAATGGGATGCTGCCACTCACGTTTGAATTGAAGCCACTTGTGTCTTATTGCAAATTTGCATAAGAGACAGAGATGATGCTTCATGAATCCCAGATAATGGAATTTGGACATGCAAGGCTCCATCCCTAGAGAAGGGAAAGGCGAAAAAAAAAAAAGACTGGAAAATAGCAGTAAGAGCTGTGGCCCAATTCAACAAGGTAATTAAGTGCCTGGCGTGGCCTCATGCACGTGAGCAAAATGACTGAATATATTGTACTTATGTGCTTTAAGTTAGGCACATTTTTAAGTGTCTTGTTAAATTGAGAGAAATTTCTAGTTATTAGGATAAAGAAGATATTGTAGGAAGAGGTCACCAAGTGGTGATGAAAATAAAGATGCATTGCTCAAGCCATTTCTGCATAGATTTCAGAAGGGCAGCAAATGCACGAGTTACAGGTTTTACACTCATGACGCGCTTTAAATCTGGGAATCATCTTAATCGGATTTTTTCTGCCTTTGCAACTGGATGTTGGGGACATCACAAAAATATCAGAGCCCTCAACATACACTGGAGAAAATTGAAAGCACAAGGAACATGCTATGTCTTAATCAGTTAGTGAAGCTTAATGGGCTGTGGTTAAAAATGAGGAGTCATGCAATGCTTAATTTTGATATATTAGGTGAGGTACCATAACAAATAAACGGGCTGAGTGCTAAACGTGGATAAATAGCTTGATCTACAGGCTCCTGATCTCAGAATATTTTTTTAAACTAAGCTCCAAAGCATTCACAACTGGACTATTTAATGGCAGGCAGAATAATTCACAGAGCCATGATACGTTAATGCCGTTGATAGTGCCAACTTCATTGAACAAAGTTATAAACCAATGTGTTTCTTTCATACCCCTGTCTCCCCTGGTGTTGATACAGGATTTAAATTCAAAATCTATGAAGGGCTGAAGCTAAAGCTCAAAATCGTTTTCCGTGTTTGCCTGTCCCAAATTAAAACTGTGTTTTGTTGACAAAATTTGGAAAGGTTTGAGATTTGGCAGGCCTGGTTGTCCCTGTGCTTACATTAATGTGTCAGCACCTCATTAATCATTTATTAAACTGTAGTACGCCTTTCCCTCTTGCTATGGTCTGTGTTTTAGGATGCCTCAGTGGCCATTCCACATCTACTTTGGCTCTCCCCTCCCCCTAATTTTATGATTTCTCCACAAATTAGGTTTAGCATGTGCTTTGACTTGAACATGTCCCAGTCGTTTCAAAATCGAGATGAGGAGAGGGTGGTATTTTTTTGGATTAAAAAATACGAGTCGAACTTGTAAGTATGTAAGTGCTCTGTAGCAGTCCAAGTATGTAACTGTAGCACACAAAATTCAAGCTGTATTTTTTCCCTGTTAATAATTAGGGGTATTAATATTTTGTTAGTGCACTGTATGCTCAGTATTCTTGTATTAATGAGATTTTGTATTTTAATCATTAAATGGTGTTTGCTGTTTCTTGCAGGTGCAGTATTTTTTTTTTATTTTTCTTCAGACACATAAGAATAACCACTGTTTTTTTTTTTTTTTTTTCTTTTCTTTCTTTCTTTTTTCCTGCATTTCCTGAGACTGGAAACAGTTTCTCTTGGGGATTCCTTTTATAGTTTCTTCTGCTAACTACACTGACGAACCACACCAATGTGATCCGTTCATAGTAAATCAAACTCTGTTCAGGGGTTAGGTAGGGAGACACTGTTAAGTAATTCAGAATCTGTTGCATCAACAGTTTCAGAAACATGAGGGTGAAAAACTGAATGGAGTTTTAGTCCCATAAAAGTGACCTCACAGATTGTTTCCTTTAGTTCTTCCCTATGAAGGTGCATGGATAGAGACAGCTGCTTACATACACGTCTTTCAAAGGTTTGGGACCTGCCTTGCTGTTATTGTTCTTGAACTGCTAGTAACCTCATTTCTCAGAACGTTCAGAAGTTTGGCTTTTAGCACAGGATTGATCAGTTTCAGTGCAAAGTCTGCATGTTCCCATATGGTATTTGTAATGGAGGCTGTATTTCAGGTTGTGGCCATTATTATCAGTTGCAATATTATCTGTTTTTGTATGCATCTTAGTAGACTCCTACAAGAAGATAAGGGACTGGTATAAATCATGGAGCTAGGACAAGCAATGCCAGCTAAGGATTTGGCTCCAAATCCCAGTTGCAAAGAACTGACAGTGGTTGCAAGTGCACAAATAAGATCGCAAACCCTCAGCCACTTACTATGTAAGATCATATTTTATTGAAAATGTCATAAACTTTATTCTATCCCTCAGGAATGCAAAGAATAAATTACTTTTGAAATCCCTTTTGGAATTTTATATATAGGGTTTTTTTTGTGTGTGTGTCAATTTTTTCACCCCTAGTTTGATTTGAGAAGAACTTACTTACTGTGCCTACTGTGTTTGGTGCTTTCTCTTCCCCAAATTTCCATCTGTATGAGCTCTTGAATCATTTATTTGGTATTTTAATATCTTTCACTTAAAACACACACAAAATCTATTGCCTGGAATGCCATTCTGAGGGGCAGTTTTGAGATCCTTTAGATGTAAAATATTCTCTTTTCTATTTCTCTTTTTTAAGACAAAACTTCGGAATTATTACTGCCAGCGTAGCAACTTTGCTTATTTTTATATTTTTATGCATTTTCTAGGTGGTCAGTAATAGATGAAAGTTTTTTTGTCTAAAATTTTTTAATCCAATTCAAGTGATGAAATTGAATTGTTGTAAGCGATCCTTTAAGTGTCCCCATTTGACCAACTTTGAGAGGCAGCAGCTTCCTGAGAGAGTTGAAGCAATGTTTGCCAATCTTTGTAAAGCATTTCACCTCTTCAGAGGCTAAAGCCTCTCAAAACCAAGAACAATTAAAGCAAGAGCCTTTCAGAGCGACTGGGGAATTCAGCAAAATAAATCAGAAATCCTCTGCCGCGGCTCTGGAGGCTTGCCTCATTATAAGAGCAGATCTATTAGCCCCCTTGCCATTGTCTTTCATTTCTCAAGTGAGGTGATTCTAATTAAATTAATCTGCATGTCAATCTATCGGTGATCAATCAAAAGGGCTGAGGTCCCCCTTTGCGGCAGTGTGCTTGCGGCTGACAGGGGCTGATAATGGAGGAAGAAATAAACTGTCGAGCAAAGTTAATTAGTCAACATAATAGGTGGATTAAACAGGAGCTGCTGATTGCTGTTTCACATGTCGAAGCATGAGGTGGGAGCTGAAACTGCAATTAACAGACAATTATTATATTTGGTTGTAAGAGGTCGCATGAATAAACATATCTCTGTGGGTTTCAGTTTTTAATCCCTTTCCCTGCTTAATGTAAGGAGAAGTGTAGGTCATTTCTTCTTATTGTTTTAGTGAAAGTTCTTGAAGGCAGCACACGCTCCTGGCAAACTGGCAGCCAGATGAGGGCCAAAGTGTCGGGTGGAGTAAAGCCCTGGAAATGATGCTGTTTTGGGGGGGAGAAAAAAGGTGTTGGAAGGGCAGCTTAATGAAAACCAAGGCTGTGATGTTGCACAGCTGAAATGTGGTGGATGGAGACCCAGAGCGGTAAGCTGGTGGCTCAGTCTGGATCTCGCCCTGTCCACCCCCTGGTTTCCTCCACTAGAGTTTGTGTCTCAGGTGCCCTGAAAATGAATAGGGGTTTCCACTTGGATTGTGTCTTCTGAACCTCAAGGTTGAGAGGTCCCTCTGAGCAGCTGGGTCTCCTAACTCTGATCCCAACACTTAACCATTTTCTCCCCTCCGGTGCAGCTCCTTTCCCACCCTGGGCCACTCCATGGAACAGAAGCACTGGAATCTGCTTCCAGGGTAGTGCCCCTCCACCTCCTTCCCCTCAACTCAAACCGAGGTGTTGACGTGGAGATAGGTTGATGAATACAAATAATACTAGAACTGGATGAATAGGGTTGTGTTCCCCAGATCAAGTCCCCACTGTCAAGCGTGCATGCCTATACAAACACAACTATGTGTACTCACTGAGATAGAGCTCAGGAGAAATTTGGGCCAGTCCAGCAACCTGTGGTAACTGTACAGAGGAGTGAGAGTGCAGGTTTGTCTGGGGAGGAATGTGGCAACTGTAATTGCAACTTCACAAAATGCACTTTTGTTTTCTTTTATTCTGAATTGATTCTCATTTGCAGTGTCAACAGCTCTATCTACTTCAGCATGGAAACTGAAGGATAATTTAGGGTGAAACACAGCTGCCCTTGTACATGCAGGAAAAATACTTAATAAAGATCCTCTTGTTAAAATGATAGTTAACAGTGTGCTGTCTGCCATTCAGCTACAAACTCTGCAATTTGACTAAAACTGCATCAAAAGCTTTCGATGCCAAAGACCCACTCATCAATAGTGTCTCTTGTTAGATTTGTACAGCATAAGCACTAGTTATTATGTGAAATAGCTATGCAATTTTCTGCAGCTCCCAGCTGTTATTTATTTAACTGAGTTTATTACACTCTGTGCTTCTTAAAAAACATACATATACATCAAAATGTTCCTCCATTTTACTCTTGTGCTTGCAGGTTGTGGTGTCTACAACAGTCAATGTTGATGGCCATGTGTTGGCAGTGTCGGACAATATGTTTGTGCACAACAATTCCAAGCATGGGCGGAGAGCTCGAAGACTCGATCCTTCGGAAGGTACGCCTTCTTATCTGGAACATGGTAGGCATATCATTTTCATTGGTTGGCATTGCTACTTTAAATGTGGATTTATTTGGTTTCTGTCTCTGCTGGTTTCAAGTTGTCATGCTATGGTCAATGCCTTCGGCACTGGGATACCTTAAAGAGATTGGCCCCTGCTTTAAAAAGATGGTCAAAAGTGGAATTTTTCCAGTAGGTCAGCAGAAAATGTAGTGAAGTGACAAACTGGTAGGCAGACATGGGTACAGAATCTGTTCCGTGTGTTAGTGAAGTGTGGTGGGTTTTTTTTTTTTTTTTTGTGTGTGTTTTTTTTTTTTTTTTGTGTGGGGGGGGGGGGGGGGGGAGTTGTGTCTATTCAGCAACTAAAATTGATCTTTTCCAAATTGGTTTGGTTTCTGACTGTGCATGCAACGGATGTTACATTATTTCTGAAGTGCTCAGCACCCAAATTTAGTATTCGATTACTCATTCCTATAGACTGCAGAACTCTTTAGGAGATCCAGTTGTTCCTTTGAATTGTTGTAAATGAAAGCAGAGGCCATTTGGAAAGCCATATACTTACTCAAGCCATGGACAAATGTTCTCTTCTGGCTCCAGCTGTGCCAGCTGAGACAGTTCTTGTTCCTTGTATGCCACAGCTGCTGGTCTTTCCTCTGTGTTAAAGGCTATTCTCTACCATAGACATGCCAGCCTAGATGATAGTCTGAGTGCTCTTTAGCCTCCTTCAGTCTGAAGTTCATCTCTCTTAAACAGTTTTAACAATAACTCTTTGCCAGTCTGGCTTGTTTTGCTGAAAAAGTTGAAGGAGAAGTGGTGCAAGGCAATTTGGCTGGCTTTACTGAAAGCATAGTGAGCATCAGCAAGGGTGGAAAAGGGGCAATGTGACTGGAAGCAGCCTGGGAAACTGTAATCTTTTCCATGAGATCAACTGGTCCTGGAAGATAATATTTGCTGCTTACTGTAGGTGCTTAAAATGGGAGTTGTTGCATGTGAATGCTCTTTGAAAAATCTGGATTTGATTAACATTTTGTTTTGCTCTTTGTCCTCAAAGTTGATGACTGCTGCTGGGGAAGAAAAATAACAACACACATGCACACACACAAAAAAAGCACAAAAAACCACCACCAACAAAAAAAGCCAAACAACTCTCCACCCCCCAACAAAACAAAACAACCCACCCCCCAGCCAGACAAATAAAAGACTCTAAAACCAAAGGGCATTTCACTCCCCTCTCCGTGTTCCAGCTTGGAAGAATATTTCTTTGTCTTCAAAGCTGTTTGTAATCCTAATTCAATAGGTGCTTGCACCGTCTAGGAGATGGGGGTTTCTATTGAAGTTGAGTGTAGAAGGCACTGGTCCTTTTATGCTGGTTTGTTCCACAAATATTTGCCAAGGATCTGATGAATAATTAAATAGATTTTTCCAGAGTTTGAAGAAAGCAGATAAAATTTTCTCTAGGAAAGTGAATGCCACTCAGAAAAACAGTCACTAGACATGTTAAAAGAAATTATTAATAGCAAGAAATGGGTAAATGTGAGAGTTTCTACTACTCAGTGGATTCCTGTGGAAATAGCTTTCTATTCTGTTCACGCTTTCAAGCATCAGTTCTGCAAGTACTTATGCATATATTTAAGATTATGTGCACATATGGTCCTGTTGGGATCAATGAGGCTTCTTGTGTCAGTAAAGTTGAGGGTATTGATAAGTGTTTGCAGAATCAGGTCTGTAATTCACACTTACCAACCTAAAATTCTTAGCTCAGCAGCGTTTCTCATTATATAAACATAACTTACATCTGTATTTATTTAGCTCTAACTTTTTATGTAGGCTATGAGCCATTTTCAGCTATAATTCATGTTATAGAATTTTTTTTTCATCCTGCCAACAACCTAATTTAATAAACAAACCACTGTCATAATTTGTGTTGAATTTTTACAAAGAATGTTCGAACTCTGTCTTTATTAATTAGCAAGAGGGAACATTATGAAAAAGAAACTTTGCTGCATTTAACTTTGTAATCCTTCCATTAAGTCTAGCCTTCAAAAACCTCTTATTTCTCACTTATTCCTACTAGAGTGGCAATCTCTTTTCCCCCTTGCAGTCCTCTCAGAGTATGAGTTTGGTTGACACAATACTTACTTTCTCATACTTGTCAATGTTCGTGTTTCTATGCATGCTATCATAAAATCCCAGCTTATATTTCCCTTCTTCCTTCTCCCATCTACCTGAAAGATTTTATCAGCAAAAAAAGAAGGGGAGGGAGGGAAGAAAAAAGACGATACTCTGCTTGCATAGTTACACAAACTCTGGATACCGTGCTACTATTAAAAGCCAACATCTGCAAACTATCTCCATATGTACATTTTGGGAAAGGTGATTTTTCTAATCTAGTTTCTCAGGCACCTCTCAAGCAACCTCATAAAGCCACCACTAATAAATTCTTACTTTTGAATGCAACCTCCATCCTACAAAATTACACTTTTCCCAAAGGCTTGGTGGAGCCTTTCGTTTTAAACTAAATCCTTCAATCCAGCTCTCCAGGAATTCTATGCATATTTGTGTCCAAGAGATGCAAAAAAAAAAAAAAGAAAGAAAAAAAGAAAAGAAATCCAGTAAGTGTTTTAAATGTCACTATTGAATGTCTAAAACACTTAACTGAATGAGAAAAAGTGGGAAAAGTCTCAGCTGGGCTTAATGTTGTTGAATTTTGGGCAACCACCAAGAACTTTAAACCTGTTGGAACAGATGAGAGTTTCCTTCACTGAAATAAATTTTTAGTTTTACTTTGAGTCACTAAGTGTATTCTTATCCTCGGTTTTGCAATTTTATCTTGAATAATATCTTCGAGTGTAAGTAGAAGAGACAGCTTGTTTGTCTTTGCTCTTTCCAGTTTCCTGCCTTCCTGAGGCAGATTGCCCCGAACAGAATTTGTAAATGGTGAACTGGAAACTACCAGAGTTGTGGCTTGTTTGTCTCCGGTTTGCTCCTTTGCTGAGCAACTTCTGATTGTAGGTTTTGAAATGCTGGTGTTTAACTCTGGTATGTCCTCAACCAAATGTGTACTTTTCTAGATATTTGACTCTTTAAATCAAATATCTGATCACAAAAGTGATGAAGGCCTGATTTCGAGTGCACCAAGACTGCGAAAGGGGAGAGAGAATGTATGAAAATGTGCTGGCTGCCTGCTTTGGTTGGTGATGCCCAGCTTATTTTTCCTTACAAAGCTGTAGTGGGACATACTGCTCTTAAATATGGAGTTGCAGTTTATGTGACACCAAAAAAAGGCTTTGGATGCCAAAAGTCTAGAAAGTCTAGAAAGGAAGCTTTGCTTGCTGAGCTGCTCAGGGGCCCGGTATCTCCACATTTGGGTCCTTACCATTTCATTAGCAGGTAGCCTGGATTATTTTTGGGACATCCAACCCATCTCTATTTATATCTTGCTTGCCAGGCAGTAAAGTTCCTTTTTCTAGCATGTCTATATCTTTGTAGAGCAATAGCTGGCACAGGCCAATTATTTCATACATCTCTGTGTGGTATAAATAGGGTAAGCCACAGCAATCTTGTGGTTTTTGTAATTATCACTTTTTCATTCACAAATAGTTGGATCCACACTTGTTTTATGTTTATGGTAAACCAGAAGACTGGTGTGGTTGACCTTTATAAATTGTGCACATAGAGTAAGATGTATAGAGGAGAGCCAACAGGCCCCAATCATTAGAATATGTTTCAGTTTGTAGTTCGTTCCAGGGTGTCAGTTTTAAAGGGAAAACCTTTCCAGTGCAATTTAAGTGACTGGCTTAAGGAAGGGGCAATTCTGACAGGGTTTGCAATAATGCTTTTCAAGTTTACCAGCATGAAGTCCACCACTGCAGATGTCTGCAAAGTTTTCAGTTAAAACTCTCTTATCACCACAAAGTAAAAAATTCTTTTTCCCCCAAATCTTTCAATGACTCTACAAGAATGTAAAGACAATTGCAGCATCAGTTTCTCTATTATTTTTCCTCGCTGGCAGAATGCAGTGCCCTCGAAAAATGATAGTCCCTGAGACCCTGTCAGTTTACATGCTCTAACACTTTATTATCTAATGATCTAATATGCAACAAGGCAAAGAAGGGGGTGCTTATCACCCTGACAGGATGCCTAAGAAAAGTGACTAAATTACTTTATGTACCATTAGCGCTAGCTGCCACAGTGAACTCGCTGTGAGCATTTATGCAAATATTCCTGAATACATTCAAGTGGCCTTGTCAGGAAGATGACTGACAAGCAGCTTAAATGCTTGTTATTTTAAAGGGACAGTTTGATTTCTTTTTTTCTTTTTTTTTTCCCCTTCCTCCTCTTCCTCTGTAGGAGAGCACTGAGGAACTGGGTGTGATGGGTTTTGCTGGTGGTGTGGCTCTGAGTTAGCTCGACAGCAGCAAAAGAGCAAAGATTCAAGGTAGAAATAGGAAAAAACTGAGACATGATACCAGCATGTGCTGATGAAAGCAAAGACAACCATGACTTCTAAAGCAATGTCCTGCCGTTGTTTTAGCATGCAATATATATAAATCTATCCATGTCTATCTGAAATAGATCAATATATAACAAAGCCATTATTAGTGGGTGCCTTGTGAAAATAATGGCTGCGTTATTTGGTCTGTGTATTATGGCACGTGAGGACAGCAAGCTTTCACTGTGTTTAGTTTGTGATAGTAATGAATGATTCAGACTGCTATCTGCAGGTGCAAAATGTACAGTTAATGAAGAGCAGTAGTTGCTGTGCCTCAGCTGGGTACATTGGGTAAACCCTTTCCGCAGCAGTGGGGCATTTATGGAGCTTTTCTTGCCAATCTGTGATAATGTAGGAGGCGCATGCTCAAATTTGCCACTAAATCTTTACATTTGAAAGAAAAAAAATATCTCTGTATTCTAACTTGGCTATTTTTCTATTCTTTTTCTATTCATCTCATTATAAAAGGAAGTTTTTTCCTGATCTTCTATTTTGATTTAACCTTGAATCCCTTAATGTTGCATATGTCCATGCTTGATTAAGTTGTTAATACAAGAATACTGACTGAAGGCAAAAATATTAAGTTGAGAAAGAGGGTTAATCTGCAAAATTTATTACATTTTATTATTTATTTTTGGTATAGGTCCAACTTCTTAATCAAAGTTGGGGATACTGCATTCACAAACCAGCCAAGCTTAAACAAAGAAACTTTCATTTTGCCTCATTGCATCTATGGATGGAGGCACCTGTTAAATCTTACTGCCTCACTTAGGAATGTTCTTGTGATTATCTGAAAAATATAAACACACAGGCTTTTTCTGCACGATATCATTCCATGTAGAGAAATGCAGTTGGCTTGATTTATTATTTAGAAGGAAAATATTGAAAAAAAAATATTAGGATTCTACCACTCTTCTTGAGGGGATCTTGTATGTTATTCTGCGATATGTTTGCTTTCTAATTTATTTTCTATGAGGGAGGAATACCTTGGGTTGTTGGACATCTCAGTGTGTACACAAGGGGAAAAAATGTGACTTTCAGAACATTGCACAACATGAGTAGTAATAACAGCAAGTGAGCCTTGATATACTGAAGGATTTCAAAACTTCAAGCTGGAAATAATTTTCTTCACTTTTGCCAAGTTGTCTTTCTCATATCAGTTCCTTCATGAATGCAGTGACTCATAAATTCAGGCAATTTTTTACATAATGGCTTGTTATGTGTTCTTGGAGCTTGACCTCACCGAATGTATAATATTAACCTCTTCACTGCCCTGTGGTCTTACTGCATGTTTCTAATATAAGTGAACACATGAGGGGTGGATTAGTCCGGTGTGTGTGCTCAGGTGGAGCTAGAGTCCCCCTGAAGAGACAAAACATAACCAGAAAGATAAGGTGCTACACTTTAGAGAATTGGTAGAGAAATAAAGACTCAGATATGATCTCAACAAGATTTTAGCACTATCGATCAGTGAAACAAGTTGCCAAAGCTGTGGCAGATTCTGTGCAGTTTGCAGATATTAAGTCAAGACCCGGTCTCTTCCTAAATGGTATATATCAGGTCAGGGAAAGGTTATGGGCTTGTGCAATTGCTTGCTTAGGATTTGTGGGGTGAGACTCTCTGGCTGGTGCTGTATGGGATCCCAGGCTGTGTGATCACAGCGGTCCCTTCGGGAGTGAAAACACAGCCCATCAGGTTAGTAAAACACAGCCGAGCTCTGATTCACACAGCTCCAAAACGTGTTAACCACGTTGTGCCCCACTGAATTGTTCTGATGAATTTTTGCAGTCCTCTCCAGAGCAGTGTTGCTGTCTGCAGGCCCTGTGCCCCTGCTTCCTCTTTGGAAGTTACTGAGAATTTCACAAGAACTGGTGGGTGGATGGAGCTGCCCTCTTCCTAGCCAGTTGCATCAAAGAGAAAGCAGAAAACCTTCTGTGTGTCTGGGCCATAAATCAGGCGTTGAAGAGAGATGCTTAAAAGTTTAGACTATCTGATGGCAGCAATTTTGATGTTCCAAAATATAATTTTAGTTTGGAGGATAAATGAAAACAAGACATAATATTCCAGAAGCAGATTTTTAATGATTGATTTGTGCATGGAGAGTCCAGAATTTCAGTGTTGCCATTAGGCTTTAAGTCTTTTGTGAAGTTGGAGATATGAGCTTGTGAATATTTTCATTATTTAAATGTAATCTTATAATATGGATGTACCAATGCTGCTGCTGCTGTGGCACAGGAGACTTAAGAGAGACCATCTGAAATATTTTAGCCTTTTGAAAGAGTTGTTTTTACATAATGGCCATAGTAATGCTTCCTGAATAGGCAGATTTTGGGTACTCCAAATTGCCTCAGTTAAAAAGGATTTCTACTTGACAGTCACTTACTAGGGATGTAGTGTCACATCTAGTGGAAAAAGGAGAAAAAAAAAGACTATGGAAGTTGGAGATACCTGGGTATTAAAAAGATAAGGTGTGGCAGTTTCTACCCATAAGCAGCTGCCCTTAATACTTCTCAAATACATGAAAAAGAAACCAGCCCTTCCCCAAGAATATCTAAATGATGTCATGCTATGATATGTTGTTACCCTCTACTGTTACAAGATTGTCTTGAATTCATGAAAAATAGTACCTGGATGAAGACAAAATGCATTTTGTGAATTTCCTAGAGGAGCTTTCAGAACTGTGCTCCCAAAATTAAAAAAAATAAGAAAAAAAAAAGGGGTGGGGGGGTGAACTGGCATTAAAATTTGAAAGAGATTTGTATAAAAATATCTGTATTTTATTACAGCAGATAAGGTAGAAAAGTTCATATGGAAATTCTCCAACCACCATGAGAGCTGACTCTTATTTGGAGAGCTGGACCAACCACTTCCTGAGGGTTTAAGGTTTTTGTCCAGGCCTCAGAGGAATTGGAGTACAGAATGCATGTAGAAAAACCTTAGCTGCTCTGTTTGGCAGAAACTGTGCATCTACCAATAGAGGAGGACATTCAGTAGCACCCAAATAGGCAATGAATATTCATAGATAATGAGTGCTCATTACATTTCAATTTGCTTTGCTGGCCGCTGTGTCAATAATACAATGGCTTCATAGGGGAGAAGAATGACATTAGGATTATAGAAATGCTTGCTAGATGTTACACTGTATGGAGGTGAAGTTTTACCAAACATTATTTTTCTAACCTTCCAAAATGCGCACGAGTAAATGACAGGATATTAAGTTATTGTAATAGGGTTGATTATTTCTAAGCAAATCCTCTACCTTAAGCATTTTGTTATAGGATACCTTTGTTATATTGAGGAGAGATACTTTTTCACTCCACTCCCTTACTGATATGGGCAGAGTACAATGGAGATGATTTTGTGAACTGTCTTTGTACAAGAAGGCCAGTGATTTTTTGAGAATTTATCTGAATATGTTGTCAAAGGTCACGATTATCAAAGAATGGTGCAGATATCTGGGCACTTGCAAATATTTCCCACTAAGCACCCCAGTATTTGAACAGACCAAAGCAATCAGTGTTTATGAAAAGTCTCTGTTATCATTATGCCCAGAGATATCAACCAGCTGAGTGCTGGCAAGCTAAGGATTCCCACCAAAATCTAATGTTGAATATTCTAATTTGATAACTTCACAAATAATGAACTCAGTAATTTTGCATCTCAGGTTGTTTTCTCACTGAACCAAGAGAGGAGCAGTGTGAACATTTATGTCTCTCCATTGCTCTTGGTCTCAGGGTGCCTGCTGAGTGTTTCCCCAGCAAAATGAGTGTTCGACAAAGCTCCTCTGCTTTCAAGGAAATGATTTAATAGTGTAAACCAGGAAAATGTTGCACAAAATGGAACCCGCCACAGTGGGTTGTTTGGACTGGTTATTCTAATCTGAGTTGCCATCTGAAAATTATTAATGTTAGTAATAAAGAATACAAATAAGCTGCTAATAATTAATATTGGAACGGAGTGTGTTTGGCCTAAATCCAGAGCACAAGATTTTCAAGAGTGCGTAGCACTGGGGAAAGTGTGCTTTCATTAAAGCCAGTGGTACAACTTCATAACCTGGTTTTGAAAAATCTCAGCCCAAGCTGTTTGCTGAGCATAACCAGAAAGCTTTGTGTGTCACAATTAGTCCTTTCTGCTTCCCACCTTCGTTCCATGAATTTATAGTTCTCTTTGTGACAAAACAAATCTTTAGTGTGAAAGTGACTGTAATATAAGCAGTGTTGGTTTATGACCTCATTGAGTGAAGTGGGTAGAGTTAGGATGTTTATTAAAAAGATCAAGAAAAAGGTTTATGAAAAACTCGTCTAAAGTATTCCATTTTGAATATATTTCTCAAAAGTACTTAAAGCATTTAGGCTTGAAAGCTGAGGTGCAGGAAGGCACTGAGATGCTAAACAAGATACAACCTTTGTAAAGTGAGTGCTTAGGACCTTCTGACCTTCTGGTGTTGCAGGTCAGATGGTCAACCCAAAATGTAGATACTCCAAAGCAAATTTCTTGCACACAAAGCCAAACTTCCAAAGCATTGAGGTGCCTAAAGCTTCATTTAGGTGTTTAGTTGTATTGAAGCCACTGGATAGCTGGATGCTTCCAAGAACCTGATCCCAAATAATGCAGGAATCCATGTACTTTTTAGTGTATTATTATTCAAGTGTCTATTAGCAACAGAAGTAGAAGGAAACTCAGAATTAATTTTGTTTGGTTAATACCTTATCATTATGGCTTTGTGGGGACTTTCCCAGAGCTTTTATACCTGCTCCATGCCAAAGCAATATGTGTTTCCCACAGAGGTCCCAGTCTGTGCTGTGCAAAGGCAGCAGACATGCTGGATCTACCCTGCTGCAGGGGACTGCAAGTACAGCTCACATTGCTGTTTGCTGAAAACCCGGACTTGCATATGGAATTCATAGGCTTGGTGTTATCTGATCTTTGCTGAGAGAGAAGACCAGAACTCTGAGGTAAACTGCAGGACTGACCACAGTGCTGCTAGTCTTTCAAACTGCAGCTTCAGATTGCAGGTTGGGGTTTGAGGTCGCTGTGCTTTGCCACAGTGCATTCAGGTGGGAACATCACTTGTCTTCCTGGTCTCTTTGAGGAGACAAAATACAATATCTGATGAGGTTTGACCCTTCATGGCAAAGTGACTTGTTAGGAGCCCACTGGGGAAAAATATCTCATGCAGCAGGAACCTTTACTGGAGTTATGATCTTGAAGGATCTGTGGGTGCTGCCTTCTCATCCAGCTGTGCATTGAGGCAGACAGAGGTGTCCACTGGAAAGTTCAGTATCAGCTGCCAAATATTTCATAGCATTTCTTACAAGGCTGCTTCTGGCTGCTTCCTACCTAGGCTGAGGTCCCTCAGTACTTTTGGGAGCCAAGAAGGAGCTCCCAGGTCTCCAGGCATCCAGAGGTTTCTGCCTGTTTCTGCTCATCATATAATGGAAAGAGGATGCTAATTTAGGCAGCCTGACTCACACAGCTGGAGCTGCAGTCTGACTTTACAGATGGTGCAGTGCCTGAAGTAGGTGGCCTGAGTATGGCCTGAAATAAACAAACATTGAATGACTTTATCAGACACATTGAAAGAACAACTTCTCTAAGCATTTGTAGGCCTGAGTCCAAAGTATTCACTCCTCAGATTTTCAGCGTGCTGGTTTTATGTAGTGTCATTGCTGGACAGATACTATGAACTATAAATATATTTTTATGCTGGTGTTTTTGCAAGTAAAGCCAAAATGGTTGGGAGGGGATGCTTGACCCTGCGATCAGCACAGCACAGAGGACAGAGGAGGAAACAACAAGGGGGTCTCAGTCTTTGCAGGGCAGGTGGGGGTTCTGCTTGAAATTGGGTGCATCTTACCTTATCTCCATCACTGTCCCACTGCCATCACAAACATGGGCTGAGCATTACATTGCGTTCCTGAAATAAACCTCCCCAATAACAATAATAAGTAACAGCATTATTGATCGGACTGCTTTGTTTCCCACCCCAAGTAATCATTAGTTTGTAGTATGTTTCTGGCCTGGACAGCAATGTGCTGAAGCCTTTGGATCACTGGGATGCTTTTCTTCTAGCATTGCCACATTCCCTATCTTTTCCCCTGGCCCATGGCCTCGAAACCCATCCACAGGATGTGGGTCTCTGCTGGCAAGCCTGTGTAACCCATCACTGAGACAGCCCGAGCACAATTTCTGCACATGATGAATATGGATCTTTGCTGCATCTGGCAGGCTGCAATAATGAATGCAGTAGACTGTCATTAATAGATAATAAAAGCGGAAAGCAACATTAATGGGAATAAGCTTTCCTTGTACTGGGACTGATTATTACTTTTTTTGTTCTTGGCCTGCGACTGGATCGGGACACACATAACAGCTACCAACACTGTGTGCACGCATGTGTTTTGTTGTTGCTGTTTTTTATCTGGAATATTTAACCATGATATCTTCAAAGTGCAGTTGTGTCATACATTCTCACACGCTAATAGATTTCAAAGATGAAGAGCCTTGCTGCTTTACATTTAGTCATGCCTTCATCTATAAATTTATGGCAGTATTATGGTTTAATGAATTGAACAAGTCCCAGAACAACAACAGAAGTGCTTTTTTTCTTTGAATTTAGATGCTGCATACTTTGCTCTTCAAACGAATAATAAAACCAATATGTTTCTTGAGCGGTAGACTTCAGACTAACTTCATCTCACATTACTAATCATGTACTCGAGGATATGTGTGCATACACATGTGGGTGTGTGCTAAGAGGCTCTTCCAGCCACGGTGCTGACATAGGCTGAACATTCGTATTCTGATAGTGGTAAGCAAACCTCTGAGAACAGATGGAGCAGAGTTCAGCACAAAGGTTTAATCCTATCAGGATGATTCCTCTATGGCCATCTGGATAATCCGGCGCACACATTCAGTGCCTGTTAAAAATACGGCGCAGGCCAAGATTAGCGTCAGAGATTTTCCACTAGACTTGTTCATATTTACTTTATGATTTTCAGGCTCCAGAAAATTGCATCACGGAGCAGCCTGTGATTGTGAGAGAAATCAGGCAGGGAATAAGAACTCTTAAGGTACTTGAATTTTCCGTGCAGTAACCGGATTACAGACATTCCTTCTCTCTGCCACAACTGCTTTGTGTTTCTGCATTCGCTATTCTGTTTCTGAAAGTCCATTACTGCAAGGTCTCTGTTGTGGGCAGGCTTTCTCAGTTCTGCTGAACAAAGAGACTTCATCTAGAAACTAATTTTAGTCTGGGCTCCTGTTTTTATCCAGATGAAATAAATTATTAGTTGTAGAATCTCTCTTAATGAACCTCTTACTGCAGTGCTATGTAATACAGCGGGAGGCTTGTGGCTGATTTTGGGGTTAGATTTAAGTTTAATCAGCACTAATATTTAATTTGGGGTAGTGACAATTTTGATTTAGGTGGAACTCTGTGTTTCATTTGTGATAATTTCTATGTATTACAGAGCATCTTTGGCTCAATCTTGCCAGTGTGGCCATAACATTCCTGTGTGCCTCTGAACACTGAGACTTGGCTGCTGTGGCACTCAGGATGCCGGGACTGTTACACCTTTCAGGGACTTGATGTCGTGACCTGGGAGCTTTTGTCTAATCCTGTGTTCTGCCTCTGGAAAGATTTACTGTGAGAGATTTACAATTTTATTGCAGAAGATGAGGAAGAATTTTTTTCCCCGGTTGGCATGGTATTACCCTGAATTCTACTCTGCACCATCAGAAAATAGAGGGAATTAATCCAAAGCAATGATGAAATAAAACATGAATTTAGAAATACTGCCCACCTGCCTTTCTGCTAGGTTAAGAATGCAGCAAAATAGTAAGCCAGAGGGGTTAAGCAAATGCTGGGTCCCATCCTATAAAAGGCTTTTCTGGTTCAGGACCCCAGTGAGCAATACTGAGGGCCCAGGCAGTCAGTAGGGTTTGGGGTATGCGAGCTATGCAGTGATGTTTGTTTTGACATACTTTTAAGGTTGACTTATTTTACGCATTTTGGGCTTCCATTTGCAAGGTTGGCTTCATTCTCACCCAGGAATTGAATCAGTGCAATTATTTTTAAACTTTAGTGCACTTAAACAGATGCAGTCTCTTTTCTGGACATGCTTATTGTTTTTTAAAATAGTCATATTGGCTTAGCAGGGCCCTGTAACTTTATCAATGGAAGATAAATCAATAGGAAGCAGTTGAAAGTGAAACAAGGGATATAGGATTTTTTTCACTGTTTTACTAATGCAGCTTTTAAAGCACACCTTCATACAAAGCACTGCAATCCTCTGCATATATATCCCACCATAGTGCCCTACGTGCTTTCAGTGTCCCGTCTTTTAGAACCAAATGTTGCTCCTGACCCTTGCTGAGTGGCTTCCCTGTACCTTGGATGGAAACTGAAGTGCATTAATTTGGGAGCCTGTTGTGAAGCATTTTGTGAGGGCAAGGCGTGCCAATTCTTTCCTGATGGAAGAACTTATGCTGCAGCAGTCACCTCGTTGGCACGTAGGTCTTTTGCCAGTTGTGGAGATGGAAGCAATTCCAAGGTTTTGTGTGCCCTATGTGATATTTTTGGGTGCTCTGTTTCTCTTTCTGATCCGGTGTGTGCATGTCCCTGGCACAGCCACACTGCCCAAGATAACATGGGGGCTGCCCTGAAGCTGAAGAGCTGTTTCAGTGCTAAGCATGATCAAGGCCAGTCACAGCTGGCACTTTGTGGCTGACTCAGAATAATGATCTTCGAACTTTGGGGCAAAAATGATGAGTGCAAAAATTTTGGCTTGAAATTTCTTTTTCTTTCTTTCAAATAAATTTTGAGATGCAAATCTTATTCTGAAATAAGAAGTCAGAGTGCTCCATAAAAAAAAATAGCTCAATAAAATTATTAGGCTTCTTGATGTAGCATATGTATTTCAATAATAAGTATATATATATTATTAATGTATGTATATATTTTGGCTGAAGCTATATGTTGAACAATGAAATTTTCACGTGTTTTCGCAACAGTACATTTTTCTTGGAGAATTTATTATTTGCCAAACAAACATGACAGAATTTCCTTTTGGAGGTCAAGTTTTACTGACTGGCAGCGAGATGCTGAGACCTCGCACTGCTTTATTAATTTTTGGAAAGCAAGAAGTACCTCCAGAAGTCAAAACCAAACAAATAAACTTCAAAACTTCCTCCGTGACATGAAAAGAATGAATGAACATGCAGCTCCTGAAATTATATGAGATTACAGTTATTATTTTCTATGGAAAGATTTTAAGTAAGTAAAACGCAGAGTGGTTTGGGTAATTTTTTTTTTTGCAACACACTCCTCATTATTCAGGATTGCCTCCTTTTTCCATGCAGTCATGTTTCAGGCAATGGTCAACAACTGAAAGCTTTGGATGTTCTGAAGGAAAGAGAAACACAGAGGACTCAGTGAAATGTAATTTTGCTAGCTGTGAGGCATCAACACAGATAAAAGAGGCAGTGGCTTATGTATTGATTAAAGGTGGAATATTATACCAGGTAATTTACATTTTCAGTTCCCATTGATGGGAACTGAGCGTCTATACTGTTAGGCAGAAAATTACAGCCAATACTTTTAGTTTCACTACCTGAAAACAGAAACAATGACAACCTTCTCTCCCTTCCCCCCACCTGGAGGGATTGCACCATGCATGTATTTTTGGCTCAGTGATTTCACCCAATGCAGGTGACACGAAACCAGAGGGAGGTTTCCATTTTCAGCAGGGCATTGTAATCTTTAAAGCTTGCAAATGGTAAAGTCCCAAATATCAAGATGGTACAAGGAAGGGGCGGAGGAGCATTACATCCTCGTGCCTGCACTGCATAAAGCTGAATGAGTTATCTCCTTGAGGGGGAAACCTCTGTTACCCTGTTTCCTGCCAGCAGCTGCTTATTGTCAGGAGAGAATAGGAGAGAGAGCAGGCTGTGGTATGGAAAAGGAAAGCAGGAAGATCATCACTTTATTAAGATAAACAGCAAATGCATTGTTTAGCTTAAAAATGAAGACTTAATGCTCTGGTACAGTATGTAAAAAAAAGAACTGCCACAGTCCCTTTCCCTGAAGTATCCATGCTGAACCCTTTGGGTCAGTTCTGTGGATTTCTCCCATACGGACCTGTTTGGTGAACTTCAATTCAGTTGCTTTTCATTGCTTGTGCTGCATACAGCTCCGCTCTGGACCTGCCATGGTAACATTGCATTGGCACACAGGATTTGTAGAGTTCATTCTTTTTCAGTGTGCTCGAAGTAAGTCAGCAGAAGATAGCTAATCCTGCTTAATAGGAATGAGAAAATGATTTTTGAAGAAAACCAAATTAAACCATGAAACCAAGCCCCCAAAAAGCAAATGCAAGCCCTCCCTTGCTTATATGGTTCTCTTTATCAAACTGAAAAAAAAAAGGAAAATGGTAATTTTCAGTCTTGGAAAAAAAAACAACAACCCACAAAACCACTTTTTCCCATGATAAAATAAATTTGCTCAAGTGCTTAATGTGGAGAATCAACAATAAACAGTGGTAAATGGAACAACCTCCCTCCCCATATATAACCTACATTAATCTATAATTTGAGAAGATTTCTCTTCTTTTAAGGGAGTACCACACCTTGCCAAACTAGCAGTGTTGATCAGAAAGGCCTTCAGCACTCCATCAGATGTACTCCCGTGTACACCTTCAGCTCCTGATGCCATGGGAAATGAATTTAGGCTCAAGTCATTCTTGAACACTGCCTTGTGCAGAGGTGCAACCCCTACATGATTTCAGGGGCACCTGAGGGTAGATTAGACAATACAGAAAAGCTGTAGAAATCTTGAAGTTTGTACTACGTCATCCATATGAAATGGGAGAACTCATTTCCATATTCATTACATAGCTCTGTACGGCTTTGCTCGGAGTGCTGCTCAACTGCCTTAAAAATTCAGTTCTTTATTCCCCAACTTCTTCAGCTGGGCTTATAAACACTTAAGTGGTTTGCTGAAACACAACTTGAATAAGTCATGGTTTTGAGTGCTTAATACTGATTTGTCTTGATCTGAAAATTGGTAGTTTGGTGAAAGTGGTTAACAGGTTGCAGGATCAGACCCATAAGCTGTGGCTTAATCTGTGGCTCATATATTTAGTTAGCCTGGAATTAGGTTTGATCCAACAGGAAAAAAAAAAATAGGAAAAAAAAAAAAAAAGGAGAATTAATGTAATTCCAGTACTTTCTCTGAAGTTATGAGTTATAAATTTCTCTGGAATCCCAATTTTAACTGGCTTTATGCAGCTTTCCTTGCATGTCACATGCCCTCAAAGAGAAGAAAAATAAAAGCATGTACCCCATCATTTAAAATCCTGTTGTGATGCAGCAACTGTTGTCAGAGCCTCATCTATGGAATAATAGAGAATGAAACCACACTTCATGATAAAGACTGCAGGCGAGGTCATTCTTACAGTCAGTAGCACAAACTGGATATTAATCATGGCACAAATACATTTCAGAAGCTAAAGAAGAGCAGTCCCAGAGCCCTGCTGATAGCTGTGCTTCCCACTAATTCACCTCGGTGGAAATGTACCTCTGAGCTCAATTAACCCTTATCCCAAGGCCACCCATAAACTTTGTGGTAAATATGTTTTTTTTTCCCCCTGCCTCTGTTTTCTATCAGTGGAATAGATCATTTCTGTCGGGGGATAAAAAGCTATCTCTGTTTATAGACGTGGGTACCTCATTATGGATCTAATGAATGTTTGGGGGGGACTTGTACCAGTAGCTCATCGAATTGATGAATTCGGATGCTCAGCTCCTGCCTCCAGTTGCTGTTTGAGGCAGGTAGCAATGCCCAGAAGGAAGGATCTCCTCATAGACTTGCTTACACACAAAGTTGGTTGCTGAACGTGTACAAGAAGCTATGGGATGTTATTGCTGTTGCTTTGTTATTATTGTTATTAGTATTATTAGGACCGTTATTATTCTCTCTTCCAAGCGTTGTTCACAGGCAAATTGGAAATGTGGTAATTAGGCCCTGACTGGTAGTGTAGCATTAGTGTCCTGAGCCAAAGTTCAACGCTCTGAAATGAAATTTAAACCAATTAATCTGTTAGATTTTTATCGCTTGTCCGTGTTTTCTCAGCAATTCCCTCAGCACGCGGCCTTTGATCAACTCTCATACAAAAGCTAAAATGTGTGCCTGCTGCTAGCAAGATGGGGCTGACATTAACATGGCACTCATAAAACAATCAGAGCAGTGAAGCCCTCAAACAGACAGGGCATAGTAATATTTAATAAAAGCGCACACATAATCTTCAGAATTAGCATTTTGTGCCTTGCAGTACCTTTGGGAGAAGAGCTTTTATTTGTGGAGTGATCATTATTATAACAAAGAAGAGCTACCTAATAATTTCCACTTTAACTCTGCAATATGCCATGAGCATTTCTGAACCATTATGCTAAACTGTGGAGGGGTAATCATTTTATTGTCACCGTTTGAAGGAAGAAAAATCCCTGGTATCTGAGTAGCTAGGGAAGCACAGGAACACTGGAACCCACTGGTACACGCAGCACAAAACTTCTTTTTGCTCACAGTCTGCTGAGTTGGTACCTACCACCCTTTGTATGGATGATGGCGAGATTTTAACAGCCTGTATTCTAAGGGAACATGAAGACTTCAAAAGGACATTGTTCTTCTTGAAACTCGTTAAGGTTTTTTGCCTGTAAATCCTTAAAAATTAGTGATAGAGAACTTAGCTTTATTGATAGAGAATATAGCTTTGAAGGCAGCAGCAAAATTCCTATTGGTTTCCATAAGTTTGGGTCTCTTCCTTCAAAAATCTATCTCTGTTACCTCAAACTGAAGTAGCAGTGCAATAAAATAAGTCAGATGTTAACACCGATTTGTCTTGACAGTATGTGAAGGAGGAGAGCAGCTCATTAAGGCTCATAAGCACTGGGCCACTGCAGTGGGTGGAGGATGTGACCACATCACCTTCCAAAGGTGTGCAAGGTCCACACTTGCAGTCTGAAGGGTTTTTCCTTAGACCAGTGGAGTTTGGAAAGCGTGCGTTGACTAATACCAGGCCACAGAGAGTTGGTTTGAATCTGTTCTGATAGTTAGGCTACCGAACTCTTTTTGTTCCAGTTAAGCAGGCTGCCAGCTGGTGTTCTGTTTTGTTTTTTAATGTTGATATATAAGAATTTTTAATATAATAATTCTCTGAAATAACACTCTGAAATAAGCTGTCCATCCTTCTACTTCATTGCCATTATTGGAACTGGCCTAAAGTCTTTTACTGCACATTCTTCATCAGTAAAATTTCATTTTCTCAACTAAAATCTTTTTGTTCTACAGAAGAGCACAAATTTGATGTAGCTTTTCTTTTTTCTGTTTGTTTCTAAAACACCATTTCAGAAATGATGCCCTAATGTTACAAAATGTCATAATATTTTGAAACAAAATGTTTTGTTTTTCTTGGAAATGTTAAAAAGCATTGTAGCTAATTTCAGATGGAGATTCTGGGACTTTGTTCCTAAAATGATCTGTACTTTGATTTCTCTTGTGACCAAAACAAGACGTAGAAAAGTTGAGTTCTGCAATGAAAAGAGGATTCTGCCTAGCTCTGTTTTTCTAGGGTTGCACAGAAGTAAACACTTTTCAGACAGCACTTTCAAAGTTGCCAGATGGTTAACAGAAGAAATATGAAGAGCTGAGGGCCTGAGCTGGCCAGACATGTGTACCTGAGGCATAAATAGAGCTGAGGTCATAGCATTGCCATCTTCCTGATGTTTCTGCTGGTGATGCTGGCAAATGGTACCTGATTCTTCCATCCTGCTTTCTGGTGCTCCATGGAAAGGGCCTGGGAAGTGCAAAGAATTTAGTAAGACCAGCATTCCAAACAACACCAGCTGTCAAAAAGTGGTCATTGTATAAACATGTTTTGTGCCTCCAAAAACAGGCAGCAGTCTGGATGCCTCCGTCAGCATGTCTCCTTGGGTGTCCTGGGGTTGCAGCCATCAGCATGGCTTAGGGACATGATTTAGTAGGCAGTATTAGTGGTAGGTGGATGGTTGGACTAGATGATCTTAGAGGTCTTTTCCAGCCTTAGTGATTCTATGATTATATTTGCCCGCAGTAGTGGTTGAGTCACTGTCCCTGGAGGTGTTGTATAAATGTTTATATGATGTACTAAAGGACATGGTTTAGTGGGGAAATACTGGTGGTAGGTGGATGGTTGGGCTAGGTGATATTGGAGGTCTTTTCCAACCTTGGTGATGGTATGACTCTATTCTGTGATTCCTTTATGGGGCAGCACCTTCATGCAACCCTTCCAGTCTTTACAGAGATGTGCGTTTTAAGATAAAAGACGGAGCTGTGTGGGGAAAGCTGGAAAGTTCCCTTGTTCTTTGTGTTGGTCCCAGGGAAAAATAATACCACATTTTGTGGGAGTGCACAGTACTCTCGTTGCTTCTCAGGTTTTTCCTGTGGCGGATACAAAACTGCCTTGCTTATTAAACAACCCAGTCCTGACTTTTCCTCCTCAGAGGAGGAGATATCCTGGGCTGTTGCCAGCAGATTCATCGAAGTGCAACATTTATAAAAAATGAGAATCAAACACACAAAGCAGCACATGCAGCCTGACGCCTTGCAGTGAGTGTAGTGTAGCTACTGCAGCAAAGATGACAGGACAAACATCAAGACCTTCGGTGGGGACCGGCAATGGCACAACAGTGTCTTGCATTCATTTTAAAGATGAATTGATTCTATAATTTTGAAGCCTGCATATGTTTTCCGTTAATGGGTTATGGTCTTAAACAGTTTTTATTCACTGGTATTTAGGAAAAAAAAAATGTTGCCTATAGTCTTTAAAGAAAAGTAACTCATTCTGTAACACATGGGAAAACGGTTATCTTTGGGTTTTATGGTGGTGTGTGTGTCCACAATCGACTGGAAATAGTAGAAAGGGTGTAATTTGGAAGTGCTTTTATTTTTTATTTATGAAAAGGTTTGATTCTGTGATAGGGCTAGATGGCATTTTGAAAAGCTGCTTTCATTGTAAACCCATTGCTGTGAGCTCGGCTGAAAGGAAAGCATTTGGTTTTGGACTTTGCAATGGTTTTATGCACATTTTTATGCAAGTAACTTGAATCCAAATTAAACATATTGAAGTTACCTCTGTGTGTGCGCTGCATTTTCATGATGGTAATGTTAGGATGTTTCTTTTGTTAGCTCATGTAAAACTTAATGGCTGTGCTCTGCCAAGTTTGAAACAGAGTAATGATTTTTTTTCAGCATGTGTGTGTTTGTGTTTTTCACTGGTGCTGGCATCCCCACCAGCTGAAGTAGTGGAAAACTTTGTGCCTGACACTTAGAACCTTTTGTAGGTGGGAACAGGGTCTGTTTGCTCACCATGAATGCTCTCCATCGCTGGTGGTGCAAGTCTGCAGCAGAGCCCACAGTAACATTGCTGAGGGTGACTCACCAGCTCCCTTCCCAGCTCCCTCTCATGCTGCCTGTCCTGCCCAGGGGCTGAAGGAAGACATTAACTCCAACCAAGTAGAACCCCACTAGATAATCATAAAGATGCACAGTGTCTCTTTAGCACTTTATGTCTGGAGCACTTTAAGGCATGCTTCTGTGAATTAATGAATTTACTCTCCTTATGTTCACAGCAAAGCAGGGCAGGGGCTGTGCCACCACTCAGCAATGTTAAGAAATTCGTGGATGCAAGGGTTTTATCTTGGGTTGTGTTAATATGCAGGTGACTTTCATACCTCCTGTTTTCCTACTATATCCTTCTTTAATAAGTTTATGAAAGCTCTCCCTTGAGTATTTCAGCAAATATTCAACATTACAAACCAAACAAGCAGCTCCACTTTTGACCAAATGGCAATGGACAACCAAGTGCCAGCAACTTACAAGAAGAGGTTTATGTGCAGATATATACACAGCTAATGAAGCTGTGTTGATTGATACCTGAATGACATTGTAGCCGTAGTGCAGGCAATGGCAGCCTCTCTTGCAGTTTTCCATGGAGCCAGCCTCTTCTCTGAGTTCAGGAGTGGTTCACATCAAAAGGAAAGAATGTGTCTTTCCAGCACAGAGGCTGACTGGTGGAGTTTTGCTGCTCATTAAGATGCTCCTTAAGGTGTCTCTTTCTAATGGAATTGTTCAGATACTCTTTTTACTTCAAGCAGTATCTAAGGCTGTGGGGTCATAATTCTCTCTCCTGTAGTTTTAGCAAGGAGAAGTAGGTGGCATTTGAGTTGGAGTCATTTGTTTTCATCAATCTATGCAGCCAACCTGAGACTCAGCAGCTGAGAGTTACCCAGTGCTTTTTGGCTTGCTCAGATTGTTTTTACAGTAGTGTTATTCCACTGGGCTCAAAACAGTTAAATTCTGATGTACTCCAGTACTGCAGAGGAGGAGAATCAGCCTGTGGATGTTTTTATTGCCCTACCCCACCAGTATATAAAGCTGACAATGCTTCGGCTTTCATAGTCTTAATACAGATGATCTTACACCTAGATTTGAGCTTTCTCCTTTAAGTTCTGCTTGAGTTTTCAACATCCTTTCAGGAGGCACTTGGTACATGTGTTGCCAAGAAAGTGGCTCATGAAAGTGGTGACAGACTCTGTGAATAAGACGAAATGCATTGCACACTTAATTACCTAGTAGACACAACATAAGTGGAGTGACGAGGTGGCAGGATGGTGGTTTCTGGTTTTGTGAAGTTTTTTTCTGTAGTTGCTAAAGCATTATGCAGGGCAGGGTGGTTTAATACCAGAACAACCTGGATCTGATTGCAGACAACTTAAAGAAATGCTGAGGGTTACACCCTTTGTTTTTTTTTTTAGCCAATATTTTTCAAAGTATTTCTGGGAGTTTCCTTGATTAATTTAGCTTATGATGGGCAATAAAGTGAGCTCACTGAAGATTGTTTTATTAATTCAGGCATTCTGCATTTCATGTACAAAAAAGGTAGAGATTTGTTCTAACTTCCAATTGGTCTCTGCTCATCATGCTGTGATCTATTATTTATCTATTTATCTATTTATATATAAAATATATTATCATTTTGTAGGCTTATAAAAGTTTTTTTTTTTTTCAATGTGGATAACAAACCCAAACAAATTAATTAAAAATAAAAATAGCTTCCAAAGATTGGAAGCTGGAGGTCATGGAAATATACTAAAAAGAACACAATTGCTGAAATCTTTGTGTTACCAAGGGGGGAAAAAATGAAAGCTCTTTTTATTTTATTTTTCTCAAGTCTTCCATCATTAAAATCTGGTTCTAACGGCAGAATACTTCTCTTTTTCATGTGTGTTGAAAAGCAGCTACACCATGTATCAAAGCCATCAGTCCAAGTGAAGGATGGACTACAGGAGGTGCCACTGTCATCATCATAGGAGACAATTTCTTTGATGGGTTACAGGTCATCTTCGGCACCATGCTGGTTTGGAGTGAGGTAGGTGTTGTCTGAACGGTAATGTCTAATAGCTTTGTCTAGCGTGCAGCTCTCCTGTCCTTTTTCTATGCCACATGCTAAATCAGCAACAAACGTTTAGATATGAATCGTTTCCTCATTCAATTTTATATAAATAATTAGTCAAATGTACCTGTGGCAGAGCTACATTATAGCCAGGGGATTTGCATCTCCTCTCGCTGGCTCAGAGTTTAGTTCAGTGTCTTTTTTTTTTTTTTTCCCCTCAAGAAAAGGAAAGGATAAATGTCTGTGTGAATAATTCTGCATTTTGCACTACAATAGCTAGAGGCCCACAGGAAACAAACGTTTAAGTGATCCTGCATTCCAGGGAAACCGGCTGCTTGTAGCTGCAGCTCAATGGAGTGGAGATGGCAGAAATTCAGCACCTGTGAATGGCATGTCCTGAAAGTGTACATTCAGTGTTGTATCCGCATGAAAAATAGTCTTATTGTATCCATCAGGGTCCTCTATAGCTTGAGTAAACCTTTCTTTCTTTGTTTCTCAACCATTTTTACTGTTGCTGCTTCTTCTAGCTACTTAAGTCCTCTCTTTTCCAGGCACAATATTAGATACGGAGTCTGATGTTCCTCATAAGTCTGTGGAATGTCAAGTCCCAGGTAGCACCACCCAGATAGCCACTTCCACGTGCAGGGCAGAGTTCCCAGTGGCCTCACTGGCGTGGGATGGCAGCTCAAAGGAAAGGTTTAAGTTTTGCATATATGGCTTTCTGAAAGAATATTGGAAGTTTTATTAAAAAAAAATAAAATGATATTTTTAGGAGTGTAGAATTTTTTCCAATTCACACTGGAATAAACAAGCCAAGAGACAGACCTGCCTTTCCAAACGGACTGAAAAATTCTTGCCTTGTGACATGAGGAGCTTCTGATCCTTTGCCTTATGTCTTATAGATATTAAATCAATATTATAGCTTAATTAATATCCAGTGCATTCTCCCTACTGATTCCATTGCACATACGGCAGCGTTTATTCTATATGAAGAGTATCATCCTCTAATGTCCTTCATGGGCTTCGTGGTTCTCTATCTCATTCTTCAACTTGAGGACAAGTGTGGATGAAAGGGCATTCCAGAAAAGTAGATATTTTAAATGAGCCCCATTCTGAAACCCTCATGTGATCATGAAAGTGCCCCCTGGGTCCAGTGTAAGCATTTTCTGTGTAAGGATTGAAACCATTATGGCTGCAGACATTTTAAAAGGAAAGGTGAGGAGGCTGGAAGGAAATTGCTCTGGTTTTGATTCTGTTTATTACTGGTAGCCATTAATTGTCAAATTCTAACCCCAGTGAGTGCCAGTCAAAACATTGTCTATGATGCTTACAAATCTTTGTCATAAAATTAATAATGCTATAGATGGGGCCCAGATCAAAGTCAGTCTGTTGCTGTGGATGCTGTAATGGGCTGCAAGTCGGCTTTGAGTCAAAGCTGTTTCACTGTCTCTCCCTTAAATAATTAGTTCTCAGTTTCACGGCCCATGAGAATGATAGAAAATTCTATAGGGGAAAATAAATTATTTCTGAAAGAAGCAGACAAACATGGTCAACAAGTGCAGAAAGGCATCAGCTGTCTAAATAACCCCTAAGTGATATTGATGTATAAATAATTGAAATTACACATACCAGCCACATACGAAGTACAAAACAAGTTCTTTCATTTGCCTTCCCACGTCTAAAAATGTCTGGCATATTTCAGTGCTCAGGAAGAATATTTTTGCTTTTCTTTAATAGTGTAGACTTGAACTACCCGTTTTATGAATATCAGTACAATTTTAAACCTGGAGCAGGTCCATCCCAAGCCTGGTTTCGAACAGCTTATTTTGTAATGGAATTCAACAAGAATTCTTGATTTCTCCCTGTTGTTTCATGGATCCAAACAACACATGAATTTAACTGTTCTGCATAAAATCCAAACCAAAACTAGACAGGAGGGAACTAAAGGAAAAGAATGAGCATTGTGAAGTATGTTCACGTGGATTTGTCTGGTATCACTTCAAATTGTAATTGCGGGTGGTTTTGGGGGATGCAGTCTAAATTAAGTATCGTTTTGCCACAGACTTTGCATAGGACCTTGGGCAAATCACATAATCTGCTTAAAGTTCAATTCCCTTTCTCCAACACCGTAATAAGATTAGTCACCTTCTTCAGAGAGGTGCTGGGAAGATAATTATCATAAAGGTCCTATATTACTCGGATTTTATTATAGTAAAACCCATGTAAGTACCTGAGATGCATGGATATTTAAAGTATAAATCCTACCACTATTGAGAAGCAAAGCTAAAAACCAAAAAATATTGTTCACTTTAAGGGTGTGTTTGTTAATGTCAAGCAGCATATGTTATAAATAATTTGAAGTGTAAATAATATATTTTTAATTTATTTTACATGTATTCAAGTTTCGTAATTGAAATATTTATATGCTTGAAATGGAATACACTGTTTAAAAAGGAGGTTTAAAATGGTTTCTGAAACACGTATTTATTATTTAAACATATATTTTAGCTGTAAACACTCTAACATAATTACAACCTTTCTCAGCCAGGGAGAACTAAATAAAAACTTAATTTGTCACATTAATTTTGTGCAGAAATGCAGATACCATAAGCCAGTGGGTTCAATTAATCCTTAACTTCCATATTACTTTATAAAAATGACTTTAAGAGCCCTTGATATTTTTAGAATTCAGCAAAATGAGCCATCTGATGCCTTTTTTTTTCAAGGGACTTTCAGAACTGGCAGAGAAGCAGTATTGGTATATCGTGTTCACATGCTGAATCTGAACAGACAACTCCCAGCAAATAGTCTGTTTGCCAGATAGACTTTGCCTTTCTGTTTGCCCAGTCCACCAACAGGAGGATTTGTTATTTAGTCTTCTACCCAGCACTGCACGTTGCTGCAAATATCCCAAATCTGAGCTGCTGATAAAATCCTGTTATTGGGGGACCTTAATTCCAAGAGTCAAGTTTCAGAGCAAGCACACATGATTGTGAAGACAAAATTAGTTTCTTATAAATATTCCACAATATTTGCTTAAAATGAGCTATTTCTTCAAACATTTTCCTGCCAAGAACATTCCTCCAGCTGCACAGAGTCAGCTGGAAACAACTTCTTTCTTTTATATTAAGAGAAGATGAAGCACTGAAACATCAGCTCTTTTGCCTTTGTACAGCACAAAAACAGAGCTTCATTTTTTTTTTAATGCTGCTGAATCAAATTCTGTGACACAGTTTTTTGTTTTGCTTTTCATGTTTATTATTGATTTTGGAAGTCTCTCTTTTTGAGTGCTTATTTTGGAGGTCTGACTCATTTTAAAAAAACGAGTAGGCACCCTCATTCTGAAACCCAAGGCTTATTAATCAACATCTGGATGCCCAGTATTGAGGCACGCAAAGCCACTGGTCACTTTTGAAAACAGATACCTTAAGGGTCCCATTCCTATTGCAAGCCATTCATTAACTTCAGTTTGTTGGATTTTTTTTTGTTTGTAATTCCTGTCCTAATAGTCCTCTTCACACAGAGTCCAAGTTAAATTTATGACCGATTGTCACCATTTCCCCAACCACAAACCAGAGCTCAAGCACACAGAAATAAACTAGTGACTCAGATTAATGACATCTTCTTATGAAATGTCACTTTTCAAAAAAAGAAAGTAACATGGCATTCTGAAGAGTGTGAAATGATGCTGTATCACAGAAGAATGTCTAGAATATATTAGCAAACCACAGAAAGAGGCTTGTTGTACACAAACTAAATGTGTTTCAAATTTTAAAGGACATGCACCTCTGTCCATTCTGAATAACTCTAACTTGGGTTTTAATCCAATCCACAGTGTGTACCAATGAACAAGTAGGAGTTTATATAAGTTGGCAAGTACCAGACCAGTTTCCTTGAAAATCCCTTGGGAGAAGGGTGCAGTTAGTAGTTTTTGTCCAACTCCAGATCTCAATTTGCCAATTACTGGATTGGGAAAGGAAGTTGGATTTGGGATTCTGGCTGCTTGGTTCAACTCCAAGTCACAAGTTAGTGCATTGCTGGGATTTACATCTAAACACATGCTCAGAAATGTAGGTAATTCTTACTTACAGATTCCTGTTTCATGTCACGTTAGGTATTGTGTTGTCTGTTAATGCAATATGTGTTTCCACCTGAGGTTAGAGCATCATAATGCCCACACTGTGTGAGACATGGAGGTTCATCTTCTCTGTGTATTGTGTTTGGCAGAGGGCAATGGCAGATGTCTATGAAAGCAATTAGGCAAACGTATAATTATGTTTCTCAAGAAGTTCAATACTTTGGGTCTTAGGGGCCTCCAAAAGTGGCATCTTTATGTTTAAGATCACCTGATTCTAATAGCTTACCTCTTGCAGGTACTTTGCATACAAATATTAGACAGACTGTGCATTGAAAAAGGTATAATCTGTATCAGTGTGAGAGGAGAAAATGTGCTAGCAAAATGTGGTGGGAGTTCCCCAGGTCACACCACAGGTCATCACTTCAACAGGAAAATATGTCATAATCCTGGAGTCATTGAGATGAGGGGTAGATTTGCTCTGGTTGTGCACCCAGATCCATGCAGCACCTTTGAATCACACTGACTGCAAAACAGATTCAGGATGCTACATTGATGGTGTTGGGGAACCAGATTTCAAGAACAGAGGTGGATTCAGAGGATGGGTTTCTAAGTGTAGTGATATTTTTTGTCTCTAAAAGCCAATTTCTTGAGCCAGCAACAATATAGGGGGATACTGGTATGTAACCAAGTTAGCTAGTTCCTTTCTGTGAGCATGAGAACCAAATGTTGACCCAGAAGGTCAGGTACTTCTAGCTCAGTGCTGCATTCCTGATAGTGGTCAGTGGTAGAGGTGAGGAGAAAAAGCAAAAGGAAGAGGAATGTGTATTCTTCACATACATCTCCCAGGCTTCAGTTCCAGAGAAGAGAGGAATAAAATATATACTGATTATCCTAAACCATATAACTTTAGACGTAATGTTCACCCTTTGGGAATGTGTGGGAGACAGTATTGTATATTTGTGGTTTTAAACACAGTTAAACTTATTTACTTCAGAGCACAAAGGAAAACCAAACTGTTTGTGGAGAACAAACCAGGAAACTTGCTTAACTCTCCCCAACTCTCTGTAACAATGGACCATAAATAGGTCAGACATTTCTTGGGAACCAGTGAAGATGAGTATTGGAAAATGCCACAAATTATGTTTAAAGAACATTAAAGTGGTGACAGACCAGTAAATGTTGGGAAATTCAAAGATAGAACCAGAAGCTGCCCGTATAGCTCATGCCAGAATGGGGATAAGGGGTGTGGGACACACACTGATGCAGTAAGACTAGCACGTAAACCTTTAGTATTAAAATCCTTGGCTGTATTTATAACCATTTTTCCCCTAAAAATGTCAGTAATTTTTTTCTCACCTTGCCAGTCCACCCAGCTGAGTAGAACTACCCAAGGGTGGGATTTATCTCAGCTGTGCTTGGCTGCCTACAGTTAAGCATCTAAATTTGTCACCTTGGTTAACTGGAGGAAGGTAGATACTTCCAGGGAGCAGCTTATGCTAGCTGAGAGGTGTCTAAAACCATGGAAGGAAATTACTGTTGTGTTTCTGCTGATATTCAAGCGCATGTAGAGCATTAGTCTAGAGTTTATGACTTTGGTCAGCTCAATTTAAGGCAACAGTTTAAGTAAAAGGGATCCTTAGAGTTGTTTGTTTGTTTTGACCAGTAGATAGAGTGAGTAATTTGGAGAAAAAGGTGTGTTCCTTTCAAAAATAAGTAACTTCCTAAATCACATAGTTTCAAAGATCTCTTTGGAGCTCTCAGACAAGAACATCGATTCTTGTGTGCTCATTTCTAAAATGACATGAGTTGGGAGCTAATCCTGTGATTTATGTGGAACTGAATAACGTTTGAAATATTTGTTGTTTTTAATCTTCAACTTGATCCAACACTAATTTTCTTATTTTAAATATGGAGAACTTCCTACTGTGAATGCCATTTCCTGCAGTAACACAGATGGCTCTGAGACAGACATTCCTCCTTTTTTTTTTTTTTTTTTTTTTTTTTTTTTTAACAGACTGCTTTGTTTGGGAATTTTAGTTTTGTTGGCAATTTGTGATATAGCACTGGAGCAACAGTCCTGTGCCCTAAACAGTGACCTGCTTAGAAGCCTAATTTTTTTTATAGGATCTCACTGTGATTTTGAAATACTTTATTCCTGGTAAAAAATTAAGTCTAAGCCAGCTTTTATTAAAAAAGTAAAAATAATAAATAAAAAAAAATAATATTAAATTGTATTCCCTAATCTAGGACATAAGTCAGCTGACAGCACGGAGTTATTGTTTGCTTAGGGTACCTGTAGCTTTGATCATTGACAGGTGTGGTTGTGGGCCTGGTTGGTTGTGTTTTGTAGGGTAATGCATGTACCAGGTCTGTATCTTGTTTGCTGGATACAGTCACGGCACTTTCTCTATGTACCTCTTTTTTACTTCTCCTGTCTGAGGTGGCAGAATGAGTGAGAAAATAACATTTCAGTGATGGGGAGAGCAATTCTGTAGTTTCTGAACATAGCAAAAATTTTGAGTTAAAGTGCAAGACACTAGTGAACTCCTAAATGGTTCTAATATTAATTTCAAGGACTGTGTTTTAAATCCAGCCAATAATCCTAACAGAGTCGAGGATGAAAAGCACTGACCCATCCCATCCTTCTGTGTGGAGTACAGGAGCACTAGTCCTCTTAGCAAGAAAGTTAAGTTTTCTATTTATTACCTGCACGTAGAGGAGAGCTCTCAGAGATGTGTCAGCCATTGCAGTGGGTGCAAACTGGAACAAATGGATAAATGGTTATATTTGGTACACCTCTTTTGAGGGCTTTGATCAGTTGCAAGGAAACATCCTGCATCCTTCAGAAACCCAACTTTGCATTTCTGCGGTAATCAGTTACGCCTCCAGAAAATGAATAGGAAAGAGTCTCTAATTAAAACTGCAGCACATGGTGCTTTTGCAGTGTACAGATGTCAGCTGGGGACCAGTTTTAAAAGCCTGCCTGGGCTTGCACTGGGCAGCCAATCTCAGCTGAAGGGATGTCACATGCAGAGCCATGCATCATTTATCAGTTAGGTTTGCTGGACACTGCCATGACCCCAGAGTTCACCTTAGCAAATGTAAGCATCTTGCTGGTGTATGCTAAAGCTGTTGCATTAAACCAGGGCTAATGCTTGTGCTAGGAAGTGAGCGTCTGCCATGTATGAAAACAGAAATAATGTTGCTGTGGCTGAGAAGGGAGAATGCTTATAAATATTGTAGTCTCTGGCTTTTGTGTGGGTTACATTGTGATTGTATTCAAACATTGACAGGTTAATTACATGTTTCAAAGCTTGTTTACTGTGATCTCAGAGGAAAGTGTTATTAAAGAAGTGTTCAGCATCTAACAGTGCTTTCCCCCCCACCCCCCTCTTTTCTCTTCTCAATGTTTTCCTCTAGCTGATTACTCCTCATGCCATCCGCGTACAGACACCTCCCCGACATATCCCAGGGGTTGTAGAAGTCACATTGTCCTACAAGTCTAAGCAGTTTTGCAAGGGAACGCCTGGAAGATTCATTTACACAGGTAAGGATACTTTAGTGCCTGATATAACATGGAGAAATAGGGTAGGCAATGTATCGTGCTCTCCAGGGCTTCAGCTTTCGTCATTAAAAGCTGTACCATATTTTATTATTTGGGCTGAGCACATCATTGAAGATACTAATATAAAGTTGAAGTTTTGAAATGGAGGAATGTAGAGATGAATCAGAAGGCATACCAGTGTGGGATGTTTGTTTGCTTGTTGGTCCTCACTATAGGGTATCTCTTTACCTGGGAGCTATGGGTGGGAAGGAATGAGCCAGACACACAGTGTGTTCATGAACCTGCTTCCCAAGAAATAGACTTGCTAAAAATCTGCATCTCATGTTGTAAAAGGGCCTGACAAGTATTGAAAGCAGCCTGTTTGCCTTCCCACTTCCTTATAACATACTTGCTTCTGGCTTCTGTGGGGGCCATGTGGTTTTCACCTCAGTCAGTGCTACAGAAATAATGATTTGCCGTGTTTTGGGCTGGCATCCCATACTGAGACCACTGAGTAGGGTGCTCTGGCTGAAGAGTTACTGACAAAACTGCTAAGACATTACAGTAATGTCGATGTTAAATCACTCTCGGTAGTAATATAGATGGCATGGGAAATAAACCAAGTAGCAGCCTACCTTTTCAAACAAACAAACACATGTATCTTTGATTCCTTGGAAGCTATGCGTGCTTTGAGAGTTAACAACTTGCTCCAGGTTTGGATGTGATTGTTGTTTGACCCGTAGTGCAGACAGGACTACTGCTTCTGTAACCTTTGTTTGCTTGAAGAACATTATCACAATCCAGTGCAATCCCTTGCCTCATCCTTGACTGCACCTGAAACTTTAAGAACTATATGCCACATAAGTACATATTATGGATCATTCTGAATTACACTGGGCACATACATTTATCCAGCTGTGAGTGTACACACAGGAGCTCAAGGCAGAGGATGGACTTCCGTGCTCTGATTAACAAGGCTCTCATTAGATTTCTAATGAGAAAGTTGAACAAAGGTGACATATAAAGCTTTATTGTCTTCTTGCAAATACTCTCTCCTCTGTTTGGAATTATGTGCTGTTTTGTTTTGTCTTTTGTGGATCTTACTGTTCACGTATTGCCTCGCTCACTGAGCAGCAGACTTTGCTGTGTATTTATTGTGAGTAATATGATTTCAGCAGTGTGTGGGAAGTTCATACACTGAACAATAATGCATCATATCATAAAGTTACTTAGAGTTTGAATGTGCTGGAACAAAAGAAAAAGGAAAAGAGTGAAATTGCCAGCTGGTGCAAATTGTCAGTGTGCGCCACATGAAAGTGTCAGCCGGAGCTCTGGACAGTTTCACTGCGAATCCTTCCCCTTCCTGACTTCATACAGTAAGCTGTGCTCTCCTTCTGCTTGTTGGTAAGCCACTGGGCTGGCTGCAGCTTGGCCAGTGAAATGGAAAGTGTGCACGCGAAGAGAGAGACAGGGAGGAAATCTGACCCTTCTCAACTATACATAGAAATTTATGGGGACTTCCTTATGCAGTTTAAATGGTAAAATGGCTTGGACCCATTTCGTTTTTCTTTTCAGATCACTGTTATATAGCTTTTCTAGGAGAAAGAAGAATGGCAGTTTAGCCTGCTTGCCCAATAGCAGATGGTTGAATGTGGAAATAAGTTATCCCAGTAGGGAAAGTATTTCCATATATGCCTTTTCAGGTTAGTGTTTGAAACACATTGTTTTTCATTCAATAAACTCAAGTCATGAAATACTAAGCAACAATGACAAAATCAAGGGTGATCCAGTCTATAGACAGTTCTTGTACTTACGCAGCTTTTATGGAGTGATGGTGGATATAGAAATGCTATTGTGACTGAAATAGCACCTCCCACAATTTGCATCTTTTCAATCCTTTCACAGGCAGCCTGATCTTAAATGTGTCTTTCTTTTAAAGGACTAAATGAAACTAAAATAAAAACAATTAACGCATCCTGACCTTCAGAAGTGCCTTCCAGCCCTTTAAACAAAATGCAGGTTTGGTACACGCCTGCCGATTAGTTTTAGTTAATTGAAAATTATAGGATTGACCCAAGAGGAAAATTTTGTTTGCACTCCAATCACTTTTACAAATTAAGGAAAATTACCACAATTTTGTTTAGCTAAGGTTTCACACTGAGTTCACGAAATTAGCTCAGCCATCCCAACAAAGTCAGCACTTTGTTAGTGAGCACTAGAAAAAAACTAATAGTCTATGCTGTGTACAAACGAAGCATAGAAAAAGCTATGATGCTTTAGAGAACTAGGCCAAGTGTTTTTAATTAGGATTATTGGTTCATTGTAAGTTTTGAAGAACAATCAAACTAGCAGATTAGCTGTTTCTTTTAAAGCTAGAATTTCTTACCATTCATTTTTCCCATGAGAACTTGTTTTAACTCCCACATAGCACTCTTTTTTTTTCCTTTTTTTTCCTTTTTTTTTTCTTTTTTTTTCTTTTTTTTTTTTTTAACAAGGCCTGCAGGAAATGGACCAATTGGAAGTTGGGATACAGTAACATTCCCCAGCATCACTCCAGCCGATGGGAGTTTTTCACAATGTTCTTCAGTGAACTCAGTGTTCTGGAACATATTACAAAACCACAGAGGCCAAATGTTTTCTCAGAGGAGTTTGGCCCCTGGTTTTGGCCGAAAACATTTTGGCATCACTTGCTGCTTATTTACCCTGCTATTAAGAACAAGAAAAGGGGAGAGGAGAAGAAGAAGGAAAAAATAAAAGAGGAGAGTGTGTGAGAGAGAGAAAAAGACCTGGGGTTTGTGGGCGGTGCAGGAGTCGATCAAGCGTAGTTTCCTTTCTGGTGAGAATGTCCCTGCTCGTTAATGGACCCATTTTGTGGTCAGGTCTCATTTAGAAGAAATTATTTTTAATCAGTGTTTAACAAAATATCCCCTCAAGCCACCTGGCTGTAAACTGTTTTTTTCTTACTGTTAAGTACTTAAGTTCTCAGAAGAAAATACCCAGTGACCCATTAATTTTAGCCTTTTTTTTCCCCATTAACTGCAACTAACTTGATCTCTAAGTAGTCCATGTGCCATCTAAGAATCAAAATCACACATATACAGAGAAATCCTGGATTCTGTAATTATTTCTGCAAGAAATATACCAGTGTCAGCTCTGTGCTTACAAGAAGACTTTCCTATTTCCCATCTGCAAAGCAGTGTATTAGCATGCACATACAGAGCAGTTATTTCTTAAATTTTGAGCTTTGACATTCCAGAGAGAACATTACTAGAAATACAGAAATACGAATACATTTTACCTCTATGTTCACTTTGGAATTATATTAAAAAATCATACTGCACCTAGAAGTATATGAGCCAGTGAAGCAACATGCTGGTCGGTGTTTCCTTGGAGAATCCTTTAGCTGTAAATCTCTTCGGGTACTGAAGAGCACCAAATGAATTCTGCTTCATGTCATAACTTAGGAATTAAGTATGTGCCACTAATTTATTTTAGGACTAGAAAAACTAAGATAAATGAAGAAGCCATTATGGACACACATCCCTGGGTAGATTGTCAAGGCAACTCAGAGAATATATGGTTGAATTAAGGGATGAGAATTGACACCGTTTTTTGACACCTGGCCAGGCCTTCAAGACTTTTGGCTATTAATTTATTTATTTATTTATTTATTTATGATGAGCATCATGGACAGTGTAATTTTCGTGGATGACTTTTGCTGCATATGGTTAATACCAGACTGTGAGATCTAAGTGGGACTACAGTGTGTAAGTGAAAGGACAGTTGTGCTCACCATATGTTGGAAAAGATGTTCCGTTTCTGGTACATCCAAAAATGCTCCATCTAAGGTTTTGTGCTTTTGTTCCCAAACTAGAGCAGCAGATTATTAGGGGGCCAGAAGTACGTGGCTTTGTACTAAGCTATGAACATGTGATTAATTCAGATCCTTGGTGGTTGCTACCCCAAATACCGAATTTTTATTATTATTATCTTGAAAATTGGTTATGTGGTTGGGTGTGAGTTGGCATTTAGGAATGGTTTTCTTTTGTATTAGTCTTGCTTGGAGACCATTGTGTGTTCACAGCATGTCTTTGGATATAGTATGACTCCAGAAGTGCTGCTAACAGTACTGGGGAATGTGGAGTCAGCATCATAGACTCTATCAAACAGGGCTTGCTGAGCAGTGTGACTAACTGAGGCGTTGAGTGCTAATCCTCCAGAGCAGAATAGAGTAATTCTGTTGGAAGGGACCTTCAAAGATTATCCAATCCAACTGCAGTAATTGTAATGAAGGCAAAGTCATAGTGGAACACTAGACTCTGGTCATGTTTGCATTGCACTTTTTGGCTATTGTGTGTAGAGCGGTGTAGAAATGCTAGCAGTGTGAAGGCCAGGGGCTTTGCAGAATTTCTGGGAAACCGCCTCTTTCTCTGGAATGTCTCAGGGCTTCTCAGAGAACTTTTCACTCCCCCAGTTGCTACAAAGAAGAAATAGTCTCATGTGGAAGAATTCCTGCTCCATCTACATCTCACCCTTTGCTTACTTCCAAAAGCAATTGAGTTAGTGTACAAACAGGAGGAGCCTTGCAGTTCACGGATGATTTGAGTAACATTTTCAAAAGCAGATTTTTTTGGTGGCTTTATGGTTGTTTTTTCTTCTCTTTAAATGGATTAATTTACTCAAGGGGGAGGGTAGTTGTTAATGGAAATCATTCTCGTTATTTCTGAAGTCAAAAAAACCTCCAAGAGTTGGATTTGATGATCCTTACTGCGTCCCTTCCAACTGAGGATATTCTGTGATTTAATGATTAAGGGTAAGAGACCAAAAACTACTCATTGCCAATTACAGTTTCAGTCTGTGGCCACAGAAGCAGAGGTCTAAGTCATGTTCACCGATCTGCTTGGAATTGGAACCACTTTTACCGTGCTCTCTTATCCCTAAAGTTTCCAGTCCAGTAAGCTCCAGCGATTCCAGCAGAAAATTTTCTGCTTTCAAGAAGACACCAAGGTTCAAAAGATGCATAATCAATGAAGCAATCAGCTTTCAGAGTGGAGAGTTCTGGAGTTTGTAGATTGAAAAAATAGTTGGTAAGAGACAGACTGGCTGTCAGGAGATTCCTGTAGCCTCACTGGAGCCTCGTTAGTGGGTGGACTTGACTCTTACACCAGCTAACCTTGGCCATAGCTGTGTATCTGCTATGTAAAAGCCTAGTGACAGTAATTCTCAACATCAGTAATACAAAAGCTCATTAGTTTTACAATGCTCCATTCACGTGTGTTTATTATTAAATCATGAGTGCTTAAGTAGCAGATTAGTATAAATGAGGAGAGAAGGCCATCATCAACAGAACAATAAAAATAAATAGAAAAGCCAGCATCTCTGTACTGTCTTGGATTTTACACTGATATGTTTCATCCTCAAAGGTATGATGACCATTAATCTGAAGTGAAATATAGAACAAATCAGTTCTCTAGAAAAGTGGCCAGAAGCTAGGAAATGAATGCCATTTGTTTTTAAACAGCAGTTTTAACTGCCTTTCACTGGTAAATAGAAAAGAGGTGTGCTAGAATAAAATGTATCAGGTATCTTGGAGCTAAATAGTCACAGAGTGCTCCGGGAGAGCCAGTGCTCTCGCTGGAAACACAGGAGGCATTGAGTGTGGAGCTCAGGGGCAGACCTGCCATTGGGCTTAAGTAGGTGCACGATGCTCCTAGCTTTCTGCCACTATCAGGGTTTTCTTTAAGCACTGAAGATCTGGGTCCACCATGCACCCAAAACAGTTGTCTGATCTTAGATATTACCTGCCCTGGAAAGAGGAAGTTGCCCTCAGGAAATCTCTAGCTGAATTTAAGGCTGAACTCAGCCCTTTCCGAGTTCCAGTCCATTAACTTAGCTGCTCTGCTGAGCCTGTGCTACTACCTTGTCTGCCTGGACTCGCTGTAAATAAACTAATAAATGGTTGCACTTGTTGGTGCAAGAACTTAACATTTGTTCTTTAGTTGTGGAGTCGGAGAGTTAATGTTTGTTAGTATGTGTACAGTGAAATGTAGACTGTTACCAGGGTAGAATATTAGGAATATTATTAGGAAGGTTTGTTGGTTTAGTTTTCAGAAATTGAGGAAAGGAAGCTGGGAGGAATCAGAATTGATTGCAGGGAAAAGAGTGTTATCAGACAGTGAGGAGGCAGCGAAGGTAGACTGGAAAATCCCTTTTGTATGCTAATAGGAACACAGAACCTGCATATCTTTGGTATTTCTTAAACACTGGCAGCACCATAACACACTGCAAGAAACAATCACTAAAAGTGTGCAGTGTACCTGTAGGACAGCTGCAAAATGAAAGCAATTACAGCAACCGTCAGAATAAAGCTGGCTGTGAAGGAAACATATTATTTTGCATATTTTATGTATACACTTTCCAAGAAATATGACCTTTATTTTCTAGTTAGAGGGAAGTGCAATCAGAGTGTACGCAGCAAAGGGTAGCTGGATCATTAAAAAGAATATTTTCTCTGATATTAGAAGTCTAAATGGGCACTAGTCCTTATTCACAACCTTGGCTTTTTCTGCCTGCCCTGAGTTAATAAGTGATAAGGCCAAAAGAGAAATAAATCACTGAGGTCCCTGTCCAAAGAAAACATATTGACTACAGCCAAGCAAATAACAGCCCATAACCAATGGTCCCATTCATCATTCATGTAATAGGGATATAAAGTATTCCCTACCTATGAAACCATAGAGTAGGAAAAAGCCTGATAAGCCCCCAATCTAAGCTATGAGATTTGATTATTAAAGGACATGAACTGTTTGTCACCTACCTTTAATCTTTAAGATGTGTTGCCATTTCTAAACTATAAATTTGTGGTAAAGGATTAGAAAGCTATTAACGAAAAAGGTATAAACTAGAGTTTATAAGGAATCCTGCAATTGTCATGCAACCCTCTAGACCCTTGGAACCTTAACCCAATGAACATGATATAACATAGTTATCTGACCTTCAAAGCCAATAAACCATTTTTTGCTTTTCAAGTTCTAGACTTAGTCCATGATAAATTAACCCTCTGAGTTCTCAAAAATAAACCTTGTAAATTCTTTTCTTTATCCCCACCCCAAAACCTTTAAATTTTCATGCCTTTGCTTCAAAAATCCCTTATTCCAGACTGGAATTATTAATCTTTTTTTCTTATTATTCTTCTTTTAGCTCATGTCAACTGATAGGATATTATTCCCTCTTTTTTCTTTTCTTTTTTTTTCTGTAAAGGCCAATAAAACAGAGATGAGATGAATTTCTAAAAAGCCTGAATTGTGTTCTCTTGCTACAGGAGCTTCACTTTCTTCTTTTGTAATGCATGGATATTCTGATTAGACAAATGCCACAACAATGGGCAGCTCATAGTCACAGCAAGGGCTGCTGTGCTCACCTTAATGTGTTTTCATCCTGTGCCCTGGAGAGAGGAACAGGGCACTTTCCTGGTCCATAAAGCAGGTGCTCAGCTACTCATTGCCACTGAAATTTTTCACAGAAGGGAGTTCTGGCTATCCTGTGTGTCTGCGTTTACCTGTCTCATCCTTCCTGCACTTCTCAAGGTGTGCAGCAGTTTTTGGCTTCTGCCTGGAACCACCTGCAGGATTTACTGTGTGGCATTGAGAAATGGCTAAACCATGGGCCCTGATGTCAGAGGTGCCTGATAGGGAAAGATGTCAGAATGTGAATTTAATGCATAACCACTGGCTCTTGTACAGTGCTACCTGCTAAACAGCTTCCTTCAGCTGTGCTTAATCCTTTGAGGTGCTTGTTAATGGGGGCTCATTTTGCCCAGGCATTTAGTCATTCCAGTGAATGTACAGCTGACTGACATTGTGGTGCGGAACCACTGTTCCCCAGGGGCAGGACTTGGGCAGCCTCACTTGTTTTGAGCTTTGTACTAGCATCCCTGTTCAGCAAGGAACGCTTCCCTAGCCTGGTTAAAGCTTGCTGACAGCAGTGACTGCAGAGTAGATATGCCCCAATACAGCCTATGCCTACAGATTCTGTTTTTTTTTGTTAACATATAGATAAAAGGAAAATCTTGTACTTGTAGCCTTTCATCTTAGTGGATGCAAGAGCAATTTATTGCATGGAGTGCAAAGTTCTTTGTACTTTTCTGCTATCTTGCAAGAACTCAGACTCTTCTGCTTAGTTATGAAGATATCAAGTGCGTAAGTGGGGTGGTCTGGGTAGAGATGCTGGAAACAGTTTTGTCCCAGTATGATTTAATGCTGACTGCCTCTCAGCCCTGCTGGAGACACTGCAGAGTTGCCTCCTGTGCTAACATGCACTTTTTATTTTACTTAAATCAGCCCGTTTTTATTTTATTTAAATCAGAGCTTGACTATTTCTGTGTGTAAGGCATTGCAGACGGTGGGGCATGCCCTTGTAGGCACTGATATCTGGAAAGATGCTGTGTTGCTGCACTGCAGGAGCCAAGTGAGGGGAAGACAAAAGCAACTCAGAAAGGAAAGGAATTGTAACCACGGTGTTTTAAATGATCTGAGACTTTTGGCAATAGTCCATGTTTATTTCATGATAATGGTTGACTAATGCCTTACATAGAATAGAATTTTGTTAAGGATTTGGTCTGTGCAGGTATTTCAGCAATCTCGGCAAACTCCCCTGGAGCCTTTTGGCAGACCTCTGTCAGCAGCCAGTTACTGATAGTGGTAAGCAGGAGCATGGTGGGCTAAGTACTAGCCTTTCTACTGCATTTTTATTTTAAGATCTCTTCAATTCTTTCCCCCTTCAAAAAAAAAATCTCAAGGCCCGCTGTCTAATATATGAGGGCTGCTCTGAAAATAATGCCTCCTATTTTATTACGTTGGCCCAAAATGTCAGAAGCAGATGTTGATGGGATGGCAGCAGAGGTAGAACCTTCCCACTGAAATTCCATTACATTTTGTTGTCGTGTGACAGATGGCAGCAGAGGGGGTGTCTGACAAACTGGCTTCTGACATGGAATTGTGTATGAAGTAAAGGAGTAGAACTGAATTACTCCGTAAGGAAAAAATTACATCAATTGACATTCATTTCTGAACGTTTATGGAGACCAAACACTGGATCTACATCCACCATGCAGTGAGGTGGTAGGTGGAGCATTTCAGCAGTGGTGACAGTGACAGTGGGTCACTTCTTCTAGTGCAGGTTGTTACGAGCATGGCGTACAGACTCTTGTTTGTTGCTGTTTGACAGTGTTGAAAAATAATGTTTTGTAGCTGGGAATTAATTAAATAGTTTTATTGTGCTTTTCATATCAGTTGTTGTTTCCATGAAATAAATAGGAGGCATTACTTTCAGAGCAACCTATTGTAGTGGAAATGCTAAGTCATGGCCTGAAGCAGTGATTGAGCACCTGGTGGGAAGGCAGGGCCAACCCAGGGGAGCTGAGGTGTGTGCAGTGCTCCTGAGTGACAGGAAGGAGTGAAGCCAGGTTCCACCCAGACCTCATTTAAGGGTTGTCAGTGGAGGTGAGGGTGTCTTTTTCTGGAGATCTCTGCCTACCCGAGGCCTTCCAAAGGTAAGCAGTTTTCCTTTTTTTTTTTTTTTTTTTTTGATTCTGTGTCCATAGCTGCTGCATTTGGGCTTGTTCTCATTTGCTGTAGCCTAGGGTTGTGCTTCTCTGCTATTATTGCTGTACTTTCTATCACATTATAGCATTAGAGCATTTTACCTGTGTATAACTATAAGCATTTATTCTATATTCCTTGAAAAGTTTTCACCATTGGTCTGCTGTGGGCTTTGAAGTTAATTATAAAAGTATAAAACAAACAATACTAGACCTGCCAAACCAAGCACAGGCAGATCTGTCATTCCACAAGGTAGGACAAAACTTAATCACATCACAAACATGGTAGCATGATGCGAATTGGGCTATGGTTGTCCAGTATGTCAAATATTCTGCTTGAACTTGTTTCGTACATACAGCTAAGCAGAAGACATTTCATAGCATTTTTTTTCCTCAAGGAAAGAAGCCCGATATTGTAATAAGGAGCCCAGATTGGAACAGTTGCCATTGCAGAGCCTCCAGTCTTGCCTAGTTTGCCCTAAGTGATTTGTGTGGCCATTCCCATGGCTACTTCATCTTCTTTACTTTTCCTTCTCTCTCTTCCCTCGCAAATGTTTTTTCTCACCTTTTTCCTGTTGTCATAAATTGTGGTTGGCATTTTGCATTAAGAGTTGCAGGCTTGAACTGCTTTTGCTTAGCAGCAGGTGTTAGCATTGGTGGTTAACAAGAGGAAACCACATTTGCAGAAGACAGAGAGTTAATTTAAAAAAAAAAGTAGAGAGAAACCCCTCAAAGCCAACAAATAATAGCACTTCTTTTAGTCCTCATGGAACAGAAAATGCATGTGGAAATTAAGGTGTTGTAATGACCATCTAGTAAAGATACACATTAGTTGAAACAGAAAGTGGCACAAAACTCTCTGTTTTAAATCAATGAAAATTGCAGAGCGAAACCTGTGACAGCAAATTGCACCATTATTTGTAGACATCACGTTTTAGTTCTGCAGCCTCTTTCAGGTTGGGCTGTGTCCCTTTTCAACACGATGAGGTCCTTTCTAGCATCATCTGCATAAGAGTTAGGAATCCTGTGGCTCCAGCAGCTCTGTGTTGGAGCTGTGGGATGTGAAACCCCGCGTCTCAGCTCCATCTTAGCAGTGGGTGCATCTCCACCAGGAAAATCTTCCCTCTGCCTCCTGCCTGCGGATGGGCTCTAAACAAGTGCTTAAATATCCACTGGGGATGTCTGAAGCTGCATGAAAGTTGCTCTCTCCGTGGCTCATGTGCTGGGTCTGTGTAGCAATGTTGCCACGGGCATTATAATCCCATGATAATTTCTGAAATACACGAGCTTATTATCCCTCCCTCCTCTTTTATTTTATTTTTCTCTCCTAAATTATATCCCATTCCTGGTTTTCTGTGGGGTGCTTTGTGTAGAAGACTAAAACTGACTAATTAGAAGCACCTCCTTAGTATGCTCATGCAGTTCTAGCAGTAAGCTTGGATTTGTAAGAATGAAAGGCAAGATTTTACTGCTGGAGGTAAGCGTGGCTTCATGTTGAGAGGTCACTTGTGCAAGGGAAATGTTATTTTTGAGAGGTAGATCTCTGACTGGTTTCACCACTCCAAAAAAAAAAAAAAGAAAGAAAAAAAAATTCTCCCTAGGTTCTTAAGCATGTTGAGCACCGCTACTGGAAATAACAGTAACATTGTTGTTCCTAAAAATAAGTCTTCAAGTAGCCCTCATATTGAAAAACAGTAATATTTTCCCTGCCTGTTTTTAATTCCGCTGTGCTTTTGTTTCCCTTAAATCTTGCAGTGAAAACTGCACGTCATTTATTTAAAAGGAAAAGAGTTCAGTTTGCCCGTTTGCCTTTGGTTGTATTTTCCCCCAGTGGTTCTGTCAGTGTGGGCTCCGTTATTGATGGAGGGGCTCTCAGGGCTGGGTGCAAGTCTGGCGGGTCAGGGACTGAAACAAGAACCTGTGCTAACTAAGTGTCTTTCGTTCTGGAATGAAGAATTTAGTTCAGACCTCCCAAAGACAAGGCCAGTAGGCATGTGGTTTCTTCTCTGAGTTCATCCTTGCATCACGCATGCATCCTGTTAAAAAGACAAATGAATCTGATTCATAAGGGAAGGGATGGATATGACACCTTCCCCTCTCCAGTTTTCCCCCTCGGACTTTTTGTCACATACTGAGTAGAGCTGGGAAATAAGGGTATTTTTGAGGACTGAGAATTTGATTTTTGGCAGTGAGTTTCCTCCGATTTCCCTGTAGTGCTTTGCTCCCCGTGAATCTTTGCACACGTATTAGCTGGGGTGGTCTGTTTGCAGGAAGACTCAGAGCGTTCTATGGAAAGTGGAGTTTATATTTGTCTTTGCCTGGAAAAAGGGATGTAAAACTTACTGACGGTTATTAGAAACTGAAAGTAGTTGTGACTCAAAACCAGCTAACGCACAGGTGAGGTAATGCCTGTCTGTACATAGGCTATAAAATGCAGAATTGGAAGTGTGTAACGATCTACTTTTTGTGCTCTATCTTGTAGGGAAACATTAATCAGAAAAAAATACTTGATCAATACTTTCAGTTAGCAACTTAATTGGAGAGTAATGTCTCTTTGGACAGTTGCTGAGGGGGAATAACTTGTTATGAGTTATTTTTTTCAGGGGGACGTGGTTTACAGGGCATGGTGCTGTTGGGTTGATGGTTGGACTAAATTATTGTAGTGGTCTTTTCCAACCTTAATGATTCTGTGTTTCTTCCTACTGCAGTACTGATGCCCACATGCGAAGGAGATGCTGGTCTTGCTCCTTGGGATACCTGACATGCTATGTGTAATTAGATGAAATGGATGTGAGCAGGAATCTGTACAATTTAAAGCAGAAAACCCCAGGATTTTTTTTTGTCCCCTTTAAACATTTTATTCATGTGTTATAAAACGTTGAATGAAGATTACCTCCCACTGTTCTGTCTTGTAATTCTGCAGTAAGTGTGAGCGTAGAAGTTGTAGCTGATACGTAGGGAGCAGCCAATATCCTGTGCTGTGGCCAGGAGCAGCCGGGCAGGTTGCATGCAGTTCTGCAGAATTCCTCTGACTTCAGTGGGAATCTGCATTATCCTTTTGTATTACATAATTGCGGTCCTTGGGATCGCTCAAAATTATCATTGCTTTCTGTGCAGCCCCCTAATACTTACCCTACGTGTTCTATGGGATAATGTACACAATTTTACAATAACTATGTAATTAACTCACTTTGCTGCTCCCCTCTCCAGGGAAACTCATGCTTCTATTAATGCTATTAGGAAGGTCCTATGCATAGAACAAAGAAAGTGGTGCAGCAGATGAGTTAACATGATTTGATTTGCAGATGCTTTAAACACTTAGCAGGAGACAGCTACGGAAGCTAATTAAATCACTCTAAGGTGCACAGGATTATCTGCTTTGTAAGAAACAATTTCAGTGAATTATGGTCGCCCTTTAGCTGAGGGAAAGTAAAAAGCATATTTGTTTGGAATTAAATTTCCCACACCATGTGCCCATCAGACCTCTCTTTCCTCGCTACTCCTAAAATAGGGTTCTTTTGTAGGGAATATTTTCTAGGAACTGGAGTTTGGGTTCTGTAAGAGTGGCGCTGCTTCCAACTTTCTTACGTGCAATTTTTCCAACTTGGCTATTGATTAGAACCTGTCTTTAAGCAGTGTCTTGAGTAAAAAATTGTGTTGGTACATTCACTACCTCTCAGATACTGCATCTTATTTAGTGTACCGGAATTCCCAGTTTAAAGTAATCACAAAATTTATGGAGAAACGGATAAAAAAGGTTGTAAAATATCGATTTGGGGAAAATAATAACACAACTCATCTATAATAAGAAGAAAAATGAAGCAATAATTCAGAGGTATTGAACAGCTTGCTGCTGGAAGTATTGATCCAATGCTTTAGTGTGCAACATCGCACCTAACATTGCAATGGCAGAGCAGCACTGCATTCCCCTGCTCGTTATTTCACTATTGCCTTGTTACACGGGCCCTGCAGAGCCAGGATTGCCAGCAGGGAATGAGAGGAGCCCCCAAAATAACCACAAATCTGTAACATCTTCGAGTCGCAGCATCCGGCTGTAACAACATGCAGACGTTGTCCTCTCATGTCTGTCTTACCTCATGGCGGTCCTGTGGCGTGGCTTTGGAGTTTTCATGCTGTTGATCTCTTTGCTCTATCTCGTGTATTGCCTGTGCTCTGCGTACCTGGGACCTCTGTGCTATCTCTTTTGATTGCACACGATCAGAAATGATGTGCTGAGGAGACACGCTTTTCTTAAATATTGACTTTCAGGATCTGTGTATAAACATTCCAAATGATATTGCAGTGGTTCCTTACTGTGGCAATAAGCAAACATTGAAAAAAGGTCAGCAAAGGTCAGTGGAATTGTAGAATGAACACTCCAGTGTTTCCACAGCATTAAACTGCGCCGTGCGGCATTGCCTTTCTGTTTATCTGCTGACATCTGCTGAGGTATTACACTTGATTGTATGGCGTAAATAATTTAGCAAGATTTTTAAAAGGAGGACTGATAAAATGTATCTATGGAGGAGAGGGGGAATTAGAAGTTGTGCAAGGTAAAATAATAGTTCACTCCTGGAACAGGGCAGTGTTTTAGCTCTCTTAAGGCAAACGTGCATCCTGTTCTGAAGAAGCCGCTGTGTGAGTGCCTACAGACTTACTGCATCCCTGCAGTCATTATTGAGAAACACGAAGTGCTCAGGTGAGTGAGCTCTGACCAGATGAGACCTCCTGCAAATTTCAGTGCGCATCGATCTGTTGAATTGGCGCTGGATCAGCTCTGCTGGGCATACAGGGCTTGTCCTCTTTACCCCTTTAATCCATATAGAGGTGGGGGAGTGAAATGGACGCTTCTGGCGCAGGAATAGGGGGGAAGGGAGGAAAAATGAAAGGAGGAAAATAATCTGTGGCTGATTCGGAGGCTGAAAAAATTGCTTTCTGTAAGACCCTGTAGTAAGAAAGACTCTTGAACCATCATTACCAAAGCAAGTACAGGTTACGATGGCCACAGCATCACACCACACACCACTCTGGCGCATTTCTTCCTCTATCAGTGTATGTTTCTGTGGGCAGTGAGGGCTGAGGAACAAGCTGCAGCCCTGGGAGGTTACTGTCTTTTCATTTGCATGCTTGCAGGCCTACGCTGGCTCAGGAAGGAGAAAACATGCAATTGTTTTTGTAACCTGAATAACATTTCTAGTCTAGAAATCCCAAGGGAAAAATCATTGTCAAGTTGGCAGGTTACGATGGCACGATGATGATAAATGAGTGAGGTGTGTGTTCTGGCTCTGTGGGGACATGCAGGGTGAAGAAAACCCTCTTCTCTTAAGCTCTTTGCATCTACAGTCAGGAAGGGACAATTGCAATCTGAAGATGTGCCCTTGCTGAGTGCTGTCCTCGGGAAAGAGGGATGGCCATGCATTTCTACCCCCTGAAAGAATTATTTTCTTGAGAGTCTTGTGAACTAGCATCCATTTAAGCCATGACAATACTTGTGTTTTTTCTGCCTTCACTGATTACAGCCACAGGACAGACCAAGCTGTGTGTTATGGCTAACACAGGAAGTGATTATGACACAGGGTGTCAATATAACAGTTATGAAGTTTCACTGCTGCATACAAGCTTTTTTTTTTTTTTGAGAACAGTTTGAGACTTTCACTGCTGTTGGCCAATTGGAGATTTCTTATGAAAAAATTCTCCTAGTGATTTGTGCTCTAAGGTCTAAAGCAGCATAAAATTAATCACTGTTGTTTTCTCAGATTTCTGCAGTAATTCCTTAATTTTTATCATGCTAGATTTCACAAATTTGGTAAATTGAATTTGAACTTTTATGGAAGATTTTTCTTTTCTTATTTCAAAGTACCAGTTACAATGCAAGATTACTTTTTTTCCCAAGAAAATACAGTTTTTATGTGCTGCTTCTTTTCAGAAATTCCGTGCTTTGCCAACCTTTTAAAAATTTCATGGAGTTAGGTCCTATGAGTTGTGATACCCACATTCCTTACAGTTCATCTCAACTGCCTTAATGATCATAGAATCGTTAAGGTTGGAAAACACCACTAAGATCATCCAGTTCAAAAAAGTTGAATGGACTTCTGTTGTTTTTTTTAATTTGTTCTCCACCACCCCATCCCCGTAGCCTTGCTGGCTGATGGGCTTGGTGGGACTTGGGTTGTCTCCCTGCACATCCTGAGCTCAGCTGCTCACTCCTGTACTGGCAGCGCTGGCAGGATTCCCTCTGAACATCTGCTTTATGCTGCTGTTACCTGTGCCAGGGCATCTTCCATCTTGTCTATAGCCTCTATTGGACCATTGTTGCTGAAGGAAAGCGGGGCAGCATTTAATTTGATTTAGGATCTTAATGTATGCATTGTAATTATAGGTATGGGTAAAGTAGGTAAAACCACACGCTAATTCAAGTCCCGCATGCCTCTTGGGCAAAATAAATATTGGCCCTATCTTTTGTTGGCTTTGATTTTCTTCTCCGCCTCCCTCCCCCCCCCTTGTTTTGTTAGTTCCTTCTAGGTGTTTATCCAGGCTTTTTTAATATGGTCTGAATTGGGATACTTTACACAGCACTTTGACAATCACTGGTGCCTTCTGAGGGAGGAAGAGAGATATGTACACAGCATTTTTTTATTAGAAGATTTCCTGTAACATGTGTATGCAGCTTGATTCCTTTTAAGCTCTGATTTGGTAAAACAGAAGGAAAAAGGCTCAAGCAACTGTATTACCTTGTTGAATTGATCAGAGAATATTTAGATAAAGAATTACTCTGTGCCTTTCTCAGTGTGTTGTACAGTTGCCTTTTTTCAGTCATCTTTTCTGCATTTTGTACACTGTTACTCTGATAATGCTGAAGGACAAAGAACAAACTTGTCTCCGTAATTCACTCCAAAGACCGTACCATCTCTTTCTATTTTCTCGTTAAAAACAAATTGTGTGCAGTTTGTCGGAAATTGAAACCACATTTTTCACTTGACTTTCCAAAATTAAAATTTATGAGGAAAAAGGAGCAATAAAGCAGTTACAATCTGGTCATCTATAATTATCTCTGTGGTTGAAGTAGTTCCACATTTAAGGAGAGTGACACCAAAAGTTTATCATGCTTTTGTCATTATCAGAAATTTCACTTCTCTATTACTATTTCAGGCCACAAGAACTACTGAAACTGATATTGTATCGTACTGGTGAAAAAAGAATTTGATGATCTATAAAAACAAGATTTTATTCTGAGAAACATGCAGCAATACTTATCTCCTTTATTTACTCATTTTAGAATATCAGTCTTACAATAAATTTAACAAATTGCACTTCTTAAGCTGATCCTTAAGCAGAATTCATTATGGAAAAGTTTTATTTTCCTCTAGATCTATTTCTATGTACGTGTTTCACATTATTCTTTTCCTTTCGCTGTTTCATTTCCCCTCTGCTACATTGCTCACTGTCTGAGAACAATGGAAGTGACAGTCCAGCGCCAGAAATCTTGACTGCTCTGGTTCTAGAATGTTAGTGGCACTTGCTTTAGTTTTCTCATTTTGCCTTTTTTGTCTCTGAATTAAAATCAAGCCAAATGATGGATGCCCATTACAATCAATTGTTTCAGACAAGCCACCAAAAGTATTGTAGGATTCATTTACATTTAATCAAATTACACTTTATTTGCAATTCAGGGAAATGAGAACTCTGCAGTAAATCAAATATTTCCTCTCCAAGGGCCCCATTCAGCAGAAAATATCCAGAGTCTTCCAAACTGGTGCCTCAATGTATGTAGCAAAGCTTCCAGCGGGAGGAGAGCTTGTGCTAACAAACTGGCTTTTCATCATTTTTTCAAGGTTGTGGACATATAAATATTTTCCAGTAGAAATGCAGATCCGTGAGCAATGGTTCAGTGAATTTTGTCTTGTCTACAATAGACTTGTATCTCTCCTAGTTCCCTTTCACAGACCACCAAGAAACTCTTGCAGGAGTTCTGAGGCCCTGAGGGTTTGTACACAACTGATCTTTCCATTGCAGATCGTGTTATTTTAACATGAAATTGGTGATGGTCACCAAATGTCATTTTTCTGAGCTGTTACGTGTCACCAGAAGATTTCAAATGAAGGGTGTTAATGTTTTTTAAAACTGTAAATAGAGTAAATTCTACCTGAAGGCACTCATACAGTGTTGGGTGGATTCTCATCTTTGCTCATTGGCCTCTTAAGGTGATGTTAGAATGTGTGATTTGCTTTTGAATGGGGGGAAGTCTTGACCCCTTTCCCATGCTTTGAATCTTTTTCCCTGTGATTGTTCCTGTTGTTACTCAGCTAAAACTGAAAATGTCTAAGTAGGCATTTGTAACTAAATTTTACAGCAGTGGGGCTGCTTGTTCTCCAACTCTGAAATGGAGACACAGTGAAGGACTAATACAAGGGATGTATGATGCCAAGTAATCCGGAAAGAGCTCTGATACTAAGGTAAAACCATTTCTGGGGGGTTAATTCATTTTTATTTTTTTAATGAAATTAGAATTGCCTCTCTGTTGCTGGGGTAATGCCCTGCAAGTCAGAGGCACCACCACCATTATAATCTGATTGAAATACTGAGGTTTTAATGCTTAAAAAAAAAAAAAATTTGGACCCGGTCATGTAAAGTGTTCTATAATCCAGTGGGATTAAAGAGCCTAAGTGATAATAAATAATGTTTTGCATGCTTAGCAGTTAAATGTTATCAATGTCGAACTTGAGTACTTCTTCGAGAGCTTTTGAAGCTGAATTCTCTCATCTGAGACTTGTGCCAGCCTTTGGTGGGTCTCTGTCCATCATACACGATTAACTGAAGTAAGATGAACATTGCCTGTGGAATAGTATGATAGGCCGCAGTCCAGCAAACTTAAAAACCAAGTTGGATTAGTCCCTTCTCTCCCTTTCCACTCATTTCATCTCTGAATCATATTCATATCTGAATGTTGAAGAAGAATTTTTATCTACTTTTGTTCAAGGGTTGCAGGAAAGGATGTATCTGCTTTTCTCTTATGTGTGTTTCAGTACATGTTTTATTTTATACTTGTGACAAACTTACAAAACAACAGTTTTTGAAGGGCTCTCTGTCTGTCACACTGCTGGTGCAGGCAGATTGCAGGAGGAAAGGGAAGGAACAAGAATGACAGGTCTGGGTCATCTTGAATCGAGCAGCAGAATCCCGTGGGAATTTGCCTCTTTTCTCTTGCTCATTCACTTTTGTTTCGTGTGACAAAGTTTGGTAGAAAAATGTGACATTATATTTTCCCTTCCTGTTTGGAGAAAGCATCTACCAGTTTGCAAGTCCACATTTAAGTATGTCATTGCTGTGTCTCTCCCAGTTTTGGCTAGGATGTATCTGCTCTATCACTAATCTACTACTTGCTTCAGGTCAGAGGAAGGGTCATATTTCTGAGCCTCTGTACACATGCACTTATAGCTTGTTCAGAACCATGTCTAGGAGATGCAGATACCATGCTTTTTGGCCACACAACCACTTGTGCACACGTGAACACACGTGTATGTGGCTTCTGTTCAGGGAAGATCTTTAGGTCTTCTTTAAGCGAAGGTGGAAAAAAACCCCAATTTTTTAAGACAATCAACTGTGCAAGCATGTTAGTGTTTACTTTGATACAGACAGCTACAACTTATATTCATTTTGGATAAGTACTTTTGCCATTGAACATGAATCATGTGCTAAGTAAGAGAGGAGACCTCAAAGGATGGAAAGCTCAATAGCAACCAAGTAAGCAGACACCACTGGTGGAAATCTCCTTTCTGAAGTGGCAGCTCCATGGTCCATACACAGAACTATCACCAGCCTCTGCAAGGATAGGCACTGCCAGCCCAGTGACATACAAGTCACTTTTCAGTTCAATACTGAAGTGTTTTGTTGTTTTGTTCTGAATTTCTTCCCCATGGAAGCTGGTTTCTGATAGCTTTGTGTCTTCTTTGCACAGTAGCAAATTGCATTCTGTGCCAAAATAGAGACACATCTTCTATGTGCCCAAAGCTGAGAGACCGCATTACTGCGTTGCTCTGTACAAGCTAATTAGCTCTGGCAGCCAGGTGCTTAATACTTTGCTCACTCAGGGCTTTAGTGAGTTTGTCTGTTTAAGTGCATTCTTGCATATTGCTGATGGACCCAGAAGTACGTTTATATGTATTGCTTACTGCCTGGAAAGCTACAAATCAGTCACTGATAATTATGCCACTTCCAGCAAGGTTAATGTTAAATTCTTCCTTTTAGACCAACAATTTGCAAATTGACAAATTAAATTTTAGCATTTGAAGACTCTCTTTCACGTGACACTTGCAGCATCTTTGTGTTTGTCACCTGGTGACGCTGGTTGTGTCGGTATTGGACTTTAAGGCATATTTGTATGACATACATTAGTAGCAACTTTTAAAAATGATGATAGTTTTCATGAAATCCTCTTGAAACAAGTTGTTTCTACACAATAATCCATTGTAGTGGGTTTGGGTTTTATTGCTTTTTATTATTTTTTTACACAAGGAAATGGGCAATACCATGGTGCTCTGTAAGTGTTTTATTGATAACTTCAGAGTTGAAATCTGACTTTTCCTATAGGCTGCCAATAATGTGAAGAAAAGGAAGGCATAAAAAAGCATTAATGCATGATTTTAAACCTTGTGGTCATTTCTGGTCACTGATGTTATCTCTATCTCTTCTACATTAACTCAGCAGTGAGCACCAAAGGTCAGCTCGCTCTCCTACAAATAAAACTTCATGAATGTGATAACAGGGCGCTTAGTTTCAGCTGGGTTCCCCACTTGCACACAGCCTTTCACTTCATTTTTTTTTTTTAATATACAAACTATTGGCTTTATAGGTGAACAGCCACACCTGGGATATTTTAACTTACATTCTCATCTTTGATGGTTTACCAGGCACATTCTTGGTGGGAAATTGTGATGTCAGGAGAGAGGCAGGATGAGAAGAGAGTGAAATAGGCAATTATTTTTACTTCCTTTTCTCTTACGTCTGTGAGGCTCCGGATTCCAGATCAGCAATCTCTCTGTAGACAGGTTTGGAGTCTCCTTAACTAGTATTTGGGGGCAGATCTGCAGAATTTGTTGTTTTCCCTGTAATTGACTCACAAGGTGATCTAGCGCTGACAGTCTAGCAGAGGTCTGCTCAGCCTCGGAGCTCTCATTTGGTCATGAGCCCCTGAAGCTCTAGCTCATGGCCTCCAGCACTGCCCCTCCTCTGCTGGAGCTCGCATCCCCCTGAGCACAGTGGAGGAGCAGACTTGCCAGCCGCGCTGCTGCGCAAATGGGACACTAATGGTTTGCGGATCTGTAGATGGTTAACTGATCTGTGCATTCAATTAAGATGAGTTTCTCAGTTAACAGGCACCCTGGGAAGAAATGAGTTGCTTTCATTTCTGGGATTATGAGCAGTTAATGAAGAAAACATATCAGAATTCTGGCTGTGTTGCATGAGATAACCCTAAAAATGCAGCACGGATTTTCAACTTACTCGTCCAGCAAAACCCTTGCCAGGTGAGAGGGAGAAATCGATGCATGCCTGAGTTTTCTTGCAGACAGTCTCACAGGGCTGAATGCAAAGTAGTGTTGCATACAGAGTTGAATTTTACTTTATGCTTGTTTTGAGGTCTATCACTTTGCTTGCGACTTGCCTATTTAAAATTATAATTCAAACCATAATTTAAATAATATTTACCATATTCATTTTGTCAGACTTACAGTGTGAGCAGAACATCCAAGAAAGATGGATGTATCAGACTGGAGGCAGAGGCTGTGCTATCTGATGCGTGCATGTAAAATACAAGCTAAGACCCAACCACTAAAAATCAGTATATTTTCAGAAGATTTGACAAAATGGTGCTGCTTTACACTAGTTGAGGATCTTGGACAAAGTGAATATGAGATGAGTTTGTGCTGAGCCTTGGTGACTAAGACGTTTAGGAAAAACAAGGAAAATATAAAGATTTTACACTGATATTCCATGGGTCTTGCTGAAAAATTAGAAAGATGTTCATAGGAATGGTGCTTTATTTTAGGGATTTCCCTTTGTACTGCAGCCTTCCAGAAGGATGTAGAAGTGTTAGCAAAAGCAGTGAATGACAGTACATCAGGGAGAAAAGTCAGGAAGGGTTGCTTTCACCTGGGAACATCAGCTGTCCGTGCTGTTTGCTAGCAGGGACAATTTGTTTGGAATAGCACCATACAGCTGAACCTGCTGTTGCCAGAGCAAATAGCCTGTGTAAAAGGAATCCTTCTACTAAATTTGCAGCCCTCATTTGCAGTCTGTGTTGTTCATTAAGGGGCTGAACTGGAGTTTTGGCACCTGTAAATGAAGAAGGAGGTCTGGGCTCTATGGAAAATATAGTCTTGCTCTGAGAAAGGCTGCTGGAAAAGGGGAAATCAAAGATGAGTTTCTTTCAAAGCCTGGAGGAGGGGGCAGACTGAGAAGCCCACTTGTTTGAGTTTAACCTCAGATGATTGCTGCCGGGCAAAAAATAAAAAATAAAAGCAGGATGGATTTGGTTCAGGCACTACACTGAGTACACCTGCCCCTTCAGTTAGGAATTACTGAAGATATTTTGCTTCCACTGCTGTATTGATCAGGATCATCGCAGTCACTTCAGGTCAGAGGAAGAAGTAAGTTAGAATTATTGTTGCAAGTTCTGCTCTACCCTTGCCATTCGTAGATGTGTCATGCCACGTTACTCCTTGCTTGTTTACTGACCTGCTCATCAGCTCACCTGGCTTAATTAATTTCTTTCAGTTATATTATTTTTGCAAATGGATAATTTTCTTTTGACCACCACTCAGTATGCCATCTGAATAAACTCAACGAGGCATGTAAGCTACCACCCACAGGGAAAAAAAGAAGAAGAAGAAAAGAAAGTCACGGTTTGCTGTCATTTGCAAATGACCTGGGAAAGCTAAGGGGCATTGAGTTTGGTCCTGAGGTATGGCTAGTCAGTGCATATAAGGCAAAAGCAATAATACATCTCTAAACAAGCTTGAATGAGGCTTCTTTGACTATTGAGCCTAACTCTGAAATCTCCCCCACTGTGAGCCATAAGTTGCTTGTAGACTTGTTCTAGAGAGTAATAAGTATTGTTGTTTAGCAATTGTGTTGTTGAAATTCAGCTCCACTATGTCTGACAGTATTTATCTAAAATACTTTCCCTGGTGCGTGCTCAAGTTCCAGTAAACCGTGTCTTATTGTGCGACCTTTTCATTTTCCAGTGAAAAGGGATCAGCTCGTCAGATAAAAGCTACAAGCCGGAGTACAGGAAAAATGCGTGCTCAGAAAATCCGAGCATGATTGAAAACAAGATGTGTTAAATCAATGCAGTTTATCGCCTGCCTATTCCTGGCAATTGCTGTTCTAAGCTCATTCTGAGCACACACTAGATGATAAAAGTATAGTGTCACAGTGCTCACTGGGGTGTGAGGGCAGGGAAACATGTTTATCAGACAGACTGGTATGATTTTTTTTTTATCCTTGATAACAGTTATTGTCAAAATTTTTGTGGAAAAAAAACACCAACAGCCAGAACACTTACAGAAGCAGGTGATATCACTGCTGCTAAAACCAGCATACTGAGGCCTCCAATTACACATTTCTGTTTAAATGTGACAAAATAGCAAACAACAAGCCCATTTTAATTTTAAGCAATTTGCTGCATCGCCAAGGATACAGCCAAAATGGTCCTTTTGCTGATGAGTGAGTTGCCTTATTGCTGCTCCACGTGGACAACTCAGAGCCAATGTTCAGAAATAAAGATGTCCAAAAACTCTATTTTTCTCCGAGGATGTGAGCTTAGTTGCAGAGGGATTCAAGATTGAAATTAAACTTCACAGGAGGTCAGTCCCTTCTGAATGCCGTGCTCTCTACACCTAGGCACAATTCTTCTCCTTTTTGTGATTCAGGTCTAGCTATTCTTTTCCCCGAATCCCATTTGCAGAGATTTTTGGATGCGATAGCTGCTGTTTGTCCAATTTCCTCTATTGAAGATTCTTTTTGCTCTGACCGTAGTGCACTTGAAGTCTACAATTTTGAGAAACAGACAAATTTAGGCTAAGGTGCTTTATAATAGGAATGCCTTTGGTGCTCATGCAGGACACTGAATTTTCCATTTTTACATTTTTTTTCTTTCTTTTTTTTTTTTTTAAATAATTTGAAAAGAAGATGAGAAATAGGGTTAAAAGAAAGACAGAGTCTTTTCAAAAGAGAATACTTTTACATACCAACATGTTGCAACAATGGTTTTTAGTGTCAGCCTCAAAGGGGTCTGTGAAAGATGGTGAAAAGAAAAAACTTATATGAAAGTGTTGAAGGCATCTGTGTGTACACTGTGGAATATGAGGAGCTCGTGCAAAGGAAAAATGTTAAGAATAAGCATATTAAGAAATGAAAGAAAAGGTTACACAAAGTGACATTTTAGCATTTCCTATGGTACATCTCTGCATCTGTTTCTGAGCCAAGAGTTTAAAAATAAATGCAGTGTCTATTTTTTAAATGCTTTTAAGTAGGCCTAAATATAGACCTTATTGCTAACCTTCGCCACCCATTATTTTAACTGTTGACCTTCATGCATTTTTTGTTTTACCTTTGTGTATGGGTACGCATTTACCCATTGAGATCTTGCCATTTGCAGGAAATTTTTCGCTGCATGCTCATGCATTACCAGAATGTGCCTGACATACAGGAAAATACATGTAAAAGTTTTTGATAATGACTGCTAAAGATGCATCAATTAACACAGGCGACTAGATGAAGTAATCAACATGCATTAATTTCCTTCTGGCCCTCTGTATGCATATCCCCAGTGAATCCTAGCAGCCTACGCTGACGCTCGTATGCTTAAATTCCACTACCTGAAACTGGATTCTGTTTCATACTCCCACAAGTCCAAATCTTGCCCATTATACAAGAGGTTACTGCAGCCAGAGGCAGAAGAAACCGTGAAGCTCACAACTTCTTTTATTCCATAGCCAGGCTACAATATGTAGGAGTGAGCAGTCAGAGTTGATGCGTTTAGAGAAACCAACACATGATCCTTGCTGGACAGATCCAGTAATTTCATTCCATAACTTTTATTTAAAAAAAAAAGAATTGGGCTCAGGACATGCATTTCATGCACCTTTGGCACCCTCACTGGCTGCAGAGTGTAGGCCAGGTGGGCAGGGAATGACTCCTCTGGTTCTTAGTTGCTGGAGAAAAATTGTTATCAGGAGGAAAATATCACGCTGTCTGTCATGTTTGTAATAACTCTGATGAATGCAGTAGTGCTGCCTCAAATACTGGCCTATTGCATCTCTAGCTCAAGTAAAGAGCAGTCAGTAGGAAAACTCAAGAAATCCGGGTGTCAGGCTTTTTATTTGACTCGGCTCTGCGTTTTTCTTATTGCTTGGTACGTGGTGTCTGTTTGGACGTGACATGGCAATAAAACACGAGAGCTACATTTTGAATATTGCTATCTCTATTTCCATTAAAAAAAAAAAAAAGTGACATCGTGCCGCGGTTTGATTTTAAAAATGGAAGTTCGGTGCACAAAAGTATGTTTAAGTGAGGGAGTATGGAGACCAGAAAAGCAAGGAAATTCTGAGTGAGCACTGGAAGGGCCTTTCTAGCTCCAGCCTTTAGTGCAGGCTCTCGCTGTCCCACCCGCTTCCGTTTTCCATTGCTTGCGGGAATAAACACTCCAGGGAAAGGCAGTGGAAAGGAAACTTTATAAAAAGCAAGACGAATTCACAGCAGCAACAAATAGCTCAAATGCTTGCATGTTTTCATTTAACAATCTTTAATTAGCAAAGGAACAGTCTTTGCAGGGAGACTTGCAAAACAGCCTTTTTTTCATCTGATGATGGGGTTTTGCAGAGCTTTTTTTCTTTCTGTCTTTGTAAGGCAGGCAGAAGAGACCACTGAGCATAAGAGTTGTTGGGTTAGGTTTGCTTACAGTGTGCCATATCAAGTTCTTGAAATGAAGAGAGATTATGGTAGAGGTCAAACCCTGACTTGCTGGAGTAGAGTCTGTGTGTCCAGAAGAACAGAAGTCCTCAGCTGCCCTTGATTTTTCTTTCAGTTTCTCATTCTCTGTGCCTTCAAGTGTTCTGGCCCACTTTAGTTGCTGGACACACGTGTTAAATCTGTTTCCAGCCTTCATTGCTATGACTGTGCTGCAGCTTTTTTGATGGAGTTCTTCTTAGTCTGTTATGGCTACAAGGTGTTAAGATACATCAATTTATGTGTCTTGGATGTTTATGTGTCTTGCGTCAATTCCTATTTACGTACTGGTGAAGATTCCCTCATCAGGCAGGAACAAAAAACCTGTGAAGACCTCAAAGCCCCATTACTTTCACATTATACTTAAGGACTAGTTCTCCAATTCTGTTGTAGGGCCAAATTTAAAGAAAATGAATTTTTGTACCAACAAAGAGTCTAAAGAATCTTCTTCTATACTGCTGATATAGCGTGAAACCATTACAGCCCTACGCTTTTGCAAGTCATTCTTACTTCCTTGAGGCTGTGTACTGTGGTGCCTCTGTCTTCCCAAGGAAACCAGCACCTCTGGTGCACCACAGGAGCAAGCGGTGTGGGACATTTCATTCCTACATGTAGCCCTTTCCTGGGAGTTTCACTTAAATCAGTCAAGACCAGATTTCTCGTGTGGAATAGGGACTGACAAACCCGTGGACACAAGGCCAACTGGTTTGTAACCTTCAATCTTTTCTGTTATTTGAGCCCTTAGATTCCCTTCTCTCTTCTTGCAGCCTTTTCTCTGGAAAAGCAAATGGGAAGTTCATAGGTCTCAGAGCTGCTTTCTCATTGGTTTTGGGTCAAACAGAATGCAAAAGAAACAAGGGCTGAAAAATAAAAGGAATAAATGAAACCATGAATGCATGGGAAACAAATTAACTGGATATGGTTTACGTTCTGAAATATTTCCATAAGGCTTCTATGTAGTGTGTGTTTATTTTTCTTTGAATAATAATGTTAAAATGTGTCTAATTCAATTATTCTCTGCCTTCACTGAATGAGTTTTCCTTGGTGAAGAGTTCTCCTACAATACCCCAAGCTACGAATTCCATATGATATTTGAACAGGTCCTTTTAATTGCTGATATTAAGTGTCGATCATTCTGCTGTAAGTTGGCAGCGTGGCCAGAGAAAGAAATTCCTCTCTCAGATACATCAGACAGTCATTCAATTAACAACCAAAGCTTTGTTGACACAGTAGGAATTCATTATGTGAAATATTAAAAAAAAAAAAAAAAAGGCCTCCACTGACTAGTTTAAAGAAAAAAAAGGGAGTGTTGAATTATCTCCATGTAGTTATTAAAATTATCCGTGCAGAATTTGAAATCGTAGTTACAGTGCAAATCTTTTTCTCAAAGATATAAGCAGTGTTTCTGTTGGAAAATAAGTTGGACTTTGAAAAGATGAATATAACGTACGCATCCTTATTTCCATAGACGTTGTGTGTTTTCTTGATTAAAAGCCTTACGTGTTAGGAGTTATGGCTTTAGACTTGCTGCATAAAGAGCTTCATGGCTTATTCTGTTAGAGTCTAATTTGAAAGAAAGTTCTTCCTCAAGGGTTTAAGAGGTAATTCATAAAATGGTAAGAATAATAAATATTGTGCCTTAACTCATACTCTGGGATAGATAGACAGATTTTGTACACCTGGGTGTAATTTTGTCTAATTCACACAAGAGACAGGCTGAAAGTTTATTGTTTGGAGGGAGAAAAATGGCTTAAATCTTGTATTTGCAAAAATGATTATATTAGCTTAAATGAAAATGCTACCCTATTAATGGCTTCAATAAGCTTTGCATTTGGAAAAGTATTTTAATAAAAAGTTACCTGAAGTTTACTGCAACTTAAAATATGTAAGTGAGGGAGAAGTACTTACTTTGATTTATATGTCTTTTGGAGGTGTAATTATTGGCTTTTTACTCACCTATGTAAAACAATGTACTTTTGTAAATGGATTTCTGGCCACTTTACTCCTTTTTTTTTTTATTCCACATAAAAAGTAAGCACTGTCAATCAGAGAATTTTAAGGTTTATTTCCTCTTTAGAAATGATTGATAGCCTTTTAGATTTACAAGTTGACAAGTTAAAGGGTTCTATTGGTATAATTATGTACTAAATTCACAGTCTTTCAATTTAAATGTCCTTTTAAAACCGCGAGATTATCATACTTGTATTTTGAAAAGTGGGCCAGTCAGTTTGGGTTGGTATACAAATTGCTTCCATTAGCCTTGGGACCTATTTGAATTTAATACACCTTTTTAAAGTTAGCAGTACTTTCAATAGTACTTTTAAAATTTAGGGTAATGGGAATGCATTTTAAGTACAGTATGTGTTAGCTTGTTTTTAATGTATGGATGTCAAGAACACAAATAGAGAATTTGTATTCCTTATTGATTCTTTTTTCTAATCAAGGGAAAAAATGTTCTTTGAATTAGAGCCCTAGGAAGCCAGCCTCGCACTCAGCGGGGACAGAGGCAAAACCTTGCATGAACCTGCTGCCTCACTGAGAGCTGCAGTGTCTGGAGATCAGAATGTAGGTTTTTTTTTCCTTTGGAGATAATGACATAGGATCTGGTGTGACCTCAGTGCATAATTTGGGGTTAAATATTTAAACAAGAATCTTTCCCGAGATATGACTACTTACATTTGACTTGGGATAAGGAAGGGAGGGTTGATGCCATGCAATCTTCTGTTCAGGCAGCACAGGATTTCTTTTTTAAATTTATTCTGTTTAAAATCTAAGATTGAAAGGGTTGAACAGTTAGAGACTAGTGAGTGATCCTTGGATCTGGAACTGCTGTTTCAGACTCCTGCAAACTGCAGCCTTCCAAACACACCCCTTCCCTCCAAAGTACACCAAGCTGAAGCTACGTGAAGCAGAAAGTATTCAGTGCCTCTCAGAGGATGCTTGATGCCTTGTGAGGTTGGACCATAAAATTAACATTTTTTTGGTCACTTAGTTCAGAAAATACTCACAGGAAATACTCTGTGGATTTCGAATGTGTTGAATGTGTGGGAAGATATGAGAAAATGACTGCTGTCTCTTGGGGGATTTCAGGACTGGCCTCCATTTATAATATTGCAAAATTTAGTAACTACTTCCCCAAAGGATGTAAGGGGAAAGTGGCCATAAACTAGGCTGCATTAAGGAAGAAAGACATATGACAGAACCATGCAAAAATCTTCCAGCATTCATAGGATGCTCTGAAAGTAATGCCTCCTATTTCTTTCCATGGACAAAGAGCACAATAACACTGATAATGGAGATCCTCAGCTACAGAACACTGTTTTTCAACACAGTCATCTGTTAGCTATTCATTTTCCCCAAGACTGAGCAAGAGGCTGTGTGCTGCACTCATAACAACCTACACCAGCAGAGATAATCACGGTCACTGTTGCCGCTGCTGTGATGCAGCACCCGCTGCCTCAGTGCACTCACATCCACCATTTGGTCTCCATAAACATTCAGCAAGCGTTGGTGAATGTCAGTAGGTGCAATTTATTTTTTTCTGCATGGTGGAATTCAGTGATGCACCTTCACTTCTTACGTACTTCCATGTTAGGTGGCATTTAGGAAGTCTGTCCCTCTGCTGCCATCTCTCACACGGCAACAAAATGTAACGGAGTAATGGTAAGAAGGAAGGTTCAGCCTCTACTGCCAGACCACCAGCGTCCACCTCTTACCTTGTGGGCCAACATCATACAGTAGGAGCTTTTGGAGCAGCACTCACATGTAAATTAGAACTAGCCAGCTATCTGAAGAAGGAAAAATCTCACAATCAGGGGAAAAGCTTCATTCTCACAACTTCCATATGAGAGCTTTAATAGAAAAGCAAAAACACAGATTGAATGTAGGTATTCCCGATTAAAGGAAATGCATTAAAAAAGGAGGGAACTAAAGAATTATCAGGATCTTTGGGGCAATATAACTTCTGGCAATAGCTCAGAAATGAACATCCTTAAAGATTTCTAGTCTGGTGTCTCCATAATGCCATGAGAGTTATTTCAGTATATGCTCAAAATATTGTCTTGTGGTGGTAGAGAAATGCTGAGTTTCTGCTTTACTGTGTGTGTGCAAAAGTCTCACCCTTTACCCAGTACAGCTACCCAGAGTAGAAATATGGTTTGAAAAAAATAATAAAAATGAAACAATTTCTTTGAAAGCTGGACTGTTTTGTGAGATTGTTTATGAAACACAACTTAATCAAAAACAAGTCAGGGATGGATTTTGTGACAACGGTATGGTCTGACTAACACTTCTTCATGTTAAGAATATGAAAAAATGGGCTTTTCCAAATGCCCACATTTTAAGAGACAAATTGTGTCACGCTAGATGAGACTGATGGAGCTGTGTAACTTACTGTGGAAAAAGCTGCATTGAGCTATGGAAGAGTGCTTACTACAAGTGAGGCTGGGAGATGTACTTTGATGCTAAATCTTTTTTCATGAATTGGATGGCATCATTCAAGTTCCATAAAGAAGTTCATTAAAAAAAATGTGGCATAAGGTGCAAGATGCATTCATAATTTCGTAGGCAGAACTTGTGCAAAAAAAAAAACCCACTAATAAATTAAGACCAAATATGACCCCAAATGACCCAAAAATGAAAGCCCCCCCCCCCCCCCAAAAAAAAAAAAAAAACAACAAAAACCTTTCTCTGCACCAAAAACAAAACACACACACAAAAAAAAACACCTAAAAACTGAAAATATCAGAGTGGGAAAAAGAACTCACTTTTTTTTTTTCACTGAACTAAAAAAAAAATTGCTAACAAATTGCTGTGGAAAGTTTCGTTGTCTTTGTTGGCATGGGAGGGTCATGATGCACTGTTGTTCAGAAATACTTGAAAATGCTTGATTCCTGTTCTCCAAAGCACTTAGGAAATTTTAAGCATTTGTTGAAGTCTCACTAACATCGGAGTTTTAAAGTGATCATATGACTGGAAATATAGCTAGAAGGTCATTCAATGCAGTCTCCTGTAATTACAGGCAATCATACAAAAAACATAATATGCTCGAATTTGCTTTGCTGAAAGCAAATGAGTTTAAGTACGGGCTTACAGATAAGCATGTGCTTAAAGGCTTGGCACAATCACAGCTGTGATTAAAGCAGGCAAGCTTTCTCCTGAAGATTCAAGTGTTTTACCTCCACTTCCTCTCTCCTCAAGTTTGCCTCTGTTTTACTGGACAAGAGCTGGGGAAAAATGAACTAAAACCACAGATGAATTTTTAGAAATCATTAGATCTTTTGGAACAGTTAAGTGCTGACTGGGGCCTGAGCTGGGCTACTGAATACAGTAATAGATACGTCTTTACTTCATTTTGATGGGTGAAAAATAAAGCCTCTGCAGTGACAAATGTCTGTAGTTCACAACAGAATTGTATGTGATCATTGCAAGTGGATCATATATAATATGTAATAGAGTTTGGAAGAAGAGAAGGCTCCCTTAGAGTTACTTTTCTTGTCTTCCCATTACAAAGGAACATTCTTGTAAGAGGAAAATGGGAAAAAATAAACAGCATGAAACATGGGGTGCAGAGCATTTATCAATTTAGTTTCATCACAACTTTCAGAAATAATAATTGCTTTCTATTTGGTAGATGTGTATACAGCATCCCAAATTTTGTGGAGACTTTGTCATAGGCACTCAAAGGGAAGGTTTGCATTGCTGGTTCAACTGAAATCTCAAAGCCAACCTCACCCCAGACTTCGTAATCAAGGCTGATTTCAGTAAGAGGAAACTTTGCTGTGGTCCTTGCTTGGTCTGGCAGTGCAGTGCTGATTGTTGCAGTGCAATGGAGCCTGTTTGCTATGCATTTGTCACATCGCTGCATTGTTTGTTATTGTTTCAGCTCTGAACGAACCCACCATTGACTATGGTTTCCAAAGGTTACAGAAGGTTATCCCCCGGCACCCCGGTGACCCTGAACGCTTGCCAAAGGTCAGCATCAAGTTTATTATTTTATTAAATATGGCAAAACTGTTTACTGCATGTTGTTGTTTGAAGGTAACGCCTTTTGAATTTTATGCAAGGCTCTCTGTACACTTCGAGCTCGGTACTCAGCACCGTTAAGCTGAAGGAGAGGCATGACCAATGAAGCCCAGTCAAGCAGTTCTCATATCAAACTTTATGAGGCTTCTGTGACTCTCTGAGTCACTGCTGACTCAAACAGCTCCTGCCTTTCTTAAAATCAAATCCTACTTTGTCTTCTGAATTACCTTATAAAGAGCACGTTTTTGATTGGTATTTTGGAACCTGAGCTTATTCATAGCAGAATGATGCTTTTTGGTTTTAGGATCACAATAGCGCTATTATAATTTTGAGTTCACCATTGATAATAGCAAGTAATATGGGTCTTCAGTGAATATGCGTCTAGTGCTGCTGCACCGAATGTTGTTTTAAGATAATAATAGTAGCATACTGATTCATTTCAGGATTTCTGAAATAATTAGAGCAATGTGTCGTGAAGTGATTTGGTGTTCATTCGCATTAAAATATGTGGGAGATGTTTTGTTGATTTCTTTCATGTAAAAGCTGGGGAAAAAAGTTTACACGGCTTCCAGTTCTTCTGCCTTATACTGTGACATGCTGTCTAGGTCTGTGCCCACATCTGTTCTTGCTACCTGTACTTCCACGTCATTTTGCTCAGGTGGAATACTGTGGATTTGCTTGGGAAAGAGTGGGGCTATTTGAAAAAGCACTGATCTTTGCTGCGGGTCCAGAGACACTGAGCTATCGCTGTATGTGACACTGTGGGCTGCCACCATGCAGTGTCTGCTCTGCCACGATGGCTGTTGGTGAGTTTGTGCCTGGCAGGCAAATAGGCTGGGTGTGCATGCTGGAAGAGCACTGCCTTCAAGTTACGAAAAGGAAGATGTGCATTTGCAAACCTGGAACACAGAGCAGTGCTTTAGCTGAGAACTCAGGCCAGATTCATCAAAGAATTCAAGTTCAGTATAGCCTTTGTAACTGAGTTAATCTCCTGACTTTTTATTCTGTAGCTTCCTAAGCTGTATGTAGGCTTTCATTGTCAGTTTTTGTGGACTTAAATTAGTTAATGTTTCTGAAGTGTTGCTAAGGTAAGAAGAGACAGTGAACACTACAAATTATTTCTTGATAGAAATTAAATTCAATATGTGATTTTTATATTACTTTTTTTGCAGGAACGTTAAGTCTTTTATCTTTGCTTAGGAAGGCTGTAGGCTGTGGTTTTGAGGTTGATAATGTGTTGTCCTTCCTCTTACGACCAGAGAAACATGCTGCCCTGGAGAGTTACATTCTTCATTGGCTCTGTTCATCCTCTACAAGCTGTCCCTATCTCTGACTTTTGGACAGATTTGCAGTAGGACTTACTAACACAGCTTTCATAGGTCATCAGATTTCCCTCCAGAGATGCAGTCCTTTCCAAATAAAGAGAGCATCCTTCTGGAGGTGATCTTTCAGGTGTATAATGCCTCTGCCACCAAAAAGAGAACAGAGAGAAATTGTTCCTTAGAAAATTAGCAACCAGTCTTCATTATGCCCCAGATATCTGCAAGACCAAAATAAATGCTTCAAATTTTCCCTATTTTCCCTGAATCCAATATTCCAGTTGATGAGTGGATGCTTGCAGCTTTTGTTTCTAAATGAGGAAATTCAAGTAAAATAAGACTGAGCAATGCCAGGTTGGGTTATGCGCCTGAGTGCTAATGCATCACAGATTTTTGCAGTTATTGAACTGCCTTTCAGATGCCCACAGTATTGAGGGGGTCCCAGTATGTGGATTTTTTTTTTCTTTTTTTTTCCTTGGTATGTGAAGGCAGCCATGAAGCTGTACGCCCTCTTTTTTTCCCATTTAGACTAAGACTGTTCCCACAGTAATAACCATACATTTCTGCTATCTAGAGCCATAAGGCGTGAAAACATGCAGTAGAAAGCTTCATCTGTCTTCATATTGTGACTCCAGCACTCCAGCATTTAGCAGATATTTATGGATACGATATGAGGAAGAGGGTTAACACTGAGTCATCTCTCCCCTCATATACCCTCTTGGCTTAATGTTTTTGTTCTAAATACATTTGCAGGACAGATTTCCAAGTCTCTAAAGAGAAGCTGTATTTCTACAGGTAGAAGTGCAACTGGTGGCCTAAAAGAAAATGTTGCTACTTAAAGAACTGAACAAACTTAAGGAATAAACTAATATCTATATGCAAGGTTATAGAGGGATGAAGAGGACTTTTTTTTGTCTTTGGGTAATTTCTCGTGTGCAGGCTCGACGGTTGGACCTCAAGAGCAAGACTCATTAATATGCCATGCACAGAGGCTGAATGCAGCAGGGGTTAGGGCACATGTTGACTTCAGCATTTGAGGCACTGCTGGTTCAATTCCCAGCATGGCTTGCTGGCTCCAGAATCATAATCAAGGACACAGCGAATCTGTGCTGGGTGAGCACTGCGCAGCGCTCTTCTCCATGTCATTAAACCAAGAAGGGCTTTGGCAGAATTCCACTTCAGACAATTCTCAGTGGCTACTCAGAAGAGTTGGAAGCCATATGGCTTCCACAGTGGAACCATGGTCAGGGAGGGCAAACGTGAGAGAGGCAGAGACTTAAATATCATTTCCCCCATTTTCCCTTTTGTCCTGCCAGTGCAGCATCGCTTTGTTTCTCAAAAACCTTCTACTTTATTTGTTAAATAGATAAAACACATTTCTGTAATTGCTCTTTGGTTTTGTGGCCCTTATCCCATTGAAACATTACTGATGAATTAGAGTGATTTTAAAATAGAAGTGATTACATTGCTTGGGCTCAAAAGGATATGCAGACCTTCCCATGGACCAACGAAAGGATTCTGCTGTGTGAATTATCCCAAAGTTAAGAAGAGCTGTTGAGGCCACTAAGTGCATGGATGCTTTGCTCCAGATCTGGGAAGTTAGCGGTCATATTTATGTCAACAGGCACATTTCAAATCCTCTGAGGCTATTTTAGAAGTTTGTTCTCCACAGGTTTTCCACTATTTTCATAACTGCTCAGTGACTATGCTTGGGATGAACTTTCTTGAAATATTCCAGGTATCTGCTGGAGGTAGGCAAAGAAGAAAGCCAGATTTTTGAATTTTTATTTTTCTTTCCCTAAGCTTCAGTGGCCAAATTCTTCCGGAGAATGTCCTTCTGTAGTCATGAGAGAGCTGAAAAGTAGAGATGTATTTAAACTAGAAATGCAATATGGTTTCTGAAGAAAAAGTGGTGGGAGCTGATCTTGGCAGCTGCGTTATGGTGTTAAATATAGGCTAGAGTCCTGTTCTTAGTGTAAAGAGCAGATCAGGAAAAGCCAACAGTTCAGGCTTGTCACAGGTAGGTGTGCCTGCTTGTACACACACAAAGGCACAAACATATGCACCATCGGAAGAGTCAGGCAGTACAGAGGTGGTGGAATTAGCACCCAAAGCTTGGAGTGAGATGAAGTACCAGGAGTGTGCTGGGTTGTATAGTCTTTCTTTTATAATACAGACAGGAAGCAGATCAGATCAAACAAGTGATCTCTTGGGAGAACTGAAAAGAAATACCATGATACTAATGTTAAGAAATGGTATCATGGTCCTGAAGGATTGGTCTGCAGAAAGCCTGCCTGTGAAGCTGAGGAATAAGGTGCATTTTTCTTGTCTCCTGCTTTTGTGTGTGTGCACACAAATGCATGAGTGTTGTTGGTTCTTGTGTTTGTAAATGCGGTGGGAATCACTAAGGGTTCAGATGACAACAACATGTTAAATGTATTTACGTTCATTTATATAACCATCCTACAGCCCTTAAAATAAAGCCCTGGCAGATACACTGATACTCTACAAGTTTGTTAGAACTCAGTTACAGCAGCTACAGTTGTAAAACAGTTTCAACTGTGAGCTAGATTTGAAACACATCCATCCTAGATGATTTAATATCAGTGATTCCTCTTTATATGCAATTTCCTAGAATCTGCCATTTCACCACTCTCACAACTTGTCATGTGTATTTAAATTGAGCACACGATTGCTTGCTCTGTGTTCAAGAAGCAAGTCAGAGCATCGACCCACTCCGTGAGCTGACATCCTCTCCCTCCCAGTCTGCTGCTCACATGCAGTCTCCAGGAGACCCCTCATCCCTCCTGAAAGGGGCCTTTTCTTCTGGTTTCTCCACTTTCTCTTTGGCTCCTTTCCTCCGGTCAGTCATTAGATCCCAAGACATATCCCAGTCCTCGTTAGGGCACTAATAGAAGACAGGTGGTTATTAGCAACCAGTGGCTGGCAAATGTAGTTGTCTTTTCCCTCGTGAAATCCCAGAGATTTGCCCTTTATCCATCGTGACATGGGAATTGTTTATATTGCAAACAGAGGTTGGCTGTGAATGTGGGTGGGTTGGCCCAGGCTTGCTAGCCAAGGTTAAAATAGCAATGAAGACAAAGCAATTCAGGTTTGCTGCTTCATTCAGACCCAGTGGAGATTCCCAAATTGATCTCCGTCTGCTCACCCAAGATAGGATGTTTTCATGCTATTTTAACCTAAGTTAGCTAATTTGAGCTAAGGAAACATATTTGTTTTTGTTCCACCCAGTGTAACAAGGGGGGTTGTTAGAAAACTTGTGTACCAAATATGAGCAGGAAGCACTTGAAGGAGAGCTAATGGAGTTCATTTGTATAGCAGGGACAGTGTGAGATGTGCATGGGGGTTTCTAGACTGTGCTGTAAGACTTGTCAGAAAGGAAGACCACAGTTAAGGTTGAAGGATCTTTATCAATTGGATTTTTTCATTTCCAAAATATTTGGGCATTTAGTTGGTAGAGAGGCTTGTTTTGGTTTGGTTTTCACTTTATCCTATTGAAAATATTCAGATGTCAAAGTTCGGGTTTTGAGTTTCAAAGCTGTTGAGAAATAGATGACCAAAATGCCTGCTGCTGCTGTGGAAGTTTCTTTCTCAGGAGGTGCTGCGTGTCAGGTGAAGGGGCATGTCTGGGAATTGCAAAGTGTCCAAACTGAGAGAGCTGAGAGGCAGAGCGCAGCGCTCACCGAAGGGCAGAGCCTCGCACCATCGGCTGGCAAGGAGCCCTTTCCTTTGTGAAGGTCAGCAGCGTGCATGCACATTTCAGTGAGTTTTCTTTATAAGTGGGTCAGCATTTACTCAGCAAATGATTAGAGCAGATGGTGTAATTTAGAATCTATGACAAAACTTTTAATAGATCAAGGCTAACATGATGACAAGGAGCTCTGTGTTGTTCTATGTTCCTGACTCCTGCTTTGCCTTGGGGTAAAAAACATGCCTCGGATTGGATTTTCTATACTGCTCATTCCATCTGAGCAGCTCAAACCACTTGTTTGAGCATTCTGTAGGAGCAATCCTCACCTTTCTCTATGTTTCCTTTATGGTTACTATTTTAAAATACAACAATGAATTGATGGAGGCAGGAAGACACTAAACAGGTAAACACGGTCCCTTCAAGGAGCAGAGGTTTGAAGGAATAAACCACAGTTTGAAGGAAGTAACAAAGGCTGCATTTGTGTATTTTGCTCTGTGGAGCTGAAAATATCTAGTAAATTGATCCCGTGGGAGTAATAAATACACATTACTTTATCTTGTACTTCATGTCCTATACCCCTGAGCCTTGATAGAACAACACCACTTAATAGACTTAAAAAAAGAGTAATTACAGTCATTGGTTGTGTGATATTTCAGCCCTTCCAGCCCTGCCTGACCTTCTAATTTAGCTCACCGTGTCTAACTAATGCATTTATATTCATCTTTTATGAAGCATGTGCAGTACAAAATTGACTTTGCAGCCTTTAGCAAGCTGGCTTACCAGGTTTAGGATCTGGTTAGTACAGCGCACGGTATAGCGTATGTACGTTTACAGCAGAAACTAACAGGCATATGGTTCTGATCAACTATTACTTTTTATCCTTTTGGAAAAAAAAGAAAAGAAAGAAATTATTCCACTTCATCTCCCCCCCCCCCCCCCCCCTTTTTTTTTAAAGCTTTTACTCATTTCAGCATTATTTACAGCTAAACATGCAGGCAGAAAGATGCAAGCATTTTAAAAATGATTACCACTAATGTTTCTACTTGTCAGAAGTGCTTAAATTTTCCTGCACTTTGTCTAAAAACTTAGCACTTTTACCTTTTAAGAATTACAAATTTATAAGATCTTACTAGGCTGATTTACAAACACACCTGACAGTTTGTGATGAATGATGTTGCAAAACGTACAATATGTTTCTCTGTCATTCCTGTGCATGTATATATTAAGAGGTAGATTAAGAAGAGAGAGAACTCCCCTCTGAACGAAACCCGTGAGTTAAAGAGCACACAGAAATCTCTCCTGTGTTTCCCCATAACTTCCTGCTCACTTCACTCATCCAGTAGAGCACAATTGTTCTCTGTGCATTTTCTCCCACCATATGGTATCCTCATTACCATACACTAAGGGTCCATATGGGGAACTTGTGAAGTGAACTGTATTCATTTTAACTGCCAGATGAGCAGCCTTTTGCTTTGCAAGCTTAGCTTAAGTCATCTGCTGTCTTTATGTTGTTATGGCAACACAGCACCAATAAAAAATTCTAATCTACTGTAAGCGTCTGGGATCACAGTGTTTTAAATGCTCTCCGTAACCGTCCTCTAAGTGAAGATGTTTGTTCTTTGAGTATGACAAAGGGTTATTGTCTACTCCAGCAGGTGGCAGTAAAGAAATTTTCTTAAAAAAAAAAAATAATAATAACAATAATAATCCCATGTCTTTTTTTTTTTTTATCCCCCACAAACACAGTTTATTTTTTATCCCTCCTCTCCCCTCCATTTTGAAGAGTCATACAGTTATACAACACAGTTCGTCCTCTGCGAGTTCTGGGCTTTCTGATGCTCAGAGCAGAATTGCATGCGAGGCGTTTAAGTTGCAACTCAAAAGCTAAAGAGAGTGAAGTATGAACCTGTAGTGGCAGCTCATGTTCTTTGCTGACAGAGACTCAAGTACCACTTCACCAGGATTCAGAAGTCTCTGTCTCTGTGCAGCTGTTTCTTCTTTGGAGTTGTTCAGTTACATTTCTAACTCCCTATTCAAACACAAAGCTAATTAAGGTTATCTTATTGTAATGGGAGCAGGCAGCAGCATCCTTAAATATAAATCATTTTCACCTCTGCAGGCCACATGATACGTTGCATTTCTGTCTCTCTGTCTGTATTGAAAGTGAATGTTTGTAGTCTCAGTTCATCAGTTCACATTAGCCTCATGCTGAATATTTAAACACAGAACAATTTGAACACACCATGAAGAGAGACAGTGACTGCACTTTCACTTGGAACAGCAAGGGCTCATCTAATAATAATTTAGTAAATCAGGCATTTAGTGGCTCAGTTGTACGCTGCATTGTGCCAAATAATATTCCGTTCAACTGTATGCTGGTAACAATGAAATTCAGATCCCAGTCACGTGGCATTTCTTTGCTCAATGGAGAGATGAAATGGAAAATCACTCTCCCAATAGACTGTTTGAACGTAGTGATTTATCAAAAATATAGCAGAGTGACAATATAAATAGGATTTGGTTGTATATGGTACAATCTATTCTAATTAGGCTTCTTACTGGTTTAGTTTCTACTACACAGGTTCTGTGATAATTCAGGAATTACATTTATATATGCAGTAAGTTGAAAATGTGAGAAAAGAGGAGCTAAGCAGAGTTACCACATAGTTTTTGTCCTTTAAGGCCCAGTGCTATGGGAATTGTCACCAGACTGTTATTGCTGTGCTTCCACCCCTGCTTCTGTGCTCTGAGGAGCAATGGGGGAACGCAGCTGCTGCCTTTCCTCATCACAAGGTGCCATATATGTTAGCTTATAGCATGAAAGCAACATCAGGTTAATTTCTTTTCCCTGTTTTAAGCTATCAGGGTTTGTAGGAAGTGGCAATCTTATTAATATATATTAATATCTAACTGCTATAACTGGAAAAGAAAAGCAGACATGCTTTGGGGCACACACGCCTTGCTTCTTGCATGCTGACTGTACCTTTTCTCGCCTGTATCAATGGGTCTAATAAAAGATATTACCTCACCCTACAAACCTGCCTTGGTTGTAACCACAGACCATTGTGAATTCAGCCAAACAGCAACATGTTAAGGCTGTTTCTGATGAAGATAGAGGAGAGAGAATATTTTCCTAGAAAGTATGTTGTGAAGTTTAATTGGTTCTCATTAAATTGGTGCTTTGAGATCTTTGAATGCAGGGCATTGCAGAAGTGTGAAGTAATGTCTATAATCTCACCTTAGGTTTCCACTTCTAGCCTACTTTTAGGTGTTATGCAGTGGTTTACGTGGTGATGTAAAATGTGATTGCGGTGTATTTCTCACAACACAGTCCAATTGAGCAGCAGAAAAAGCATCCTTCTAACCATCATGATGCCATTTAGCAGAGAGTGCTGCAAGCAATAGGATGTCTGTCGTAATTCTTCTACGAAATAGAGCGCTTCACAATCTATGCTTAACTGCTGACACTTGAAAACTCAAACATTTTGGTAAAATGAATCAAGCAGTAATGTTTCTTTTATGAGACCTCCTCACAGGAAGGGAAGGTTTGGCACCATTTGGAGATCAGGCTCAGTGATCCATCATAGCAAAGTCAGCTGTCCTGGCATGTCTCATAGGTCACTCGATCGAACCAGTGGCTCTTACAACTATATTATTGCTTATGGAACAGTAATTGAGGCTCCATGGTTAAAAATTACCTGGTCTAATAGGCAGTGAACAATTTGCACTCAATACAATTATAAGCCAGATCATTCATTTCATAACACTTGGACTAATTTATTTGTTGACCTTTTAATATCCATAGCTCTTCAGTAGTATTAACTGCAACTCAGACAAAATCTCTTGTTCGTTTTACTTTCATTGATTTTTTTTCTTTCCATTGAGGCAATAACAGTTGTTTGAGTACACCCTTTTCTTTCTGTTGCAGTAGTCAATCATGTAACTTATGTTGATATAACTCAACTGGACTGAAATGTCCTCTAAGTACAATAGCAAACAATCTCACTTGTATAAATACTTGTATACTACTTGTATATGCTACTTGTATAAATATGGCTGTGCATTTCAGTTTTATTTTAAAGAATATTTTAGAATATATTTCTGACCGTAGATGGCAAATTATATACTTGCTGAGAAGAAAATGGAAACAAAACACAAGCATTTTTTTGAAGCACTACTGCATATATATTATACTTTCTTTTTTAATGTATGGGATACAGAAATTTTGGAAGTTGTCTCTATTAAGTTAGTACTTCAATATGAGCCAAGTGTCTTTACTAATAACGCTGTACCCATAATTTCATCTGGACAGTATCTTGTCTCTTGAAGTCCTAACACTGTAGAATAGAGATGCTTAGTTTTTCCTGTGTGAGCTTTTGTACAAATAAAATGTCTGCAAAAACATTATTTTAAACCCAGGAAATAAATATTATTAATGTTTTGGTATCCTGAATTTTCTTTCAAATTTACAGCTTTAAAGTAACTTGAGAGTTAAGAGTTTTTGATGATCAAAAAAGTTACTGAAATATTGATGTGCTATGAAAAATAAGTGGTGAATTTTTAAGCACTTCTGTAAAACGTGTTGGTGTAGTAGCAGTGGTAATCTCTTCACTCCCCATTTAAAAAGGAGCCCTAGGTAGTGTACAGTTGAGTATCTACTTTTACCTCATGGGGGTACACAGAGAAAGATTCTGTTATCACTGTGGAATGTTGGATGTATTTAATTTCTTACATGTAAGGTTATTCAAAATTTCTATTTGTTTTGGAAAAATTCAGTTCACATTTTAAGGAAAAATATTAATAAAATAATTATTTTTATATATTTTATAAAAATATATATTTTTATTAATAAAAAATATCAGGTGAAAAATATCTTGTTACTGGTTAAATTTTTTTTTTTTTAAATATACACTTGGAGGAATTTCAGTGAAGTAATCTTTCTGAGCTAAAGTCTCGTGCAATAAAATACTTTAAGTCTTTTGAACACATAGTTATAAAACATAATTGTTACACATTTGGCATTTTATGCTTCCCTAGGAATAACCACTTGGTATCCACACCTAATCTATGCTCTGTCTTTTCATTTCAATTGGGTCTGAAGTGGTCCTTCGTTGTAATGAGAATGCCCCTTTCAAGAGACTTCTTTTAATTATACCGATGATAAAATGTAAGTGAAAGTAGTCATTTGCAGAGGTTATGACTGAGCAGTGTTTTAACTGTAATACTAAAATCTACCTACATTATTTCAGTCTCTATTTCAACGTTTTTATGCACTCTCTCCACAGAACAGAGTGGAATATCATTGTAGGTCAGATTTTCAGTGTGTCTTACTTTCAGTTTTGCTCCTGCTATTAAAAGTAAGCTGAACTCTCAATTTCTGGCTACTATCACTTTCTACATAAAGTGTACAAACCAGAAAATATTCATTGTTTGACAGAGAGTGACAGTTTCACGTATCTTAATGATACGCTGTCTTTTTTTTTTTTTTTTCTCTCTTCAGTCTTTGTTAAAACAAAATGCAGGGGATTCGTTAATTAATTTCATATATGTGAACATGTTTGTTACAGAAAATATCTAGTTTTTTGAACATACAACAGACACTTATGTGCGTAAAAGCACTAATAAAAAACAAATCTGAAAATGAAATTGAGAAAACACATAAATACAATTTAAACTCTAATTACTAGATAGCTCTGCTGATTGAATTCAGGTGACATTCTTGCCTTGCAGTACCAAACATAATTATATGTCTTTACAGATAAAAATGCAGTCAAGTGAATTATGCCACCCAATACATTCCAGTTTTGACCTAATGGAAGAACAATTCAAAAGGGATACAACTTGACCTGTGTTTGTAAATTTTTTTTGCATGTAAATGATAAAAAAATAGATGCAAGCCTATCTGCCAAGTAAAATGTTTTGCACTGTTACAAATACATATTTGGATATCTGCGTTGTACCACACGAGCAACATAGATAAATAAGCAATAAAGACAAAGAAGCACAGACAGTATTTTAATCTTTTTTAATCCCTGTATTCTGTGGAAGTTTTCTAATGGGTACAAGAATATGGTCTGCAGAATAAAGCTTCTAAAAGAGCCTTTGCAGAATCTTTGAACAACCGTCCCAGAATGTACTGTCTCTTCTCATTTTACCAAAATCTTTTTAAGTTTACTCTAGTCCAGACCCTTCAAATTATTTAAAACATTCTTTTTCTTCCATAAGGGGACTTTGACAACTTTCCAAAAATATATGAGTATAAAATGGTCAGAAGAAGACTGTAATAACTCTTTCTTTTCCCCCCTCCTTGCAACTCTCTTCTGCAGCTGTTTTCAAGAAACAAGAATGTTAATACTGTGGAAAGTAGAGGAAGAACTATCAGAAAATCTTATGTATGCAAAACCAAACCAATAAATAAATAAATAAACATTCAAAGCTCATTAGAATCAATAATGAACATCTGCTTTGAAAGTATTGTAGGTGGTAGGAACGGTTTGGGGTAAATCTTCAGAATGATTTGCCTGAGATCACGGAGATTGCTCTGTGCATGTTTCCTTGTTTGTTTTGTCCACAGTTGCAGGTAAATACAAGGAAAGTTTAGAGTATGTAATGTGCTTTCACATCACCATAGTCAACCTTTGAATTAAATGAAAGAGAAGAACCTAATGTTATCTATTGATTGTTCATATGCTCATGGGTAAATCAGGAATAACCTTTTTGGAACCTAGATGGAAGGAAGTCAAATGAGTCACTGTAAACTGGTGAGATGGGGACATTCCTGTAAAGAAAGGCAACAAAGACTTTTTTGTTAGCCACTGAAATTCATTTTTTTTTGGACTTATGCATTTGTGATCTCTTATAAATAATTTACTTTTTCTTCTAATGATTCATTGGATCTGAAAAACTAATTGTAGTATAGGCTTTCATAACTAAGCAAAAGTATATGCAGGAAACCTGATCTTTATATTCGTGGGATAAAAGCTGCAACCTCTCGAGCAGAAGGAAAATGTATTGCCTTTCATGATCTTGCTGTGTTTCTGGGTTCTGTCCATAGATTGTTATGGTATGAGCTTGCTGTGGAAAATGTGGAAAATGCGGAAAATGCTGTAGAAGATGCCAGAGAATTGCCATTTACTCAATTTCTTAATGAGAGTGTTAGTGAGTCCCAAATATGACTGACAGCTACAAGCTACTTGTTGATGTGTTGTAGGATGTAAGATATAAGAATAGAATGTAGTAATGTCTACCAATCCTGCACAGTGAGCATGGCCTCAGGAGTTAAAAGTTGACAGCTCTGAATAGTTCCAGCTCTAGATGTTATAAATGCCTGTTCCTGGTGAATTTATCTGGGGCAAGTGATATTGTAAACATATTTAGGAGAATCTAAGTTCTGCAGCCATCTGAGGAATGTTGGTGAGAGTCACTTAATTATCATTGCCTAAAATCTCTAAAAGAGGTGATATAATCACTGGCAGAGTGATTTTAGTTCTGCATATCAGCTTTCATACATCCACTCTTCTCTCTTAGAAACTTAACATTAGCACAGAACTGCAGAGCTTTTAGCAACAGAACTGTCCAAATTACATGGCAGAAGTTTCACTTGATGGCAGTATGGTGGGAGCATCCAGATTCTCGAATGTCAGTTTATTCAAAAGGTTATTTTAATGCAACTATATTAATGCCAGTTTATTCCACATTACTGTGTATGAAGAACAAGTCTGCTAATTCTCTTGCCATTGTTACAGGCCCATCATTTATGGAGATGAAGACCAGCAGCAAGAGTGGTGTGGATGGGAAAAAAAAAAAACAAAAGAGGCTGATACTTTCTGTTTGTCACTAAGTACAGCAAATTAACAGGAAAATAGGGGCAACATGAGAGAGTCACAAGGACAGACATACAGATGACCACTACCATTTTGTTTCTTCTTTTGTTAGCAGTATTTCCAATGGAGATTGTTTGAATAGTGTGTGTTTTCTCTATTGGTATTTATTTATCACCTTTGTGGTTAAGAGGTATTTTAATCATCAATTCTCAACATTTATGGCTAGATGCCTGCTCACATTTGCACTTCAGTGTTTGTTCTTTCTGCAGGCTTTCTATATTTTATTTATAAGGTTAGCTCATTGTGGAGCAGGTGGTAAGGTCATGCATGACTGTTTTTAGTTCTGTAGAGTTAGGCTGTGATTTTCAGTTTAGGAAGAAGCTGATGAGACTACAATGGCTTGGAAAAGCTATGGTTCTATCTCCCATTTTAGACATTTTCTGGAAATTGCCATTGAAATTCAGTAGCAGGATTGATTCAGTACACTACCATATTGTAGACAGTAGTAAGCTGAAGGGCTCTTTTACTCATCAAGTGAACTGTGCTGTCTTTCTCTCTCATTTTTTGATCCCATCTTTGTGATGTCTGTACAGCATTTACTTCCTCAGAATTACTGAATTATAATATATGAAAACAATTATTTATTTACCAGAGAAATTTTCATCTCTATGCGAGTAGAAATATCTTTTTACTGAAATGGTCCTGTTAATTTATTCTTCCCATATGGCCAGCATAATTTCCTCAGTTTTACAATTAATGGAGAATCTTTACATTTTGGATGGCTTTTTAAAGTCTTTTATAAAAATATAATAGCTGAAGATAAAATAATGCAGTACTCCCTGTAAATATGGAAAGATGTGAGGCGCTGGGCATCCTGAAACTCTTGTATGCCACAGATCTAAAATGCCAGTCATTTATCTTGGAATCTTTCTAAATATCTCTACCTAAATGTTATCTTTGCCACTACAGTTAAAAGAGGTGTTCACCATTTTATGTTTTAAAATACAATGTATTTACAAACGCTGAGTTTAAAACTTCTAGTACATATCCTTTATTAGTACATTAAATGTTTCACCCATTGAAAAATAAAGGAAAAATTTGACCACAAAACATTATAATTTTGACTTGAAGTAGAAGGATGCTGGCATCCCAAGATGAAGAAAGGAATAGGAGTCTGATGTTCAGTATTTTGACTCTGTAGAAGTGGTTCTTTTTCTTTCAAGCAGCCTTGAGAGTAGGAAGTTAGAAGGCAGAGCCAGGAGGTCAGACATGAGAGTCAAGGAAGTATGAATGACATCATCATCCCTAAGTAGCCTCTCAGAAGATGAATGAGCTCTCTCTTGTATTACAATGCTAGAGAGCATTAGAAGGTGATATGATATCTAGACAACACATAAGATAAATGCCTCACAGCTTGCTAGAACAGCTTTCCCCCCACGCCCTCCACAAGTACATAAATCCTTTGGTGGTCTCAATAATACCGTATGTGGCTGATGAGTATTTTATATTGTGGTTAGCTTCTTGACAAAATTCATTTAGATTTAATAAGTACCTTAAATGCTCTAATTTAGTTACTGGAGCTGAATAACTAACTGTAACTCAAGATACCCTTTTGCTGACTGGACTCACAGTACTGCTGGGACACAGAGTGGATTTTTTTTCACTTGTCACCCAATGAAAAATAAGCAAATGTCAACAGCAGAGAGATCCCATATTTTTTAAGGCTGCCAAAGAAATTATTCATTATGATAAAACTTGACCCAAACTGTGTTTGTTGTAATGGTGTAATATACTTGAAATGCAAGTTTTATGTTGTTAATGAATTCCTGCTGAAGGGAATGCATGTCACAGTCAAAACATGCAAAGTTGCAGTAATGTTCAAGGTACATTCAGTTGGAAGTGGATTTCATCTGAATTACAGTCTTTGTGCTTCAAAAACAATCATTCTCATATCTTTATATAATCCATCCTACAGTAATTTTGGAGCGCGCAAAGTTACAACAGACTTACCCCAGCTCTTCTCTTGCTTATGTAAAGATTTGATACAAATATTAGTTGCATTTTTGTTTCACAAATTAAAAAAAAAATAAATCCTGCAGTAGAAAATCAGCTTCTGTTTGGAATGGACTCTGAATCAGTGGTGTGTAACTGAGGGGCAGAATTCTGATTCATCATATTTAATCTCTAAAGTAGTTTCTGCTCATTTCAATATTTTTGTTATTTTGACAAAACAAAATCATGCTCATTTGAAAGAAAATGCAAGACAAGAAGATCCTCACTTTGCCTCAAACTAAAAGCTGCATCCTTTATTCCAAATGAAACAGTGTCAGACTTTTCACATTTGTAGAAGAGTGGATCTTCCTTGAATACCTCCATAAATTAGATATTAGCTATAGTAAAACTCTGTCTCTTCAGAAAACATTTCCACTAGCATATTCAATTGGAAGGGTATTACATGATGCTCACCTACTGCTATGAAAATCTGTCGTTCTATGGTGAAGGTAAATGAGGATTTCTGTGAAAAAAAAAGTATATTGAAAAACAGATCTTGAGATTATTTATGTAGAGATTTCTATTTGTAGCATGTGAGTTTCACTTACTTTTTGATGTCTGTCTGCTGCTCTGTCCACCTATCTGTCTGTTTATCACCATTGCAGTGATAACATGCAGTATCAATTGGATTTTAAAAGACATAGATCTTTTATATTAGCTGTCCTTTTTTATAATACCTTTTACAAATTTAATCAATGCATTTTAATATACTATATAGTTTAAGTGCAATATACAATAAATGTTCAAGCTTCATCTTATACATGCTCTAGCCTTTAAATTGTTAAAACTGCAGTGCCCTTTCAATCTACTTACATAATGTCATAAAATATACATTTCAAGGTAAATGAAGTCAGCTACTTCAATTTAGTCTCTCAAACTGGTAGTAAATGAGAGGTTAACACTATGGTGCCAAACCCATTATTGAGTAAATTTAGCACCTTGGACAGCTCTGTAAAATCTTTATTGCTTTCCTGACCTGCTCGTCATGTTCTGTCTATGTGTTCAGTGGCTCTCAGCTCTGATTGAAAGGCAATATATTAGATCCCGAACACAAACATGCTCGGGGGCTGCTTCACTGTGAGCGTAATGACATGGAGGTGAGAACAATTTTCTGGTCACCGCAATCCAAGCACCTTGCAAGGTCTGTTGCTCTAACTTATAGAGGACTTTCGGGGCTCCTTTCTATGTGAAGACGTAACTGTAGTTTCTGTTGTAATTTAGGCAGAGCTGTAAGAGGTTTAAGATACATCCAGAAAAAAAGAAGTTCATATCCTGAGTATATCTGTAGTAGCATTTCATTGTGTATTTTTAAAGCTAGTTTGTGTCTATAGTTATATTGTCAGCTCTGGAATAGAAAATACCAGTAACTGACACAAGATATATGATTTGAAAATATCACAAACAAGAAATGCATTTTTATGTGTGTAAATATTGTTAGAGAAAGTATGAAACTCAAATTTACAGATTCAAAGATGTTGACAAAAATAGCCATTGACTAGCTAGGAAAACTGAATATTATTTGTCAAACATACTTAAATGAGCCATCATGAGAATTAGTTTAATTTACATGCAATATGAAATGTCTTCAAATACCTTCCATTTTTTAAGAACTGGAATATATTTAATATGAAGTAGAGCACCTGTAAGATTCCATGTAATTACCTCTTTTTTTTTTTAACATGGTCTTCAATCTCATCAATCAATTGATGCAATATGAGTGTTTTTTTTTAGCTCAGCATTACATAAATAACTATTAATAGTCAGGTAATTAAACTTTCCTTTTTTAGTAATTTAGCATAATGACAGCTTTGGTTAAGAATATTCCAAAGCAGTTTGTGGGCTCTTTATCACACTCTAATTTTGCATTAGTGAAATATATACTGCAAACACATTCTACTGAAGTGAAGTAAATCCTAGTTTAAAAAGTCAAACACTTTTATAATAATTTCCCTTTTGAAATCATTTTAATGGTTCTGTTCCTCTCCAGTCTTTATCTTCAACATGAGGGAAAAAGGGCTACGTAGTTTTCTGATGATTTTGGTAAAGCAGCAAGGATTGATTGTACCTGGGTGTTGCTTGTAATCTGCCTGCCCATAATTATATGGCTAACAGTTGTGGTCAAGCTACACACACACACACAGGGGGAAATAAAAAAACAACAGAGAGAGAAAAGAAGAAAAGCTGTAGCAACCTTACTCCTCAGTATGTTTCAATACAGTGATTCAAAAATCCATCGATTACATATTACATCTGACTTCATATGTGGAAAATAATTTAAATGTGTGTTATGGGAGAGGGGTGTGTGCAGCAGAAGGCAATCCTAAATGTTTACTGGAAGTACAAAAATCCTCCATCTCATTTTTGAATTTAGGACATTATATATGTCATAAGTAGTTACTGCAGTATGACAACTGTTTTATCTTATATTACAGAGAATTTAAAATTGAAAAAAATGCTAATATGCATCTAAAAGCTTGTCATTTGAAGAGTTGTTCAAGGATTTTTGAAGAGGTTATGGTGACAGCAAAATGAATGCAATTATATCTCTATTTTCTGATCAGAGTCTACAGTATATGAAAATTGAGCATTACTGTTTCTTTTTGGTATAAAATATGGCTATTGTGTAAAATATTTTAACTTTAAAAGTTTAACTTTGTAGAAGACTGGAAAATGCTCAGATCAGTTACTATTTTTGTAAGCTGCCTGCAAAAATACAGTGTGGTGAATAACATCATGTTAGTTTATTAGAGCAACACGTAAGGACTGGGAATTACAATACATTGTTGTATGTAAAGGACAGTCTGGACTGTGTTTGGGCAATTGGGAATCTGCTAGGTGCTTTTAAAGAATATGAAAATAAAAATCTTCTGGGGTAATTCTGTAATGCATTTTTACAATTTTAATCAGGTTTGTTCACAGGGATTTTTCCGCACTGTAGAATGTAAGAACACAGGATTACGTGCTAGTATTACTTGAATGCCAGTTTAAAATGCTACAGGAAACATTTAAGAGAAGAGAATCAAATAGGAAAATGGAGGGGGGGGGAATGAATAAGAACTAAATTTATGCCTGCACTGAGAACTGTGTCCTAGCCTGCTTTAAATTTTGCTGTTCATGCTGGCAGTTTATCCAGGAAACACTGCATGGCACAGGGACATCCTCTTATATTGAGTGTGTTTTCCTCTTATGCACGTTGTGAACACGGATCCTTCCCTGATCCGTTCTATCAAGGTACAAACCAAAGAAGTTGAAAGGTTACATTACCAGTAGCATAGAACTGATTGGATATCTTCAGAACGTGGCCTGCTGGGTAAGGTCACAATTCCTGCAGTATGCAATTAAGAATAAAATAAACACTTTGAAGGGATGCCTAACATGCTCTGAATGACATTGATTGCAGTAATCTAGTAAATGACCTCAGGATTGTATTCCACAATAAACCGATGAGTGGTTTATGGTGCAGATGGTAAAGACAATTGAGTGATGTATTTTATTTTGCAGCACCAATGATTCTCACCTTTTGACTTGATTAAGCGTGTGCGCGAATAGGATCAACTACTGATTTAACACCATTCAGTGATTGCTGAGAGTTGTTAAAATTAAAGTCTGCCTGGTGGGGGTGGGGGGGTGGAAGGGGGAAGCAACACAAAGCAACAGTGCACCCGATAGAATAATATGAAAGACTCTAATACTTGTTTTCCCTCGCAAGAAGTCTACTGAACTTAAAGGAACGCATCTGTTTTTATATTGACAGGAAGTAATACTTAAGAGGGCTGCTGATTTAGTAGAAGCACTCTACGGTATGCCACATAATAACCAGGTAAATGCATTCTCCTTTAGCAGTTCTAAAACATGGCTATTTCTTAGATGTATAGATCAGCAGCTAAAGGTATATGATACTACAGTGTGAAACGAGAATAAACACATAGGGCAATGTCGTAGCTGGAGCAGGGCTTAGTTTGCCTGTTTGCTTTTTAAAGTATGTGAATGCTTGCAAAAGCAACGTGTTATTAACCCTGGAGGCATTTGCCCACTATCACCAGAGACCGTATAATGTGGGCAATGATATGCATTGCTACTTACCACCAGTGATGTTTTGGCCTTAACCGAAAGATATTTTAGCTTTAGGTGGAGGGAGCGTGGGCTTCAGCACCATTCTGCCAGCTTCTCTTGTTATACAGAAATGTGGCCACTGGGACTGAAGCTTCCAGCTCTTTTACCACAGATGTCAGGATTTATAGCAAAGTAAGCAGATCTATAAGTGTTAGCAATCCATCAGCCAGCTGGTTTAGGAAGAAAAGCATCTAGTTTTTGCCTTTGGACAGGGAAATGTTTTATTTTGATATGTAAGAAAAGGTTTGTCAGAGTTGAGTTGGTAACTCTTTTTTACCCTTGTCCCCTAGGAAATAATCCTGAAAAGAGCAGCAGACATCGCGGAAGCACTCTACAGTGTCCCTCGCAATCACAACCAGCTCCCCGCCCTTGCTAACACGTCAGTCCATGCAGGAATGATGGGAGTGAATTCCTTTAGTGGTCAACTAGCTGTCAACGTATCTGAAGCCTCACAGGCCACCAATCAGGGTCAGGAGAAGACTCGTCTTCCTCTCTTTATGAACCTTTTCTGATAAAAGTCAGGCAGACGTGCAGAGTGATGAAAGAGAGATGGTTCAGAGCTGAACGCGAGGAGCACATCCAGACAGACAGCATCCCACATGCACGTACAAACTGAATTACACAATACTGCCATGAGATACAGCTTTCTGTAGTGAATTTGACCCCAATTCAGGAGAAGCCCTTGTGCAAATCACCAGATCAAATGAACCAAATCACTTTTCTGTCTGCTCAGAATCTTACACTTGTGTTTGCCTTTAAATCCCACTATTTTAAAACAGGATTTTTATCGACCTGAGCGTATACGAAATCTTAAGTATTTGCTTATACATTTTCCTAAACATTCATGGTCTCTAAGTCTGGGCATTATGTAATACTTTCTTGTGACATGAAAATGTTGGTTTGGTTTTGCAATACATGATATTGGCACAATTTTTTTTCAGAGTGAAAGTTTTTTCTAAATTTTGAAAGTAGGAAGAAAGAATTATTTACAGAGGCATTTTCAGAGCTTTGCTCATTTTTATAATAAAGTATTTTTCACATTGAATAAAAACAAAATAATTTAATTTCTACTGTTAAAAATATTTATTTTTAAAAGATGGCCATTTTTGTAAAAAACCTTTTGCATTTTTCCCCTCTATTTTGCTCAGCTTTATTTACTACCCACCTTAAAATCCCTTTTAGTGAGGAAGAAATAGAAAGAGACTAATTTGGAAGGGTAAAAAAAAAAAAAAAAAAAGTTGCATTATTCTGAGAAATAGAAATGACTTCTAAATCATAATATTTTATGGATGTACTATGGAACAGAAAGAAAAAAATTGTATTTTATCTTCCAGGATTGAAATGCATTTTGCGTTTCTGTGCTCATAGACGCAAATACTCGTGTTTTTTTATTGGTTTTTTTTTTTTTTTTTGCATATGAGTTTCCCTAAATACAATTTCCAAAATTAGGTAGAAATTGAGATTTTTACTTAGAGCCAAATTTGGCAGTAATTTTCTACTAACGTAATGATCAAACTAGAACAAGAGGACTGAGAATATTCCACTACTCTTGGAAATGTACCCTGTATTTTCTTCAGTGTGTGGTGAGCATCTAATTTGAGATGTACTGAATGTGAGAGACCACAGAAGACAGTTAACAAAAATCATATGCTTTTAACATACCTTAAATCAGTATGTACCCATAACTTCAAAAATACAGGTCATGTTTACTTCATCTCCTACAAAACAGCTCTTTTGGAGTGATCATTCGCATAGTACCCAATGATCATCTCTCCTTGAATAGATTGTTGCTGTGAAGGCTGTGGCCTTCCTCCTCCCTCTTGGAGCTCCCACCAAGAACGAGCCATGCAGTCAGGGATCACAACTTGGGTTACTCAGTGCTCAGTTGTGGCTCACCCCACAGACCCTGTTGCTGAGTTACTTGCTTGTAGCTGTTGTGTAAGAAATTGTTGTTGGGCTAATACCAATCTCTGAATGTATTCCCTCACCACAAAAGGTTTTACTCGCAACTCAAGCAGCGTGTCACCTCACGGCTATGTGCCAAGCACCACCCCTCAGCAGACAAATTACAACTCTGTCACAACAAGCATGAATGGCTATGGGAATGCTGGAATGTCAAATTTAGGCGGTTCTCCAACCTTCCTGAATGGATCTGCTGCCAATTCTCCCTATGCCAGTGAGTATTATATGACTCTTCTGTGCTCGTACATTTTCATTACAAAGAGATGGTAACTGTTCTGTGATGCTCAGTATTTAGTATCTATTCTGAGCACTTGATGCAGAGCTTAGGCTTTTCTCTCCTCCCCAGGCCACTGACCTTTGAAGCACTTGGAAGACGTTGGTGTTGCCAGCAATGCTTTTCTTTATTTTGCTATTATTATTTTGAAGTCTCATAAGAGCTGAAAAAGAATAATGTCTTTCATGATTTGTGCTGATAGTTTCATAACTTACTGTATACTCTGTAAATAAGAAATTCTGTCCTCAACATTGCCAATTCCAGAAAGCAGGGATGACATAAGTGACTTAATTTCTGTTGGAGTGCATCAAATATTATCAGTACACACTCTTTGTTGCAATGAGAATGGGAGGAGGCTAAAGATATTTGCTGCAGGAAAAATAGTGTTTCCAGCTGTAAGATATGAAGAGCAGAAAACTTTGCTGTAATACTGGCAGATTGACATTTCCATAAGCTGCATGATGATGTTTCCAAGACCTCTGAACAAATAATATGCTCATAACCTTTACAGACACTATGAATTACTTTTGGGTCTAATCTTGATTGCTTATATGCCATTTGCTTTGTAAATAGGTAGTATATTGACTTCACTGAGATTTTAGTATTAGTCAGAAAAACGTGACAATGCTTCTTAGAGTTTGTATTTTAGTGTCTGTACAGAGAAAGCCAAAAAGGTTCAAGCTGTACAAATCATACATCCCATGGTGTAAAACACTTACAGTCTACAGTCCTGATTCTGGAAATGCTTCTGTGCAGGACTTTCTGTATGCTAATGTTAAAGGTTTAGTTTAACAATTTTGTATATGTTTATCAATATATATATATATATAAATATATTACATTTATATATTTTTATATATACATATACATATATGTTTTTATCGATAAACACCTATGAACCTTTTCTGCCACAACTAACACAGCTCAGTCAGTAGTCTCTATTCACTTGAGAAAATTAAATGAATAGTACCTGCCTACAGACATCTGCAGAAAGCTACAATCAGAATCTGGCCAGAAGGTCTTGTCCTATAAATATGTTTATAAACTGAGACCCTCACATGGACAGGAAAAGCAGTGCTTAACATAGCAAGGTTGAGCAACCTGGTCTAGTGGGAGTTGTCCCTGCCTGTAACAGACAGGTTGAAACTAGATGATCTTAAAGGTCCCTTCCAATCCAAGCCATTCTGTGTTTTTAGGACTCTATGAAATCTTAAGTTCAGTGCTGTAACAGCAGTAATTAATTATTCTGACTTCCATTGCCAGACTTCAAAATTTAAAAGGGGAAAACATTACCTTCAAGGCTTCTTAGCAGCTGCAAATTTAGAAGAAAATATTTACCTATGTAACTAGTATTTAAATTTAAGAATTGCTAACTGGTTATTATTTTGTACTCTAATAATAATGTAGCAAATAGCGTTGAAGTATGCGGTACTTACTTATTAAGTTGAATTTACTGTCATAGAATCTGCACACTCTGAATTCATAATATAACATGATTGATGAGACATCTCCTTTTGGAAGCAATGCCAGTGATGCATTTAAAATACTCAAGCAATATATAATTTCATATTTATGAACAAAGTCCTCTTCAGAATAGCACTGCACCTCTCAGCCCTGGTTCTTTATTCTGGTGATATTTTGGGAGGTTTTCTTGGTAGATCTGTCATTCTGCTAATGCCTAATCCATTGAATCAGAAAATGCTTCAATCATGACCTGAAAATTAAAAGGTGGCATTCTTAATTAAATCAATAAACTAATTGCTGTATAGTAGCAATTCAATTTAGGTGCTTTGATTGCTCTCCCTTAGCAAGTACTTGTAGACATAGAGTGACTTCAGACTAAGATTGTATCTGTCAGGCAGTGAAACTTTGAACATTTAATTTCCATTAATTGATTTCCTCAGTGTTAACAAATATGATATCAGATTTTCAAATAAGAACTTAAATAGGGTGATTTTTATCTACATAAATGCTAATAAAATAATAATTCAAAGCCCGGATGGTATGAATTTTACTCTATAATATGTAATATTTCATAGTCCCCTCATGTATGTAAGCAGTTTCTAAACAGGACAAAGAATAAAAACATAGGATATTACTTTTTTTTTTTTCTTTTGAACTAAGATAGGAAGTGTCAGTGCTGTCTGAAAATAAAAGGAGTTGTTTTGTTTGCATGAAAATAAAACCACTTAAAATCTTAATGATAAGTACATGAACAAAAGGCATGTATTGCATCATACAGTAAAATAGGATTTTAAGAGTGTCTCTACCCTCATGCAGGTTTATCTGAAACAATGTAGTCTTTCTGGAGGCAAAAGTGCTCAAAAGTGCTGGCTTTGGAATCTGACTTTGGAAGTTAAAAAGTTAGATTATTCCACATTAAAAATTCCAGATGTATACTTTAAACCCTCTCCTCACTTGTGTTGCCTGCATGATCTGGATTCCCTCTCGTTTCCTTATTCTGACCAGGGCAATGGGTGATGCCTGTCTCTGGAATAACTGTTGCAGTGACAGAAAATTGAAGGAGTCCTCGAATGCACTAGAATTACTGCTTCTGAGCAGTTGCAAAAGATGGGCTTCCTTCAGTGACAAATGGTACTATGAGCAACCACTAACTGTAGTAAAAGCTTTGGCCACTTGAAATTATACCCAGTCCATCCAACAAGCAGTAGTGTTTTGGTTTTGCAGTAGTGCTGACTATCTAATCCTAAGGTGTGCCTTTTTGGGCTTCTTCTTTTCCTCTAGTTGTGCCATCAAGTCCAACAATGGCCTCCTCCACTAGCCTCCCCTCCAACTGTAGCAGTTCATCTGGGATTTTCTCGTTCTCACCAGCCAACATGGTCTCAGCAGTGAAACAGAAGAGTGCTTTTGCGCCTGTCGTGAGACCGCAAACTTCTCCTCCTCCCACCTGCACCAGCACCAATGGCAATAGCCTGCAAGGTAGGTGAAACCAGCTCTGGAGTGTAGATGGCTGCTCTCAGAACTGTAAGTTCCCCATGCCTTGCAAGGCTCTGAGCGACACTCAGGTTTCGAAGGGGAGAAGACAGTGGGGGATCCCTGGTGCCCTCTGTCCTAAAGTTTCCTCCCATAAAGAGTAACTGTACTCCACCCACAGCCCACCTAGTACCTTGCAGGTGTTTGGCAACCACTCTAACCCATCTAATACTGATGAATTGTGAGGCTGTGTATTTTAAATCACAGACCTACTGTTATGATAAAAACAAGTAATATTTCAGCTTACTAATACCGTCCTTTTTCTTTCTTTCCTTTCTTATTCCCTGTTGTCGTCCATTATCAGACCAGTCTTTTGTGGACTCTAGCAAGTACTCCACTGCAGGGTCTCTCCAGGGGCTGGCCTTCTCCTGAAGTACGTCACTCAATCTTCCCTTCCTTTTTTTTTCCTTTGTCATAGTACACTTGTGCAGAGATCCTACTGGGAGCAAATAGACCGTTACAGAGCTTGGCACCAACCTCTGTCTTTCACACATAGAAGACACATTACAAACTAAATTTTCCAGTTTAACTCATATCAGGGCACGTATTAGCACTGATTAATGCACTTCTGTGCCAATTAATTCCACAAATGATGCAGGGCCTCATGAAATGTTGGTAGGAAGGGGCTGCTCCTTTTTTGCACTCTCTCATTCAAAGTATTCCAGCATCAGCACCTAAATGCCTTTTGAAGAGCTGACACAAGCTGAGGGGTGGCAGACAAAAGATTGTCAAACTGAAGACGCTCAAAGACCAGCACCACCATTTTCAGTGTTAGATTCAGCCTATTTTACAACATCGCCTAAATCTGTCTGTATAATTACCTCACTCTGCATTAGTGTGCCGAGAGAGATGTTTTCATGCTCACTTAGACTAAGGAGTTTTTTTAACCAGCTGCCTCCAACTGTGCCAAAGATGGAAAAGATTTTGCGGTATGCGTTGTGCTTCCCCCAGACTTGAGGTCTGTTGTCCTTTCCGTGTGCTTGTGCAAATTACCAAAGAGCACCAAGTGGGGGACAAAATCCATCATTTTAGAGCTATGTTCAGAAGGAGGTGCACAGAGAGGATGGCTCCATAGACTCCATGTCACCCTACATCCTCTGGAAAGAGAGATGCTGGGCTTGCAGGCATAATGCTGATAGTTCCATTATAGCTGGAAAGTCTATATGTAGGCAGAGTGCAAGGAGTTCATTCATAGAAGCTGTGATCCACTATGATAGTTTACTCTGGTGATTTGGGAGGATGAATCCTTGCACGTTTACACATGCACACAGAAACTGTGAAAATAATAGGAATATATATGCAGCTGTTGGGTGCCTTCTGTAAGCAGTGCTGTAAATACAGACTGCATCAAGAATAAAACACAACACAGTATTTAGATAAGCCACGTTGCTTAGAATACCATTTTTCCTATGTTTTAAAAATCTGGTGATGCTGACATGCTGCAAATGTTAAAGGCTAAAGCAGCTAAAAGTGTTTTGCCTGAATTAAGAGAAAATTAAAAGGAACTAATTGTTGACTACCAGAACACACCAATGTTTTTATCATCTCTTCACCTTGTCCCAGTGTGCTGTGAGGTTGGAGTGAAAAAGCAAATAACAAGAGAAGATTTTCCCCTTGTTTTTTCCTTTCACGGAACACAGAATTCCCAGGTTCTGCCTACTGGGTTATGGAAAGCAATTATGGAACAAGCTAAGTGCTGGATGCAACTGGGGCTTGCTGATTGCCTCCTCATTATGTCACATCCAGATCTGTAATGCCCAGAAACCACACAGATCTGAGTATTCCCCCTAATTTTTATTTAGCAATTCTGTTTTCATAATAGAAGTGAGCCACCAAGAAATTTGTTTTAAGGGTCATCACTGAACTTCTTGGTGAGTTAAAGATGCACAGCCTTTAGCCCCATCCCTCTGATACCACCCGAGGCTTGTAATAATCGCTCAGAAATGCACTGCCTGTTGTGCCTTATTGCTTAAATAAACAATCTTGTATAAGGAGGCTGTCTTATCTCTCTTGGGCTTCTGGATACATCAGAAAGCAATCAAGCTTTCCGTATGTAGCTTAGATATCAGTAGAACTCGCTAAAACAACAGCTAGGCTTATCTGTTGTTCTCTTTGCCATGCAATTTTGTAAAACTCAAAATACATTATTTCTGTAAATTGCTAGCAGCAAATGCAAATCAGTATATGATAAAAGAAATAAAGCCCATTGGTGGGAGTTTTTCTGGGTTTTTTTGCCCTCTCTTTTTGGAGGTGTGATCTCATACCTACACCGTTTCCTACTGCTGTCTCTGTTTTCAGGATCAATAACATGCTACAACTGAGAGAATTTGCATGACTAGGTGTAGCACTTATGGAATAAAAGTAGAGTGATATAAATGAAGACTTGGAAAGAATGGAAATATCAAGGCTTTTAGGTAGAAAAGAGATCGCTGTCATTTGCCTTGTAATTTAATTCAGAATTTCAGGGCTCTTCAAAGGCAATAATGCTTTGAAAAAATGAACAAAGATCTGCATCTCTACAGTTCCCTTCCAATGGCAAGAGGTGCGTGGCTAATATGTAACTATTGAAAAACATTATGAAGGCAGGAGTTACAGTTATGTCACCTTAATCTGGGATCCTGCACACTGATGACAGCCATGCTGTCCCAAGAGAAGAGCAATTCTTGACCACTTATCGGTAAAATTGATTTGGGCTTAATGAATCTTTTAGCTTTAGATTATTTATTTATTTATTTATTTATTCTATTTTGACGCTTTCAGAAGTTTTACATTTAGATGTTAGAGGTATGAAAAGGACAAAATGCTGAAGGAGGGAATTAATTAGCCATGTGACTCAGTTCAGTTGCACTCATCACATACAGGAAGACTTGACCCATTCCCATCTCCTTAGCTCATAGCTTATCTGAACAACAAAGGAGGGAGCATTGCTTTCAGCATAGCTCTTCTCTGTGTTGTGATACACATCTGTGGTGTGCAAGCACATCCAAAAATCTCCAAGTGCTTTACTAGTATCGATAAAAATTATTCCCATGTAAGAAACAGAAGCAAATCAAAATGCTTGATGTAATACAATGAGCTAGAAGGAGAACTGGGACCAAAGCCAGAGTTTCAGATCCATGCCTATGTCAATCTGTCATATATTCGTACAAGAAATATCTGTAGCTGTGAGTGATCACCTCACATGGCTGCCACAAGCAGAATTACAGTCTGGCTGACTGTACCCATCATGGCACTTTATGGATGCTGTGGATGTCCATGGATCATGTGCCATGTTCATACCCCAGCCCTCAAGTGTAATGATCCCAAGACAAGAGGAGGGAGCAGCTGAGTATCACAACGAGGGCATTGCTTTTGACTTGGTTTTGCTTCATTTTTATTCACCTGTACCAAGAGTAATGCCCACTTGTGGGCACTCAGGGCTTGTTATTTGAGATACTCTTGAAATAAAACCCTTTGGGAAGGAATCTTTAAACAAAAGTCTATCAAGTTCATCCTATGATTTAAGATGAAGGAGACAGCATAGCTGTGGAGATAACATGGAAGTAAATCCACAGATTATCTCCTGGTAGAATCAAAAAAAGCCCATGTCAGGAAGTGCCTCAGCAAGGAATATTTAAGATGCAGCAGTGTCCTCTATACTGATTACTTGAGTGTCTTCTTGTACGGCATAAACAATGTAACTCACCTCTCTATCCCTTTAATCCTTGTTCCCAACACCTTGCAGAGCCCTTATGTGGAGTGATAACCATCACTGTAGTGATTCCACATAACTTGTGGCTGAATGATAAATTCTAGGAATCAAAATGCTGCTGTATAATTGCAACATGCCACCTCTGAGGGCGGCCTCCTGCAAACATGTGGATGTGTTTTGCATTCTCGCCTTCTCCTCTCATTTTATTTCATTTAATCAGTGCAGTTTACTCGAGCTGTTCTCCCCTTGCTGATTAGACTTGTAATTCTTGCACATATGGTGGTGTTTGTGGAGAAAACATTTCCCTCCTCTCCCCCTCCAACCCCAAATCTGTGAGTCTTTTACTTTGGCTCTGTTCTTATCAAATAATTGCAGCTGTAATTAAAGCACAATGAATCAGCACCAGTCACAGGGTTGATTTCTTCCTTAAGAAATTACATGTCCAGATGTCGGAGATGGCAGGCAGTTCTAGCATTTAAATAATGTGCCCGTGAAGTGCCGCCAACCTGAAGGCAAATCTGTTTTCTACCTCTCTGCAAATAACCATACAACTGGCGTTTTAAGGATGTGTGGTTGTCACAGCTTTCATCATAAACTTACACGACTACCACCTGTAATGATGTGCTTGCTCACAGTATGTCACTCGGACGCTTGCTGTGTCTGATCCCTGATAAACAGAGACCAACCTGGAGGTCAGGCTGTAGGTGTTGACTTCTAAGAAACGTCTCTAAGAGAGGTGGTGGTTCCATAGGAACGAAGGTTAGAAAGCATAACAAAGGATGCGATAGAGAAGATAGAGAAGGCATTCTAAGTTAAAGTTAACATACTACTCAGTGCAGTTGGTGAAATCTGCAAGTGGAATGAAGCCATGACTTAGTTAAGGGCATATTTCTACTTCAAACTGAGATTTTGAGTTTAAGTCACTTCTGAGCACCTGGAAATGCATTCATAATACTCCAGGTTGAACACTGAACATGTAAGAGAAAACTGGCATAGGAAAATGAATCCCTGTTACCCTGCCTAATGCAACAAATGCACTGCCAGATCGCTGACACCGTTGGCCTGTGGACTTCGGCCATTTGCCCATGTGTGAAGCAAAACATGCACTAGAAAATGTGGCAGTGGCTGAGGCAGGTTTAAACCTGTTGAATGCTTTGAGTTTTTGAAACTAAAATAAAAGAGTAAGTTGGGGCCTGATTCTCATATTGGGCAAAGTGCATTTACTCTGCAAGAAAATCACTAATTTCAGCAGTCTCTTGCAATTTATATTTTCCAGGCAAATACGCTGCTAGTAAATGTTTAAAGGTTGCGTTACAATGCACAATAGTAACTCTTCTCCCTCTTTTTTTCTTTCTCCTCTCTCCCCCACCCTCTCCTTACGACAGCTATATCTGGCATGATTGTTCCCCCCATGTGAAAGAATTGCCTTGAAGAATTTTATTAATGAAGAGGTTGAATTCTGCTTCAGAGAGAATCTGATACAAGTCCCAGAGCGGAACTTTTTACTCAGGCCTTTTTAAAAATAATAATAAAAAAAAAAGAAATAAAGAAGAATCTTACAATAACTGCGGATTTTTAAACAAAAAATAAATAAAAAAAATCACCATCCTTGCAAACACTGAAATTAACTATCTGCAATTGCAAGGTGTTGATTCAAGTTGTCCATCCCAAATAACTGGGAGATATATTTATTGTACGTTGATTAAAAAAATCCACTTTTCTTTTGTTGTTTTTTCTTTCTTTTGTTGTTTTTTTCATTGTTGTTGTTGTTGTTTTTTTTTGTGTGTGGGGTTGGGGGCTTGCTTTTTTTTCCCCCCTTTTTTTTTTTGTGTGTGTGTTTTTTTAAGGCTTGATTTAACTCAACATCATTTGTCTTTTATAAATCATACAATTACGCAAGGGACACTAGAGATGGAACTCCACGTTTTTAATTTATGATATTTTTTTTTAAGCTGTGTAAAGAAAATGAAGTGGTGTCATTTGCATACAAGTCTGTATGGGACAGAATAGAAGTGCCAGTTAGTTTTTCGTAGAAGAATTATGGCCATTTAATTAAGGGTCGGCTCATACAGGTTGCTTATCCAGTGGTGATCTGCTAATGTGATACATTTTTAATGTTCTCATTAAATGGATATCACTCCCCAGAAAGTGGATATTTTTGGATGGTCAGAACGGGATGGGGGGTGGGATTTGGAACCTCTGTCTTTAATATCAGGCTAAATAATTGTGTAAATAGTGCAACAAGAAAAGTTGGTTAAAGCTTAGAATGCAAGTAACAAACACATTTCCTCTTGAACTCAAAATCCAGTGCCTCCAGATACACTGCTAAAACTGCAGCATTAGATTAGCATGGCTCTCATTAGCTTATATATCCCAATGGGTGGCCTTCCTGATGTCCATTGTCACCTGGGCTGTGCACAAAACGCCATTCACTTTTTGCACAGCCATCCAGAAACACAAACCACAGCCGTCACTCAGTGGGCGCGCTCATCGTCCCCTTTATCTTCTATGGGGCAGAATGAGAAAAGGCTCCTCTGCAGTCCTCCATCCTCACGATCTAAAAGCACACGCTGTTGCCAGCCTCGCGCTAGGATTGTTCCTGTATCAGTCGACCCCCTCCGTTTGTATCATAATATATAAAGCCACAGGTAACTGCTTCTGAATAGTAAAATGGAAACAGGAGTTTGGGGCGGGCGGTGGGGCTGTTGGGGAGGTTTCAGATCAGAACCATCGCTTCTGTTTTACAAAAGTTTTGCTATCGTTATCTGGGAAGTGTTCTTAAAAACGATTGGTCGAAGAGGCAGCAAAGCTCTGAAAATGCATTACCTGATATTTTTTCTTTGCTGTTGTGTTTTGTATGTAGTTATAAATACTGTAGATTTTTTGTGATTTTTTGCCAAAGTTGTTGTTCTATTTATACATTTTAATGTCTTAAGACAGTTTTTCAATATCACAATAAAGAATTTTACTGCATATTTTGCAAAAAGAGCTCACTACCTTTAGCTTGCACATACTTGCAAAATTAATTAAAGAAAAAAAAAGCTTTTTGTTTCTGTTTTTTTTTTTTGTTGTTGTTGTTCATTTGTTTTACGGGGGATTTTGTAAAATATCCATATAAATAATGTATTTATCTTGGGAATTTGTACATTGCTTTTTTCCCCCCTACTCCAGTTTATTTTATTGTGTATGTTTGCTATGTGAAAAGTGATTTGTTTGGTCATTCACAGTTGTATTAGCTGTTTAAATGTGGTTTTAAAACATTTCATTTATAGGGTTGGGTTTTTGTTTTTTTTTTAGTATTGTTTAAAACCATGCTTCCATTTTTTTTTTTTTTAATTTCCACCCAAAAGCCATTGTCTATTTTTGTATTATTTGTAAGTTAAGAAGTTTTTTCCAATATATGGCAAAAAGTAGCATATTATTCTTGTAGCATTTAGTTATGTAGATTTTAAAAAAATGTATCCTTTGCTTTTGAGGCTTAACAAAAACTAATGCTGTTTTACTCTATTAATATGCATGGGATTTCTCCTCTTTGGAGTGACGCATTTTTGTGCATTAAATATGGGGAGAAACTTCATAGAACTCAATGAAAATACTTTCTTTCTTAAGTCTGCTTGTATATTTCTCTGTCTTTCACGTAAATATAAACCAGCAGATTGGATGCCTTAACAATGCAAATCATATTCATTTCACTTGTACATTGTACTGTGCACCAGAACTGTCAATCATCACTAACATTCTAAGAAAAAAAAAAAAAGGAATTGAAAAGCACAAAAGAACTGTTTTGTTACCTTAAAACAATATAACTTTTTTCTAGTCGAGCAAGAAATCATTTACAACGATGCTGCAACTGTGCATGCTTCCTGTATGAATTTTGCAATGGTTTTCACTAGAATGTCACAGTGTGATCATTTAGGGGAAAGGAAGAAAGCAGGAACTTTTTTTTTCACGGTGAGAAAATAAAAGGAGAAAAAAACTGGAAAATGTGAGAGACATCAGTTTATTGCTTCTCTGTATTCCAAGCGGTTATTCTAATTCACATAGTAAGCAACAGCACGACAATGTAATCAAATTTAAAGCCATATTTTGTCCAGTGACACCATCAATTACTCTTGTAGGGCTCCACTCAAAGTCATAGCGATTTCGACACCCGTGTTGGCCATCTATGTTTGTAGTCTTCTCTGTCCAAAGATCCTCCAACAGCGTGCATCATTTTGTTTTGTTGCAGCTATTTGTAGTGGTCTGTTCAATGGGACTTAATAACCCCCTCCCCATCCCCCGCACCACCCTTATCTTTTACAAAGTAAAAGATGCAGCTGTTTACAGAATATGGCTTTAAGTGGAAACGTCCAGATTTCAATTTTAAAAAGGTGAAGCTTCACAATGACTGGATTGCATCAAGTATGCCTATTTCCTCACAGTTGTACTAGAATGCAGCTAAAATGAAGTCATCTCTGAAACTACTAACCTTTCACCTTCTTATCTAAATCTTTTTGAATAGACACACACACTGTACAGTTCTATTGTTAGAGAAACTAACTACTGTAGAGATTGTTATAATTTTTTTGCAGAAACTCAAGCTGTAAAAACTTTTCAACTTTCACAATATTTAATTAAAGTTACTTCCTGTCTGTGAATACAGCTCCTAGTTGTGTGTTTCTTTTTCTGGCTAGCAGATGAGAAAAACTGAAACATAGAAGCCAGAGGCTGCTGAGTTGTCTTTCTGAAATTAAGGAGAAGCAGAACTTTGTGGAATTACACAATGAAACTGCAAATTCTGGTGCACTGAAAATCCTTTTATTCTGTTGCTAGTGGGTTTCAAAGGATCCTCACTCACAGTGCTGTCTGTTCACCGTCATATCATTATTCTTTGTATTTCTACTGTTTTACTCTGTTGATTGCTGAAGAGCTCACCTGTGTTTCTGGTGAATTTCAGGAGCATATCTAACTTTATGTACCCAACTGCAAAGAGCTGACCGTTTAAATACAATCATCATGAAGTACAGAACAAAGGTCTACTGTATTCACTGTAGGGAGATAAGTTTTCATCTTGCTATCAGTTGAGTCAGTGGCAACACATCCATTGCCATTAGGCACTCTGGACCAGGTCTTGAGTTACACACACAGCCAGCTGCAAGAACTGCATCAAAGCATGCTGAGCTGTAAGTTGCTGCTTGACCGTGGTGGACCCTCCTGTAAAATGTTTCTATTCTACTGCCGTTACTAAATGACATGTCCATCATCTACCAAGTTTGATCTCATTTTGGACTTCTGTGGTTGGAGGGGACGATAAAGGATTTTACTTCTGGGATGAGGATGATTGACACAGTGGCACCCAACTGGTCCTCAAGTAGTTGTACAGAAGACTTTAGGGAAAACTGAAAACCTTTATTTGCTGTGCCCAGTGCAAAGCTCAAAGCATTCTCTGGTAGAAATAGGGACTTGGGATTTCAGTTTGAATTAAAATAAAATTTACTTAGTGTAGCAGAATTGCTGACTCACGGCCTGAAGCAGTGATTGAGCACCTGGTGGGAAGGCAGGGCCAGCCCAGGGAAGCTCAGGTGCATGCAATGCTCCTGAGTGATTGGAAGGGGTAGAGCCAGGATCCGCCCCTTCCCAGACCTCATTTAAGGGCTGATAGTAGAGGTGAGTTTGTGGGTTTTTTTTTGTTTTGTTTTGTTTATTATTATTATTATTATTATTATTATTATTATTATTATTATTATTATTATTATTATTATTATTATTATTATTATTATTATTATTATTATTATACTGGAGATCCTTGCCTACTTGAGGTCTTCCAAAGGTAAGCAGCTCTTTTCCTTCATTTCTGCATCCACAGCTGCTGCATTTGGGCTTGTTCTCGCTTGCTGTAGCTGAAGACTTTGCTGCCCCGTTATTATTGTGGTACTTTCCATCCCAATACAGCATTGCACTTAGAAAATTTAAATTTGCTGCAAATATAAGCAGCTGAATGTTGCTTCTTGCAATGTAAAGTGTTGGCTGGCTCTTAAATGTTAGCAGATTTGTCCCTGCAGTTGCTAGAGGAAAAGAGAACTGTTGGCCCTATCCTTATTTTGTCGTCATGAGAAATCTGTCTCTTCTGCCTGGGATAATTCTTCTATGCACCTTTTGACATGGTGTAGATTCTGGCAGCTCTTGTTGCAGCCGGAGGTTTTCTGCTCACTGGAAATAAGTCAGGTCACGTGTAGATAAAAAGCAGTCTAAAAAATTCAGGATGCAATATCAGGAAACCTCTTTATGGATTATGTAATGGTTCTCTGTCTAGAACAAGGGTTTTGCTTCAGCCTTTCGGATCCAATGAGAGTTTGTCTGGCAATGGAATTGGCTGTGTTTTTGTATGGGAATGCCTCTAATTTTCTTTGTTTAAAGAAACCTCAGCGAAACAAACTATGCTCACTGTTAGCTTCCTGGCCTTGTCTGTGTTTCTATTTAGTCCCTTTGAAGCCCTCCTCCATATCTACAGGCTTATGCTACAGCTGCTTCATGTAATCATTCACATAAGCCTGCTTAGCATCACAGTCAGTGGATCTTCTGCTATTTCACGGGTTAGCTGAAGACCTATTTTTATGTTATGCACTTGATATTTATTCCACAGTTCCTTTCTGCTCTACACCCTTTGTTCATCCACCCTCTTATATGTGTTCAAACCAGGCTGCTGCGCTAACAATTGGCTGGAGGTCTATCAGAGTCCCTGGCTTCCATCTCAGCTCTGAACCCCTCCTATTTCACAGGACAGTAGTTCTAGAAATGTTTTATCAAAGTCCACATTGTCCAGGCTTTTTCAGAAACGCATCCACTTCATCTTAGGAATGCTTTGTTTATTTACACTCATCACCTCTTTTTTCTTTTTAGGGATGTTGTCACTGAAGCCCGTTCCTCTGCTATATGGCAAATGTTATATGCATTCATCATTCACCAACAAGGTACTTTCCTGTTCTCCAGTGTTAGGTCTTCAGTTCGGACACACAAAAAACAAATGCTGCCACTATCAATCTGCTTGGCTGATGGCTAAGCAAGACAAGTTCTTCAGTGTTGATTCCAGGAGAAATGCCCTCCTTGTCTTGAAGAATCCCAGTAACTCTTTTTCCCCAGTTCCATTTCAGTCTCTGTTTTCCTCAGTTGGGTCTGGGTGCTCGCTTCAGACACCAAACTGGGCACTCCAGAGGACCATCCATCTCATCATCTCAGAGCCGTGGCCCTTCCCTTATTCAGTTCCATTCATTATGACATTAAGCAACACTTCCTACTCGCTTCTTCCTCCTTTTACAAACATTTCACTAACATTACGGTAAATATGTACAAAGCCTAATCATCAGCATCCAAAGTTCATCCCATACACTGCAGGTGCATCTCAGTCATGCTGTTACATACTCTGTCAGCTTCAGCAAGGTATCTGGTGCTACTGGTTGCAGCCTCCTTGCCCGCCCCCTCTTGAGTCATTGCCACCTCCCTGCCTGCATTGTGTCCCACACCCCCCTCACCATCTCCTTTTATCTCAATGGGATGCTGCCTGATTTGGGCTTCATTTGACATCTCTGCTTCCCCTATTTCCCAGAAGGATCCGCTCTAGCATCCCTTTTCCCTAGCAGCTAATGCTGATATTTCAGTAGGGGAGGTCAGGTCAATACTTTAGATAAATAAGTAATAGTTCCAACCCCACAACTCTCCTCTGTTTTCCTCTCCTAGGTGCCCCTGAGGATAGAGCTAGTCCAGAGCTTATGGCACTGCTCCAATGTGATTGGCAGGTCATGTGAAAGAGCACACATCTTAGAAAACTTTAATATAGTCATTTCAGGACTTGAATGCCGATGACTATCCAGATTGCGGCCTAACAGTGGGGGTTGCAATTCTAGGTGGCTTTATTTGTGTAGGCCTACAATAGGAGCAGCAAATAAAATGCTCTGACATATTTTTCCTTCCTATTATTTTCAATTTATGACCTTAACTTTATCATCCATGTGGGTGCGTGTCTGAAGATCTCAGGAACAGAAAATAATCCAAAAGCTCACTTAAGCCTTTCTTGAAATAAAGAGCAAGCTCTGTCATATACGTCCTGTAAGTTGTGGAGAGTGAATTTTGTTTCTTCCTATGTTGCAGAAGGGTGAAGTATGTGAAGCTCTAATTCTCCCCCATTTATTCGCAGCAGCTTTGCCTGACTTGGTAAGCCAGACACTCCAAGGGTTTCAGTGGGATTGCAGCTGGTACACCATGTTGGGGTGATTCATTGCAATCTGACAGCTCTTGACCACATGTAAGAGGAGGGCAAGGACTGATTCTATTTGGCTACATATGGGAGCGCTCTGCATGGGCACAGGTTATGTGCAAGATAAATTTGGTAGTGAGGAGCGGTAGCAGAAAGGTAACAGCTCAGCTCAATTGGAACAAATCTGCAAATGTACATTTGTGTTGGAGGGGGAAACTGTGTCACTCCGTGCAGGAGCCACAACAAGCTCTAGAAAGCAAGCCTCAAGGTGAGTCTTTGGTAAAACATTCACTTCTCTGCAGTGTTCAGAGAAAAGAGAAGCTCAAGTACCAGGTTCATCTAGAGGCTGTAGGGCTGTGTCTTTTCTCTGTGCCTTCCCTGCCCCCCCCCCCCCCCCCATAGCACTGTATGGGGGTCTGCCTGCACCCCTCTGCCTCCTTGCTAGTGAGGCTCTGCCTTCGGCCTCATTTCCACAGCACGTTACTCATCATCAGCCTGCCCCAGGCACCGCCTCGCTCCCCCACTGCGCCACCATTAACTTTGCCTTCAACCTCTGCTGCATCATTGCCTTCTCCTGAGGGTTCCCTATTTATATAGAGGGGAAAATGCAGTTGCTGGGACTGGAAATATTTTGTTACCTTTTTCTACTTAAGTACCAGGCATTTTTATCTGTGCTCTCTGGAGACTTATGCTACAGTGGGACTGATTTTATCCACTTACTCAATGCACTTTAGTTCAATAATGATTACAGAACTTCTACATAATATATTAGGCATAGCTGATTTCCCAAGGTTTGTAGCCCTCTATCTCCCTAAGCATTTAAAAAGGAATCTCTCTGTGATAGGTATGTTATGAATGATACACTCCTCAACAGTCATGTTGTAAAAATAATAGCAGCAGTGGGCTGGGAAGGAAGAAGTGGCAACCATTCGGCTGGAAAATGCCAAAGCTTGCAGATAATACAACCCAACACCAGTGACTTGCTTTGTTCATTTTGTCACTGTTCATTGGCTTAAAGTGGTGCTTTCTGGCTAAGGAATTAGGCAGCTCAGGCTGAATTTGCAAACCCTCCCTCAATTCCATTACCCAGATGGAGTGGTTAGCAGCTCAGTGGCTGTTGCAGGACAGGGTTGACCTGATCTCTTCCTTCTCACTGTTGTGGTTTTTTTTGTTTTGTTTTGTTTTGTTTTTCCTTTGAACGTGTCTTAATTTAAGCCGAGCTCTTCAGCTCTGTGGATTCAGCAGCCTTGAGCTGGTACTCTCAGCCCTGTGGTGCTGAATGTGATTGCTGAAAACCTGCACAATGCTTCTCTGCTTTGACAGCAAAAGGAGTAGTGACATCAGTGGTTACAGTCCCCTTCATCTGAGGTTAGGCTGTGCACCTCCAAGCCATGAAACCTGTTTCTAAGCTTTTCTCAGCCTGAGGGGCTTTCTATTCCCTTTACTACCTCCACAAAGATGGCAAGGCTTCTCCATCCCAGACTTGTGGACATACATAAATGCTATCCTGGGATGTCTGTCTGCCTGTGCTGTCCTCCACCCACCTGCCCTGCCCCTTCTGCTCAGCACTCAACTTGGTGGCAGAGGACATCTGGTTCCTGTACATGGAGATTGAGATCACAACATTCAGAGCCCATTCTTTTGCCCAGCAAGTTTCCTCTATTGGTCCAACCACCTTGCTCATCTTATCTGATTCTCATCAGCCTTCCTATTGGGTGACGAACGTGCTCTGTTTCTGTTTTTTAAATGCAAATCCTCATTTTGGTAAACTTTCCAACAGTCTTTTAATTTCAGCATTCATTGGCTTGCAACAGCGGGTTCTGTGGCTCCATTGCTGCGGCACCCAGATTCACCCCTTGCGCAGTGGGGTGTGCTGCACAACATGGGCAGCTCCTTCAGGGTGTGGAGGCAGCCAGGACGTGGCTGCCTCTCCTCATGCTCTGATTGATGCTGCAGCCCCACAGCCACTGACTGACATCAGGAAATAGCCAGGCAAGAGCAGCTACCAGATAACAGCTGTTTCAACAGTTCTAATCGCAAGGGGAGCCGTAAGATAAATAAATAAATAAAGCCAATGAAGTGACAAAACAAATGGTCCTGGTATCAGAGACAGATTTGAAGCTTCTGGCTGCCTTCGTGCTCTCGCTCCCTGCAAATAATTAATCTATCACTTAGCAGCACTGGGGCTCTCCAGAAGGAGAGGCAGTGTCTGAAGGTGAACGTCAGCTCCCCAGAGAGACCTGGAGGATGGGGACACGGCTGCCTGCCATCACAGCCTGCAGGTGAAGTGAGATCATGAGGGGATGGATGGATAGATGGATGGATGGATGTCAACCTGCACGTGCTGCCGGTGTGCCGTGCTGCATTCCGCCTTCACAAATCACTGTTATGCCCTTTCTGCTTTAAACACTATGGATCAGCTATAACAACACTTGATATTTATTTTATTTCAGCTATCACTCTGATTTGTCAGGTGTATTTTTTATGCACAGCAGGTGTACCCTAATGGGGTTAGGGAATAAACAGAAAATTGATGGGCTTACATACCCATTAGCTAATGGATTACTAAGCAAAAGGGACTCTGTTTAACCCCACTGCACTTAGCCCACCGTTAGGAGGTATGTTAAAGACTATACACTAACACTCAAACGTCTCTTTGTGGACCCAGGGGAAGAGAGCTCAAACTTTAATGCATCTCTTTTGATAGACAGGTGAATGAATGTGGCTATCATTATGCAATCATGCATCCCTGCAACTATTTATCAGCAGTGCAGAGTGCCCCAGGAACCTCTGCATGCCCCTGGTCAGCCCCGCTCCAAGCCCATCCCTGTGGCTTTGGGGCTGTAGGGAAGGGCTGAGCAGGAGGATATGGGCTTCCCCCATCCCAACAGATGCAGCACGACACAACATCTTTGTGCCCCAGCACGGCATACCTGTAAGCAACAAGCTTTCCTGTGCAAAGGCCATGTGCCAGCACAGGCTTTAATCAGTTATTTTAAGATAGATGTGGCTCGTTAGCATCAGAACAATGCAATTACTACTTCTCCTCCTCCCCTCTCTCCAAATCCCAGGATTTTATTGGCCTATTAATGGATTGATTTTTTTGTTGGTAGAAACAAGGAAAGATTCCAACTCACTGATCATATTATCCTACAGCTATCAAGTGGAATATATAAGCGAGATAATAAAACCCAAACCATGTTCATGCAGGTTACATTTTCTAAACCCTTTTGTGTTCTGGATCATAGTTTATGTTCCCTTTCAACCAGAAATACACAGTTCAGTGCTGTACATGACAGCTGCAAAAGGTCTGTAATATTAAAGGTTAACTTTGCAATCTTTCACCATCTTTTTCTCATGGAAACAAGTCACACTGAGTCTCACTGTCCACCTTCTAACATAGGTGTATAATCAAAAGCCAATTCAAAAGGAGCCTTCTGTAAATATCATCTTGATCCAGGCATATGTATGCCTTCCTCAGAGCACCACAGAGTCCTGCTGATTTCAGTGGGATGGTGCCTGTTTGAAGAAAAATAGATGCATGTGTGCAGGAGACATGAAGGTCGAAGAATAACAAATCAGGAGAGAACATAATTTTCTGTTGCTTTTCACTAAGCAGAGACTCAAAAACTCACAGCCAGAGGGAAGCCAAGGTCCTTTTGGTGTCCTCTGTCCCCTATCCTGGAATGCTTTTGGTGCCCCCTCCATACAGGGTATGGGGCTGCCAGGGTCCACGTGGAGCTCTGAGGGCTTATGGGGTGGTGAATGCGAGAGGGACATGGCACAGGTCATGGCTGTGTCTGACTGCACAGCAGGACTCTTCTTGGAGCTTGGGGAACAAAGTGCTTCAGGCTCCTGCATGACAACAGCTGAGGTGTTCAGTGGGCTTCAGCTCACACCTCCTGCCTTCCACCTGAAGCCAGAAGTGAGCTCCCTGCCAATTCTGTGTTCCTAAGAAATGTGGAAAATGTGACCATTTTGCAGTCAGGCAGCTCTCACCAAATCATTATTCTCTTGCTTAACTCCTTGAAGGCAGGGACTTATGGAGCTCTTCTTAATCTTTATAAAGGAAATGAAGAGCAGAACACAGCTGCTGGAGGTAAGAGGAACTGCCAAAACCACCGCAAATACTTGAGATGCCTTAGAAAATGCCATGGGTACATTGGCAATAACAGAAGTCACCAGGGCAGCCCAGGCCTTGCCTTACTGGAGGGAGCAGTGGCCAAATGGACATCAGTGCCCACCGGAGGTCGAGTGTAAAATGAAGCTTTAAAAGCATGGTGTGGTTCTGTTGTTGCAGAGATACAATTTTATCTCTAGGTTTAGTCTTTGGATTAGAGATGATTTAACTTATGCTGGAATTCATCTGCATCAGACTATAAAGCTGGAGCAGCGTAGCAATGAGCTCGTTAATTACCAAGCAATGATTTTGCTCAACTTTTAGACCAAGGGGATACCCAAAATACCCACATCCCTTTCATTCTGATTTCTAGTTTTCCCTCCCATGCTGTAGCTGAGGTTATTTTACAGCAGCTGTCAGTCATAGCAGTAACAACTTCCACAGCAGCAGCTTCCATTTGGCAAGCTCACCGCACAGAAAGGGCTGTGATGGAGTGGAAGGGGTTTCTTTCTCTTTCTTAATATCATCTTCCCCTAGGATAGACTACCTTGCCCTCTCCAGCAGAACACGCTCAGATCATACTGCAGAGTTTCTGACTGCTGCTTTTAAAAAGGTATATCTGTTTGTTTCTATCAACACATTTCAGCTCCTCTGGCATGCTGTCTTTGCGGCTCTAATAGAGACACTTCACATGTAATAGGGTCACACAGTGATCCTCACGTTCTATTCCACTCCTATCACCATGTTAAATTGAAACAATGTGTGTGCATCAGGTTTCTGCAGTGCAGGGAAGCTGCAGCTTCTCCAAGTTTGGTGATGCGATGAACCTAATGATTTGGATTTTATTTTCTTGGTACCACATTCAGCTGGCGAACTCGTAGAAATACACCTTACCTCGTTTCCTCCCCGTCTGCGCACCTCTCAAGAGCTTTCACCAACAGATCTACTTTCATGCTGGAAAAAAAGAAAAAAAAAAAAAGCAATTCTATCAGTAATTTATGGAAATTAGAAAACTGATTAGCATAAAGCTTCTACTTGTGATAGTGGGGTTACAGAAGTGGGTTGATAGGTAAAAATGATCTCCTTAGTGATAATTAACTTTGATCTCTTAAATAACTGTTAACTTTCATAAAGAAGGAGAGTACAAATGACATTTGCATCATGGCAACTGTAAAAGGCAGAACATAACTTTCGTTCAAGATAACACGATAAGCTCTGTTCTCAAAGAAAATACACTCATTTCAAAGGAAAATGACACAGATTGTCAAGGACTGCTGGGTTTGTTCTCACATCCCGTGCCAACCTGAGAGCTCTGAGATGAGGCAGTGCATACGCTTGTGCAAGCAGCCCTGTACAGCCACATCGCTGTTACACTGACAAAACAGGCCCTGCTTAGCACTAGCAGTCTGCTCACCCAAGGACTTCCACGTACTCTACAAATGTTAATTCGTTCTGACTGTGAGCCAGGTAAATATTAGCCTTATTGCAGTGTTATTGGCAAATGGAGGACACGGCGGCTAAGAGACTCACTCAAGACCATGAGATAACAGCTTGGATGCCAACCTTTTGGTTCCAGGTGCAGATGTGGCCTCCCATCAACGTACGTGCCTCTGGGCACTGGAAATTTCCTCTCCTTGCTTTGATTACAGTTTCACATTTTCCCATCAATATTTATTTCTGACCAATTTCACCTTGCCAGTTTGGGATCAGACAGTGTTATCATCTGTTTGACTGCAAATGGAGGCAAAGAGGGGAAAGAATCTGAAGAACCCAATGTATGTACATGCCCAGTTTGAGAAACCAAGGGCCAGAAGACTCTCCCGAACTGCAATTGCTGATTTAAACTGGGAGATTAGCAGTTGTATGTTGTTTTTTGGGCTAAAATCCCAAATCTGCCAGCAAAACTGAAGCAGTAAAATCCCAGTTGAACCTATGGGCTAATGAGAAATTTTGCAGCCCAGAAGAGCAGACGTTGGTTGTCAGTCCATGGATACCAGCACAGGTTGCTGGGGTGAGATGAAACAAAACAGAAGTTCTGTATGAAGCAAAGTGTACATCAAGAAATACACACACTCAGAAGATAGGCTGGATAATTTAAGGAGTAAAATTAAAACCGTATCTTAATAAATAAATCCTCAAAGCTTTGCAGCCTCCCCATTTTTCAAGTCACGGAAATCATCTCAGAGCCCCTCTCCCACTGAAAGCTCCCAGAACACTGGGCTGTTGCAAAGAAACTACTGCGACATCTCAATATCCTTCTTCAGGAGCTCCTCCAGACACTGAGTGTGCTGGCCACTCTCTGAATCATTTTATCCTGTCATCTCTCTTCCTTTGATATGCATGAAGTTAAAGGGAAATGGCAGTCTCCTAATTTCTATTTCCACCCAATGTCATGGGAGAGAGGAAGGGGGAAAAAAAAAATCACTTTTTAATGTGGCTTTTAAAATAGAAAAGCAAAAAAAAAAAAAAAAAAAAATTTTTTTTTTACAGCACTTAATAGGCCTCCCTTGCAATTTAAAAACTGATTTTCAGGAGCTCATATATTCAAATCTCCAAAGTCTATTTGAAGGCACATCTGAAGGTGCACCCTGCAACCTGTGTGTAGCAAACTCTTTTGAATCTTGTCCTTGAAACAAAAATTAGTGCCCCTTGGGAGCTCAGCAGTGTAGACAACCACTAACTGCAGGATGACTGAAAGCAGGGCTGAGAGTCCTTGCAGCTGGGAGGGAGAAGGGGATGAGAGAGCGGGGGAAGATGAGAAAAGCCTTCAGGAGCCATTTGGGAGACAGTCACTGGGAAGAAGAAAGAAAGACATGCACTAAAAACAACAGAAACACAGGTGGAAATGGCCTACTGGGAAATCAGGCTGTCAACAAACAAAAGCCGAAGGCCAGAAAGCAGTTTCAGTAGCAGCCCCTGCTAACAGGGCTTCAGTGTTCAGTAAATAAATTAGCAGCAGCTTTGACTGTTTGGAAATTAGTAGCGACATGATGAAAGAAGCAAATGACTTGCTTTTATCTGGAGTGGAAGCACTAAACTTCCAAAGATATCCTTGCTGTATCAGGAGAAGCAGAGATGCTTATATCAGCTCAGACTTGAACAACAATAACAACTGAAAAGTTTCATTTCATTTACCAGAGGCTCAGAACTTCGTTTGTACCTAATGAGACCTCTGTCCCTCTGTGCTGCTTCTGACAGCAGCTCTTCCTCAAATAGTTTATCACTCTGGAGGTAAAAATAACACAGGTTAGGCAGGTGGACAGACAGACAGATGGATACATGGATATCTGAGGAAAGAAGTAGAGTTTGGACATCAGATCAAACCTTCAATTATTGCAAACTGGGAGAACTCCTTTGGGAGAAACTCCCTTGATTTACATCCGTTGAGAATCTGATCCTGTTTAATTAAATGGAAGCTAAATGAGAGGCTGAATAGTAAACACTTCAGCATGTGCTTAAACATTCAGCATGTGCCAAAGTCATATTGATTCAATTGAGATCTAATTTGCTTAAGCAGCCCTCTCCAGTATAGGTTCCTCCAGAACCAGGGCTTCCAATAGCTGTTGAAACTGGATGTTTATTGTGTCAGATGTATTAAGAAGAGGCTCTTTTCCTAGCTCCTTGTAGCCTGGGAAGACAGTTGGGAAGGGAGCAACTGTGCAGCTTCCAGAGCGGACAAATATTTACATTAGCTGTGCTAATTGCACTTGGTATGACAACAGGTCTGGGAGGCCAACGTTCACTAACAGAGGAAAGCAGGGACATCCTGGGGAGTCCTTTCATCCACATAAAACTTGAAATATGAACTTGGTCCCGAGCATGGACCACACTACCTTGGAGAAATGTCAATGGCCTGTGCTGTTTCTGCTGCCCATCAGTTTGGCGACTGGAACAAGTACAAGACAATGCCATGAAATGACAGATCTAAAGGATCACAACTCCAAGTCTGCTAAAACTGCTTGGGTATTGAAGCTGCCCTTGTAGGCAGTGTTAGTTTTGTTTCCCATACAATACCTGGCTGCTCTGAGATCCAGCTATAACTGCTAACATTCTCATCCTGTCTCGCCTGGCAGACTTTGAGCAAAGTGTCACAATTTCTCATTCACATGGCAATGTCATTGAGGCAGGATCTCCTCCCACTCTGCCTGGCTTGTGCTGTTCATTCTTACCACCACAAGAAGTAAACATGCTTGCATGCTTCTAAACAAAATGGTCAGTAAGTAGTGGCATCCCTCAGGGATCAATACTGGGACCAATACTGCTTAATGTCTTCATTAACAACCTGATGATGGGATGGACTGCACTCTCAGCAAGTTTGCAGACACACCAGATAGCAGGAGGAGCGGTCGATAGGCCAGATGGCAGGGCTGCAATTCAGGAGGAGTTGAGCTGGCTAGCAGAAACCTCATTGAAGTTCAGGAAAACCAAATGCAAAGCCTTGATATCTTGCTATCTGTGATGAAATACCAACAATGCAGACCACAGGCCAACTCTCTAGGAAGCAGCAAAGAAGAACAACCACACTTTTAGCGAGAAAACAGCCAGCAGGTCCAGGAAAGTGCTGTGTAATCAGTCCCCACAAGTGGAGGCACCCAAAATGTGACCAGGTCCAAACCTAGACAACCTGATCTAATAAGAGATGCTTCAAGTAGGGGCTGAGACCAGGTGTCTTCTGTAGTCCCTTGCAATCTAAATTATTCCAGTATTTTATGGAAAAGAAGCCCAACACAAATGATGAAGATTGTGTGGAACCATGCAGTAGATTGTACAGGCCTGAATGAAAGCTCAGGCTCAATTATACTGAGAATTTAATTAATGAAGGCAGACATAACATAGTTAGATTTTTAGTAAATTGTTAGTTTAGTGCTACACATGAACTCAATAAGAAGGCTGGAGTTGCATAGCCTGCATAATAACACAATAGGGGAGATAAAAATCTATCCAACAGCCAGGAACCAATGAGTTATCATCAATGGTTTTATGTCAAAAGAGAGAAAGTATCAATTGGTCTCCCACAGGGATTGATACTGGAGCCAGTATTAATCGATATACTCATTAACAGCCTAGCAAAGAATGTAAATTCAACAACCACTGGATCTGGAGAAGATTCAAAGGAACAGTGGGGATGTGGCAATAGAAGGATGTGACATGTTAGAAACAGAACTATGGTCAAGCCATAATATGAATGAGAAACATTTCATATTTTGTATATTCAGGGGAAAATTTTGCATAAGATAAATGTAAAATAGAGTGGAGGCAGTGCCTGCAGCCACCCCTTCCAAGAAAGCCACAGGTTAGCAAAATGTTAGTTTACGGCACCCCATAAGGTAGCGTGTAAGCCCTGATCCATTAGAAACCCTGCAAGATGATGCAGTAAATTGCCCCTTAACAACGTGTTTGGTGTCAGCTCTGAAATACCATAGCCAAATGTTACAAGATATTTTGATTAAGAAACAGGATTAGGAGAGAATCACTAAAATTAGGCAACGCGTGGATTCAAATCTAGCCTACGTACTTCTCAGTGAGTTTGATAAAAGAAAGTAAAATGTTTAAGTCTGTAGCAGATGAAAAGTGCACTAAAAATAATAGTGGGAAAGGATTTGACTTCAGGGTTGATAGGGTTTTGTATGAAAGATGATACATGTAATGTCTGGTTTTTATTTCCCCATGCTTCGCTACAATTCCAATCTCCATCCACACATTTTGATGTGTGCATACATATATTTTAAAATTTGTTCAAAGACAACATCTCTTGGTGAAGGTGTGGGTGAGCTGACCCACAGATATTAAGCCCAAACAAATTGCCATATCCATATAATATCTCTCCTGTATCTCATAGATCAGAGCCTCTCCCTGCATGGAACTCTTAATTGTTGTGGGTTTATGTTGTTGCTGCTGTTTGGAGAATATAGTAAAAATTATTCTGGATTTCATCCCACATCTATTGCAGATTGCACATCATTCTTTGCCCACATGTTAACAGCAATTTTATATATATACTCAATTTGAATAGGATGCTTCACTCTGTAGCCTGCTTCCATCAGGAATACTCTTCCTTCCAGAGCCATCCAGTAGAACCATTTTGCTGCATAATGCATTATAACCATCATTTTTATAAAATATGCTTATAAGCTACAAATTTGTATTCCTCCAGTTTAAACCCATGAAAACTCCCATGGATGTTAATGCAAGCAGGACCTGATATTTATTCATCAAAAGCTAGAACCATCTGATGAAAAACAAGAAATCTTTTAAGCTACAGTTCTTAAGGGTCTGTTGCATGGTGTTTACTGTTCAACACATCAGAGCCTCATAGCCATATTAGTTGTATGAATGGGATAAGATTACTTGGGCAATTTTCCTCTACATTAGAAACAAATCATAGCTAAGCCTTTGCTGGCTCCATACATTTTAAATTCCCATTTTCTCTCACTAGAACAGAAAAATAAATACATAGATAGCTGACCAAACTTAGAAAGTGTTCAAAGCAATCAAGTGCAAATTCCCTCCTGTTAAAATGTGAAGAAAACAGAAAACCTTTGACTGAGAGGTAACTTCAGAGATAAGTAGTTAGATAGATGCTATAGACAACAAGACACAAACAAATTAAATCTATTCCACTGAAACAGTGATATAATTTCCCTCCAGAGACTATCTAAGACTGACAAAATAAACAAAGAAATAACATGTTTCTTAACTTGTGAAATGTGACAGTCAATGGCAGATAGCAAAACAAAACCAAACAGAGCTGGAAGTTCTCATACAAACACACTGGTTGGGAACGACGCAGCTCTATTTTATTCTGACTTCAAGCTCCTAACAGCCACCCTTTTTCACACCTCCCTCCTCTGAGGTTTTTCATCCTCTTTTCAACACGGTTTTCCTGCTCAAGAAACATGTTCCTTGTTTATTTTTGAGGGATAGATTGATGATGGAGATTAGCACATCTGGGAAAGAGAGTGCTGTTGGTCGGGAGCTGTAATGACACCTTTGAAGGCCCTTTGCCCAACAAAGCGTACCAGGTCATGCTTCAGTTTGGCTTTGATGATAGATAAGGGCTCTCTAAATGCTGCAAAGCTTTGATGACGCAGTGTGGATTTTTATATTAAAACTCCACACAACTGGGGCCAAAAAACAGAGCCTAGGTGCACGACCTGCCCTGTCACCAGGAAATTCTGCCAACTGATTATTCAGGCTTTTCAAGATGACAAAAGTATTTGGAAGTGCTCAGGTCAGATCTGAGACTGCTGTCCCAGTGGCTGTGGTACCCAGCATAAACCAAGGACCTCACAAGTACAAAGGAAGTACTCTCAAAAAAAGAAAGAGGGGTCAGGCACGACAGAGATGGCCAAACTATAGAAGCAAGCTCTGAAGACAGAAACAAAAGCACGAGCGTGCCAAAGCACAGTACAGCACTAATTTTCACGTTACTCATAGCAATCATTTTTTCCATGAACAATCTGTATATGTCACTTACAAATATCTCATTTATTCCCCAGCCTTCATATGCACATAATAACCCTTTCACTTTATTTTAGTTGATAGTTTGCCTTTAAAATGTCAGGTCTTTTCCCTTCTAAGTTACAAATTGCTTTTTTACCTAAAAGTTTATAACCTAAAATACCTTAGCTCAGAGCTGTGTGAGGGTTGATGAGAAAAATGGATCTTTTCACTCCAGCAGACAGTCAGAAACCAGTCCAAGTCTCCAACTGACATCTCCTAATTGCTGAAGGTGGGGTTCATCTCCAAATGTCTAACTTTAGACAACCGAATTTAAGTAGCTTCCTTGCTAGCTGCTTTGGAAACAGCAGCTCCAAATGGCAGCTCACTCAGCCCAAGCTCCCCAACCCTTTGGTGGTTTCAGCCTAAATTACTTGCTAAGGTCGCACAGGAGTCTCTTGTCAAGCAAGACTGTAGCTCCCATGGCACTGAACCACGCTTCCTTTCCCTGGTGCCTGAGATGGCCCTGACTTGTCAAAATACAATAAATACAATGTTACTACAAAGAAGGTCTTTTGGAAGGAAAAAATAAATAAAAAAAAAGCACAGAAAATGAAATAAGGAATAAAACAGAAGCTGCCATAACTGGTGGAATGACTGTCTGAGGGACCTGAGCACGTTCACTGCCCATTTCTAAATAGAGTTCTGTGGGTGAGCAGCAGCCCAGGGGTTGTTGAGAGAAGAAAAATATGGGATGTGGAGCAGTAAGAAAGATGTGGCGTGCTTTCAATCTAAAGTTTTATGACAACGCTGCATGGTGGTCTCTGGGAAGTTACGAGGTTTAAAAGCAGCGCAGCTTTCTCAGAGTTGTGGCAGTGCAGTGCTATCAAAGAACATCCCCTTTTCATGGCTCTCAAGAGAGCTACTCCTATCAGCCCACTTTTAGTTGCAATAATAATGAAAAACACGCAGCACGAAGTGGTCACTCAATAAATTACATTTTGGACTGACTTTCATGGGTGCTGAGTCCAAGTAGCATCCATGGACTTCAGTAGAGGAATGTGGGCGTGCAGCATTCTGGGAACCCCCAGCTTACAGTGCTTTCTTTTGCCACAAAAGAGCATCCGCTGCACATTCATCTGGATACTCCAAGTGTGTTCTGCAGCCCGCCTATTTCCATGCTGAATAATAATTCTGAATTACATAACGCCACATTCCTTTCCTCATCTGATAACAATAACAAGCTCTGTATCACAGAGACTTGCACATTTATGTTGGCACTATTGGAAATACTAATGCCAACTGAATCTCTCCTCTGTTCTCAAAGACTAACAAACACCATTCATTTCCTACAGATTAGTTTCAACCTAACAAGCATTTTGTTGAGCCCCAAAGTATATTTCATTTATTTAGATAATGCTGATTGCTCACTTACAAGCAGCAGCTCATTCAGTACAGAACACAGTTATAGCTCAGTATCTTTCAAAATGGGAAAAAAAAAAAACCTCAAGGAGCAACTCTGAGATATTTAATACTCAAAAGACAGCACATCATTATGATAAGCGGATCTATTGCTGTGAATAATGGAGAGGCTTTAATTACACAATGGTACAGATATACTTAGAATAAATATTTAACGGCGTGTTTTGCAAAGCTGGAACTTGCTCTAACCCCACATCCAGTGATTTGCGCTCAGTGCCATTACAGCACAGGATGTATACTGCATCAGGATGCCCGGAGCAACAATGCATAAGGTCTACTGCAGAACACGTGAGATTTGTGCAATAGGGTGGGCAGAGTTGTCCCTGATAGGAACAGACAAGTGCTATTCATCTCTGTGGCCATGATGTTGTCACAAGAGTGTGGCCACCACCACCACCTCTCCAGCCTGCCCATGTGCTCACCTTTCGGGGAAGTTATGCAAAACTCATGCCAAGAGGATGGGAGGAAGCCAGCCTAGGATATGCTAGGGGCAGGCACATCTTTCTCTGGGGGGAAATGTTCAGCCAAGTTGGAGTGGAAGTGTCCAGAGAAAGGTGAAAAAGAGGCATTCGCTGCACTTTCTCTGCTCCAGAAACTCCTATGCCAGATGTATTGGTCACGGGCCAGTCAGCTGCATTTTGCTGATGGGACTGAGCAGCCAGAGAGAAGCTGCTGGGAGCACAGGGCTGCCAGCACTGCAGAGTGGGAGAGAAGATGAGGAGTATTATGGGCTCCAAAGGCCTGCTAGTCCCCCAGTAAATCTGCCTGGTGTTCACCCCTTCCCTCTCCAACATCTCGAGTTTCCTCTTACTGGAGGCTTGGGTACTCCGCTGTAATAACAGCATCATGAGCATCTAGAAAATATGTCTGTTATCCACAGAGGTCTTATTACAATTACTCTTAATGAGCCCTAAGATTTAGTAGGCAGACAAACTCATTTTGTATGAAAATCCTGAATTGGAAACTGGAATCAAATGGAAATCTCAATAGGAAATTTATGAGTAGAGAAAGCATGGGTGCAAAGAAGAGGAGATGGGCTAGTGTACAGCTGGGGACAGAGCATGGTCACAAAACGAAAGAAAGATTTTAAAATAAAATTGAGAAACATAGGGAAAAAAAAAACTCAACACACAAACACACAAAAACAAACAAACAAACAAACAAAAAACAAACACCAATGTAAGAGAGCCTACCCTATTTTCTGCAAGGTTTAGATTTTTAAAAGGGTGGGCATTACTGCTGCTAACACAAGGAATAGGCTTCCCCTGAGCAAGAGAAACATTTGGATATTTTTTTTCCTTTTTATTAATCATTGGTGGTGTAGGGAGGGGGAAAACCCCTGAGAATTCAATGACAGGAAAAAAAAATGGTTTGTGAAGTCAGCCTCAGTTTGCGTACCTAAAAAGCAATATGATTGATTTGCAAAAACCTCTAGCTTCACAAAGTTCTTCCATCTCTAATGAGAACTAACAGCATTTTTGTCCAGCTTCCCTGCAAAATATTGTTCTAGTGCTGAATCCATCAACAAAAATGGCTAAGCATTAGCTTTCTTAATGGCCTCTGGCTTCGCTTGCCAGCAGCTGCAGATGGAGTGGGCTAAGCAGTGCTGGGGCTGAAGCGAGGAGGCCTGTTGCAGATCTCAGCTGCATTTTGCTCAATTAGAAGGAAGACTGAATAGTGGCTTTGCTTGTGTAGCCAGAACAGAGCTTGTTTTTAAAATCACAGGTTGTTCCTAGAGCTGGTAAGGCACAAATTCCTGATCCTTCCGCAATCTAATTCATGTAAATTGTTACATACAGTGATGAAGCATGACAAAAGAAGGAAAACAGTACAGAAGGAGGCTATGGTCAGAGGGTGTCTCAGCACTGACAGCAGAAGTTGTGGAATTAAAATTTTTTAAAAAGTCTTTCTTTGCTTCTGCCCTTTGAGTGAGTGATTGCAATGCATTCCCACCGGTACTTGCCTGCACAAACCCTGCCTTCCCTCTCCCTCTCCCTCTCTTTGACTTCCAGCACATCTATGCACCATGGAGGAGGTGATTTTGGCACAAAAAGCAGGGTTATTCCCAGGAAGTAACCCAAACAGCCCACACAGTCTGTATTTGTTGCAATCTACAGCGACCGCCAGTCGTGGTCATCATTCTCCCCTCACCTCTCCCTTTGAAGAGAAGGGTGACACAGCAATGCCAATCCCACAACCAAGCTCACAGACAAATCTGTCATTTCCAAACTTCTAACCACAGAGCAAGAGCAAGTAGAAGCAGTCTCATAAGGAACCCTGTTTCTTTATGTTTTTCTGCTCTACATCCAAAACCCCTGAGACTAAGATACTTCAAATCAAGCTTGAAGAAGCAAAGCCTGAGGACTGATGCGAATTTATGAGAACTCTGGGACCTTCTGAAATCCGTGAATTTTGCCTTTCATTTTGAGCTAAATAAGCTTGACCTCCCTTCACCACGTACTGGAGCTCCATTTTATGCCAGAACTACACAATACTCTGCCAGTGACTGCTGGGCAGGTGACAGTGGCATAAAGAATTTAATATGAGAGCAAGAAACAGTAATCCCAACTTCTGCTTTCAGTCAGCACTGAGGTTAGTAAATATCTCTTGTGCACTATTACCTAGGCATCCTTATTTTACCTTTATCAAAGAGAACATGCACCAAGAAACCACAACAGTAACCTCTGCAGAACTTATTTGCTTACGAAAAAAAAGCACTTTTGAAGAAACCTCTCTTCATACACTCCACAACTTCTGGATTATTTAAAACAAAAAGGGAGAAAATTATCTTTGAAATATCATTTTTAGATGGTTCACAGTAATAGCATTCCCTTTAGAAGGCACTCATATTTTGCAGTCAGTCTGGTCAGATCTTTTCACACGCCTTGAGGAATTTTACACTGATGATGCAGTCATAGAAAGCCACCTTTTAGCTGTGAAACACCCCAGAAAGCGATGGGCGTGTAAGGAAGAGAAAAGAGAATCACGCTATAGGCACATGGCATACAATTGGCACTGTGCCCAATACTAAACAAATAAAAGACGATGAAGGGCTCAAGATAATAATTCCCAGTAATTACAGAAGTGAATTTCATACCAGCTTAGCTGCTATTGCATTTACGGGAAATATAAACAGAGCAACACATTTTAAAAAGTCTCTCTATGCCAAAGCGGTTTTAAGAATTACTGGGGTATGATATAAAGGACTCAGCATCACTCATATGAGATGAGTTTCAGAGCCTACCAGCGATGAGTACTGAGTCACCTGCAAATGGATGCTGTTAAACCAAACTTCATACCACTGAAACTAATAGCATCTTCGTGCATTTGACAGGAGCATTAGAAATCATCTCAACCCAAACAATTAAGGAAAGAGAAGAATGCATACACAGATATCCATTTCTGCTGCTAACGTATGCAGTTATATTTGTTGTTTGCCACACTACATCAAAAAGTGAAGCATATTTTCAATCTGCAGCAGAACAACATCCTTACCAAAAAGCAGCAGGAAAGTTGGAAAATGCATATAAAAAAAATTAACAATTGTCATAAGAAAGTGAAAATCCAAGAAGCAATTTACAGAGAATCAAAGATAACATTATTATAACATCACTGACGTCTCCTGCACTGAACTTGTTTCTCTAGCACATACACTATGACAAATTAAATATGCTAATATTGCTTTCATTACCATGTGACTACTAGAGTAGGATGCCAACTGATATCAACTGAAATCAACATACTACAGGACTCTAACAACAAACTATTATATTTTGATATTCATATTAATTACACAGACTCTTTGAATGTCACATCCGCTTGCATTTAACTTTTTTAACTGAAATCCTTAATTTCTAAGAGTTTACAATTAATGTAGTTTCACACCTGTCACCTGTGTAAATCCACACTGAGAAAAACAGCATCTGCTCCAGAGACAGACAGCCACATGCTCACCAACCTTTAGAACAGATCTACAAAGTAAGAGGAGGTAAAACTTGCTCATTCATTGTTTGAAGCGTTCCTTCTTAGCCCACAATTGTTAAGCATCAAACTTCTGGAAGGAGTTCCTGAAACATTGGTAAGAAGCTGAAAATCGTTCCCTAATTTACAGTGAATTGTGTTAAAATCCACATTGATAGACAGAGTGCTGTAGATCTTCATAGTTGCTGAAATGTATGCGTAGTGGTTGGTATGTATCAAAAGGGGAATTAGAATAAATGAATATTTAAATATTTAAATTTTCTACAATATGTTTGAAGTGCATTTTCAAAGCATTATCATCAGATTTGAAAAACCAGTCCTGAACTGGTTACGAACTCCTTGCTGAAGAGGTTCACAAGCCTCCCTTCTCCCCACCTTCTACTCATTAGCAATCAGAATAGCTTTTACATGCAGTACTGTAATTGTAACCAAACACAGACTGCACTGGCTCCTTCCCTCCAAGTTTCTAAGAATCCCCTTTGGCTGACCTTTAGTAGCCAGTAAAAGATAGTGAAAAGGAGACAAAGGGAAGCAGTGCAGAATTGTAGAGAAGAAAGAGTGCATTGAAAAGGCTGCACTGCTTTCTGCAGAGGGCAAAATGTCAGATATGTGCAATTATAAACAATATGTCTAATAAGAGTATAATTTTTGTAGAGGTAAGTAAATTTATCTTACACACCAACATATGCACGTCATATCTACTTACTGCTGGCATAAAAGCATTTTCCATGTATACCTGTATGTATGTGTTCATATCTCAGTTTAACACAGAGTACTCTGAGTTAAAAGTCCATGTACATCCATATTAACGCTTCTGATTGGTGAAGCAAAACTAAACAAGGTGTCCTGAGCTGGCAACCTGAGCACGGCAGAATCTAAACACCCATCTATGCTTAACAGTTGCTTAATATCGTGACAAACTATGTTAGCTTTCACAAAGTCCCCTTAGGCTCCGTAAAAATATAATACGTTTTAAAAAAAAGGAGGAAAAAAAAACAAAAAACAGGAGGAATCATCAGTAAAAAGGAGAAATCAAATTTCACACTGAATACTTTTTGCTGCTTATCTTACAAAATTATTATTATTTGCCTTCTTAGTTACTCCAATTCATCAGAGTGATGTGTGCAGACTGTGAGAATGCCAAACATTCCCCGAAAACTGACGAGTAAGCAAAAAAAGAGCTGCTCTTTAAACCCTTCACAGTTTATAGCCACATTTACATAACATTAAATAAGTCAACAAAGGCATCATTAGCTCCCATTAAAATATGAGCGAAGAAATTTAAACGAACAAGACAAGCTAATTGGTAAGTAATGTTGTGTATCAAAAATTATGACTATAAGATTCCAAAGTTAATGAGAAGCCTTACAACTGTGTTTACTAAATATTTCAAAATTAAATTAAAGGTGAATGTGGAGACACAGCAAAGTTTTCTTGCTGTCCTTTAGGATGACAGAGAACTGTGAAGGTTATCCCTGCCCCTCTCCAAGAGGTTTGACTCTCCACAAGCACTTCGTTTGATCCTTGTCCATCACTCAGATTAGGTCTCTTGTTGATGAACACCACAATTTCCTGCTGAAACAGCAATTTGAGTCATGATTCCAAGTGGGAGAATCACAGAATAGAATCACAGGATTACAGAATCATTAAGGACGGAAAGACCACTCAGATCATTCAGTCTAATCACTGACCCATCACCATCACACCACTAAATCCTGTCACTCAAGGTGATACCTACCCTCTTCCTGATCACCTCCAGGGACAGTGACTCCACCACTTCCCTGGGCAGCCTGTGCCAATGCCTGACCACTCGTTCTGATAAGAAATTTTACCTCACATCCAACTTAACCCTCCACTGGTGCAACTGAAAGCCATTACCTCTTGTCCTAACAGAAGCCACGTGGGAGAATAGGTTAATCAAGAATTAGGTACAGGCCTTTTGTAAGACACATCCTTAAGGGGATGTATAAAACTGGTTGAAGCTACCAGTCTATCTGTTCCCATTACCTGCTTGTTGAACTTGCTCATGTTTTTCAGAGGAAGGTAGCAAAAGCAACACACTTTTGAGTGCATTTCCTTTCACCAGTCTTTAGTCTCTAAAGGTCCATCAGTTTATGGCTACAAGTTGAAAATCACTCCCATCTTCGCTTTTATCTTTATCCCTATAAACCATTTCCAATTGCTGCATTTTAGCTGTGCTCTACTCCCTTCAGAATGATAGAGGCCACTGAGTGGAGATATTATCCTGCAGTGCCATTAATGAGCATTACCACACTACACTGTCCCTCTTGCTAATTGGTCATTCATTTGCCACTGTGCATGAAATCACAGGTGTTAATGCCTACATGATGCTTATCTGAATTTACCACATAACATCAATTCCCTTCTGCTTCATTTCTCAGACCAGTGGGATATGTGTGTGTTTAAAAGGGGGGCACATGTTCTCATGTTCTATCTCATATGCCCAGATGTGTGGGAATGGGTTTCAGTAACAGCACACGATTAGATCAGCATCACGTTCTCACAAAGAGCTGCTACAAATGCACACATTGATCTCTTAGAGGGAAGTTTTGGAGATGCTGGTTGAGAGTCCAGAATTTATTTTTTTTAATCTACTTTAATTGCAATTGCAATCGTATTGTTTTAAATAGATGTGCTTGAATATTTGGCAGTGAGGGAAGTTTTGAAAGAAGTAAGAATCTCATCGTGTTGGAATGCAACTAATAGTTCTACCATAATTCAATGCAACCTTATAAAGCATGTGAGACAAAGCTGACATTCACGGGTTCTGGACACGAGCTTGTTAGGAACTAGCTTTAACCAAATACTACAAGTGCTGCAAACATACCATCAAGTGAAACCCTGAATTCACATGACAGAATTTTTGCTTCACTGAAAGCCAGAGAAGTGTTGCAGATACCTCATGTTAGCTCACAGATTTACAGCGACAGTGTTTTCTCTGCCATCTTGAAATCTCTCTTGATTTATTGCCCTTTCCACTAGTTTACATTCATCCAATCAAGGAACAAAAACAAAACAGGGGGCATCAGTAAAAAATCAGGTATCAAGCATTATGTATGCATCAAGAATGTGTACAAGAAAAATTGTTCACAAGCAGTATGTCATCCTGAATCAGGAAAGTACTCCAGTAGGAGATTAACTCAAAGCATGTGCTCGTTTACCACAGTGGGACTCGAGTACATGCTCAAATTCAGCACTTTTTTATGTGTTCCCCTGAGTAGGGATAATTTCCTGATATAGGAAATACATGCTGATTTTTCTCCCTTAGGATAATTGAAAAACATTTATGTAAATTCCAGTTTGTTTCAGATATGGGGGAAAAAAGCAAACCGAAACTCAGCTAACCGTTTTCTCTAACCATTTCACCAGAAAATCCATCCCAGACCCTGACCAGAAAAAGGTTTTCCTTCATGTCCTATTATGAGCAACCTAATGCAATTTCAAAGCTGGCTCTGCTCTGAGCAGGGGAAATGGGGGCTGAATCAGAGACCTCCGCATATCCCTCCCAACCTCAGCCATGAGCTGATTTTGCCGTGTTGGATCCCCTACACGTGATGATGACTTAAGTCACAACTAAACTCATTTCAGAAAAGCATGGTAAGGAGTAAGATGATAAATATATTAACACATAAATAAATACAGCTTTGTTTGGATTAAATTTGGATATGGGACGGCATAACAAAGAGGAGGGAAAGAAACTTTTACATTACCCAGCTGCTCTTACAATAATATACAGAAACTCTGTGAATCATTTCATGGTTTATTAAATGAAATTTTGTTTGCAACTGGTGAGTTAGGAAAATAAACGTCCATGTTTGTTTTCATTTTACTTTTCCTTGGTTTGTCCAGATCTTCACAGTCTTGCGTGCCAGCATTGTCCTCTGGGGCTCATTAAAAAGCCCAGCATTTGCTACTCTGATTGTCCAGGGAAATCAGCAACAGATTGCCATTAACCCCATGAGGCCAAGAGCTAGAAATTCTTGATGCGTTCCCTGTTGTGGGCAATAAGATCCACTGGAGCCATTGGAGCCAAAGGGTTAATTTTATCTCTTCTGTAGCTGCTGTCAGACCTCCAGTAAAACAGTGTGTGACCACTACGGGGTACTGACCACTTAATACAGCAGTACCTGCCAAAATTGGCTTAAGACTGAGTGAGATCAAGGGGCAGAAAAATACTGTCTTTTCTAAAGCACATTGTATTACCAGTGTTTACTTACTGTTCTCTCTTGGGTCAAATGCTTATTCTCAGTAAAACAGTCTTTCTTCTTATAGACTCAGCTCCACAGGAGAAAAGCAAGTTATATCTTGTCTGAAGACGATATCCTTCTATTTATTCACATTAAGTCATGAATTGTCACAGATGTCCTTAGCAGAGACACTACCAAGGATATTTCTCAACCCAAAGGTGCATCGCCACTCAGTTATCACTATCTCTAATTCAAGCTTTTTAAAAAGGCAGCAAAATACAAGCCAAAAATACACACAAACTATTGTGTCAGCACCTAACTGCGACAGCCTTGGTGCACAGCTGATGGGACCCTCCTCGTGTCCCTTTTCTGAGCCCACGAGGTTACGCGTTTCTATCATTGTCTGCATTTCCTGCATTGGCTTCCAAGGCACTTTCAGCGCTGACAGTCACATTCTGGTGAAACAGCTCTCTCTGATATTTCTAGTTTACCAGTCCTGAATAGACAGAGGATTGGCACTAAAAGGTGTGCCCAAAGCTGGCTCAGCTGCTGACGGGCCATGCTCACCCTTGGGATGAAGGACCCCACACAACAGCCTGTTCTCACCACTGCTCACAGCCGGGACCGTGCCCAACATGCCCGTGTGCTTCAACAAACCTCAGCTCTTGTGGGAGCCTTTGGTACAAAGGCACAAAACAGACTGTGGGAAGGGATGTCAGGGGCTGTCAGGTTCATACTGAAAATGGCTGGGATATGAAAAGCTGCCATCAGGGTGATGCTTTGCTCTCATCTGTCTGCTGCCACGCCAAATCATTGGTGATGACATTGATAGCCCCGAGGACTCGGCATCTGGTTTTAGATATCAAATTGACCTAGGCTTTTTCAAAAAACATATTTTGGGCTGGAGTCACTGACATAAACTTCCATCCATCCTCACAGATTTCTACGTCAGCACTCGGACAAAGCACGCAGCCACCCATCCAACACAGCTCAGCCACGGGGGCAGAGCCAAGCTGTGCGCTGGCTCCATCTGTGCCAACAGAGTGGCCAGCTCTGCTTTAACATCCTTCCTCTCCCTGCCCTTTCCCCATGTGGGGATATTGGGGTATACTAACACCTGCCAACCTCTCAGGCTCTGTAAAACATCCTTTACGGTCTTCATAGTGCTTTGAGACCCGTACCTGGGAAGTGCTGCAGAAATGCAAAGCATCCCTTATGGATGACCTTATCACTGGGAAAAGAATCTTAAATCCGATCCATTTGTATGACTCCCGGAGAGCCACTGCTGCATTATTCATGACAGTCTCCTCTTCTTCAGAAGGCTAATATTACTTCCCTCCCCCATCCGCCCCCAAACAGCATTCATAATATTAATTTTATATTCTGAACTAAACCACACAGTCCTTTGTAGTGGTCAGTAATAGGATTCCTACCCGTACTTAGCAGAGTCCACATCACAGAGAGCACAATCAGCCACCCCAGGAGAAGAGTTCCCAAGATCTCCTCTTACAAGGCATTGTAAAAGTTATAAATAGATTACTCTCTCTCCCTTTGTACCTTCCGGCCCTTTTCCTACACCAAGGGAACATATTTGTCACTAGGACACACAATACGTACTTAGATGTTTGACATCTCTGCCCTCATCAGATGGGCCATACAGAATTTTTCGACAAGATAGAAAATGTGAAATGTTTGGGATGCAGTTACAAGTTTTAGAGCAGTTAAAAGAATGTTAAGAAGAATTAGCCATGGCAGCTTACTTGGTAGTTTGTTATGGCTCCCGTTTTCTAATACATCATATTCTTTTATTCTCCTAATTACTTTTTTTGTGTGAAAGACAATTCCCAGGGAATGAACACTTCATTTCTTTGAACCACTGCCAATAATATGCACCACAATTGCTGAAAGCAAAGAGAGGATCTGGCATATCTATTAGAGCTTTGCAAAGACATACTTTTTTTCTTTTTAACCTTGGTTTTCCCTTAATACCAGCACTGAATAAATGAATTACATTCCCTCTTCTCCCCCCCCTTTGCTCACAACTTCTATTTCTGTTTTCAAGTTGTTGGTTTTGCTTTTTTTTTTTTTTAAGTCAAGTCTTGATGGGTAATTATTATATTTCAAGCGTCTTCTGTCTCAGCCCTGTATTAAAAAACAGCAGCTAAGAAAACAATTCTAAATTAACAACCTACTTTCTGCAAAGTGATTTTAAAGGCATTAGTACAGCACTCCTTCCACCTCACTCTCCATCTGCATTGTCCTTCTAAGTATCCTTTCAGCACAAACTGTATTAGCTCACCTTGAGACAAATGAAACCTTTTATTCAAAGGCAATTCATGCCCAAATCTTCACTGATTTCGAACACAGTCACCTATCTTCCACCTTCATACCTATGGCTGTGATCCAACGTAGCCAACTTTCAAATCCCAGAAATTATGGACCTCTATCTTCCCTTTAATGAGAACAGCGCTTCCATTCATACTCATATCAGCAACAATGTGCAAAGGGTGCTAACAAAGTTGTTTAAAATCCACAGCCTCCAGAAGGAGCATTATTCTTGTTCAGGGGCTAATTCCCAGCTCTGCCTACTGGGATTTAAATAAGAAATCTCCAGGTGTTCTTGGTGGAAAATGCAAACATCAGAGATTCCTCACTTCCCTATGAAAGTATCTGGGATTCTGGGTATTGGGGTGGGTGAGAGGCGAGGTTGATGCAATCTGACCAGACCTATTTGTTCATCAAGTGCAATCACAAAAGAGAAACCTAATTCTTTCTTAGAATTAGAGTTTCCAGGAGTTGTTTTCACTGAGAATAACAGCAGTGGGCTGCCTGTTGATCACATATGACTTAGAAATCATTCAGCAAATACTCATTTTTTCCAGGGAAAATACAGGATATGTTCTCGCAAGAATTTTGCTTGTGGAACTCCCACTGGGAAGCCTTTAGGAAAGGAATCAAGAGAATAACATTCAAATAAAAGACTGTGCTCCATTAGGAGGGAACTATTCCAGCTGAAATCTTACCCAGGACCTTGAGGGGTTGCTGTGTGGGAACTCTCATTACAATCTCAAACCAGCAGCTACTGGTGAAAATGGAAGCTACTGTTTACTCAGAATGAGGGAGATCTTTGTGCCCATGGTTGTGTGCTGAAAAAAGCTATTTAGCTGTTAGCTGATCTTACAGCATCCGGATGCTTTAGAAGATGGGGGTGGATGAGGCAGGGAGCTGACAACCATTTTGCAGTTCAATATTGGTTCACTGCAGTCATGAGCAAAGACGTGATCATATACAATCCTGGCTGCTTTAGATATCTAATTTATGTGCTTTGAATAAACTACCTGGAGATGCATTTGCTCCCATATTGACTTCGTAAGTAACTTTGCCATCTAACTTTAGTTTCTGACTGCCTGAAGTCGATTAGTATGAATATAAACCCTGAGAATGTATTTTCTACACAACTAAGTACATTAGAAAAGATGTCTGTAATGGTGTAATAATAAAAAAAGCAGAAAAGAAAGTCTAAGGATTTCTGTTTCTTTTCTTCTGTCTTACAGCCTTAGAGAGAGCGAAATATAGAAAACTAAGCACTGAATTTGCAATGTGAATTATCACACAGTAATGACTTGATTTGTGCACACAAATACTATTTGTATATTCACGTTCTATTGTTTGAGCATGCAAATGATGTGCACACAGATTCAGTAGCTGCATGGAGACTTCCTGGAAAATGAAGTCCTTAAATTCAATTGCTGTTGGCACAAACAGCAAAACAAAGCAACACAAACAACAATCTCTATGACTGTGGTGAGTGTAAAGTGATACAAATTACTGCTCTCAGTTATGTTTTAGCAGATATTCAACAGAATGCACTGCTCTCGACTCCTTGATGCTGGGAACCAGCTCCGACATTACCCTTAATACAGCCCATCATTCCTTGCAGATTTGTGCATTTGCTATTTTTGGATCTTGAGGCTATTTTGGAAACGACAGAAGTGCTGACACCAATTCAGCCCCTCATTCAACAAATGTTTCCTTCACCATTACAACATACGCGCCATGAACCTCTCTTAAAGCGAGCACAAGGGAGGTATGTCAAAGCAGTGGAGAAATGTCAGATTCTACAGAGCAATCCAGATTCTACAGAGCAATGCCAGTCCCATCCAGAGTGATACTGAGCAGTCCAATGGCTGCAGTGCATCATGCCAGCTGGGCAGAATCCATTGCTGGTCTTCCACCAGATGAGATGTAGCAAAAATCAGTTGCTCTCCCCAACAGACACTGTTAATTTGAGGCTCAAGCAAAAATCTCTCAGTAAGATAGGGAATGCTGTCTTTATAACCATGCTCCCTGCTCCTAGGTGAGAGACCCCACAGCCTCTTGAGACAGCTGAGCGATGCAAATAACCCTGGGCTCACCTGGCCTGGCCCTTAGTTTTTCATGCACGGGGTGAGAGTTTTTCCACAGTGGATGTCTAAGCAGACACCAGCCTTGTGCCACAGAGAAGAACATCTTGAGAATACCAGGGGATGGAAGAAACAGGAAAACAATGAGGCTAAGACATTCCTCAGCAGAGAGCAAAAAATGTCACCTTAGGCTCTTTAGGATTTTATTTCTGGTTTGAGTCGTATGTCTTTAATTCAAGCAGTGAAACATTTTACTCATCTCTTTATATGGATGAATTAAATTATTTTTGGCAAAAGATGGAAAATATGTTGGATAGCCTTGTGCTGTTTTAACATATGTTACTGCTATAATTCAGGCATTATGAAAAATGTTAATACTATGGAATTGTCCCACTTACTACCAATTTAGTAAATGACTCCCAAAATAGACTTTTTTCAGGAAAATTCTTTAAATACTATGCATAAAATGTGCCTTTTTGATGGGATTAAGTCTTCAAGGAAATATATACCCATTTGAAATTGCTCAAGGCCATCCCATGTTCATTGTTTGCCCATGTAAGATGTTTCCCTTTTATTAGCATGTTTTTTTCCCCATCCTTCTTCATATGAGAGAGCGAGAGAAAAGAAATGATACAGGGCTCATTTCGAAATCCATGAAAGTTGGATACTCCCAAAATTCCAACAAGATTACAGAGAAATCTCATCTGGTAAATATTACGTTCTGTTTTTGTCTTTGCTTAAGCTTTTACACAACTTGACAGCTTGTGGTATTGTGCCACATTTCAAAGTTAAGGTTTACAAACATCTGGCTTGGGTTCAACATTCCTCTCCATATGGACCACAATGTCTCCAGCATACACTGTCTGCCCTTACAGAATGAGGTAGAAAAATAAGAGTTTTCTTAGAGAATTATGGAAACCTCAACAACCAAGCCCATTTTCATGATTCATTGACAAAAAGCCTTCCTTTTAGTGCATCTTCATGAAAAATAGCTTTTGTTCTCTTAAGTGGACATTAACATTGGGCAAGAAAAAATTTTTCATCCATGGAGATAATCTGTTTTAGAAGAAAAACTGCATCCTGAATTGAGATGAAAGTCTAACATGACAATTGCTCTGAGTGGGAGATTAACAGCTCGGGCTAAGAAACATTTTGTCTCATATAGTTTTGAAATATTTAATTTAATTATTACTTTTTTTTTTTTTTAAGCATTGAGTGACTTTGAAATTTAAAAGAGTCAGAAAATAAAAGGAATTTTTTCCATTTGGAAAATATCAGCAGAAGGCATTTTGATAATTTGGAACATTGAAAAAAAATGATCCAGTTTATCTTCCTGTTGGAATGCAGCCAGAGAAGGGCCACAGAAATGATCCAAGGGATGGAATGCCTATCCTAGAGGGCAGGCTGAGAGCTGGGGCTGTGCAGCATGGAGAAGAGAAGGCTCCAGAAAGACCTAAGAGCAGCTCTTCTGTACCTAGAGGGGCTGTAAGAAAGAAGGGGACAGACTCTAGCAAGGTTTGTTGTGATGGGACAAGAGGAAATGGTTTCAAATTAAAAGAGGGGAGATTTAGACCGCACATAAGGAAGAAGCTTTTTACAATGGTAGTGAGGCATGGGTTGCCAGGTGGTGGTCATCCCATCC
>JAPSGF010000035.1:6854417-6977018 GCA_035772895.1 Perdix hodgsoniae | reverse complement strand
TACAATGGTAGTGAGGCATGGGTTGCCAGGTGGTGGTCATCCCATCCCTGGAGACACCCAAGGTCAGGCTGGTGAGGCTGTGAGCACTGATGAGCTGAGGGTGTCTCTGATCACTGCAGGGACCTTTAAAGGTCCCTCTAAACTGAAACAATTCTATGACTTTGTGAAAAAATTGTTGAACTCATCCACTTTCCAGCAAGAAAATAGTTTCAGTAAGTCCACATTTCCAACAGAGTAATTGTAACAATTTCATCAACATTTTTGAATATAGAAAAAAATATATGAAAGCACACTAATGGAAATATGTTTATTTCCTAACAGCTTGGTGTACCTTTGCTTTGGGTCAATACATGGATTTTTCCTGCTGTGTCACTGACATACCAACAATTCAATGTGCACCTATGCCATCTGTACAACCCTACACACCTCTAGATCTTGAGTGCCCTACTGCCTACCCTGCCACTGATTTGGTGATTTCAGAAATCATCAGCCAGGTTTCCACATTTTTGAACCAGTGCTGCTGATGTAGAAAGGAAGGATCTCATCAGTAAGAGCTCAATGAAAAAAGACCGGCACAATATTTGGGTTTTGTTTTAATATGAAGTTCCCAAGATTCCAAAACTGTAAACGTAAAAGGACATAATGCATCCAAACTTTCTTCTCTAAGAGGTGGTGTCAGATTTCCAGCTGTGAAGATCTCCAAAGGTTTGACTACTATCCTGGCTTATAGAACAGCAATAGGCATTGGAAGAAAGGCAGACTTGTGGAAGAAATTGTTCAGTGCTAGCAAACAAGATCTGGGTTCTGGGATCTCCATCATGGGAAATCTGAAAACTGCTGAGAAAGATCACTGTGTGCACAACCTGGTTCTTCAAGTGCACATTTCTTCAAAGGCAAGGAGCTTGGATTAGCCGGGAGCTGAGAGCTGAAAGTCACAGGTTTTATGCTCGTGTCTGCTGCAGGCACACTGTACGGTCGCTACCAAATTCCTTAACCTCTAGGAGTGCAGAGTCTAGAATGGGACATTTTGACTTTGAACTTCTGAGAATTAACCTTTGCAAAATAATTTTATAGGCATAGATAAAATATGACAAAAAAAAAAAAAAAAGCAAAAACAAAATAAATGCTTCCTTGCAAATTCAGCAGCATGACTGCAATGTCTGGGCACAGAGATAGGGGTTGGGACAAGAGTTATATGTACTGTGGAAATAGTCATTCTTTATTCATTTTAAAAGGTCAACACAGCTTGCCAGCATATCACTGCTGCAGCTGTTGCAGAGCTTGTTATGGCATTAGACTGACTCGGAATGATTTCCTTCCAAAGCATTCTGGCACGGAGCACAACCCGACTCATACCCGAAGCGAGGAAACCATTACTGATGGTGTTGATGACAAGAAAGCATCCAGGAGGGCCAAGCCAGAGATCTGTGTGGATTGGAAACTGAAAGATGGGCTGAGGGGGGGGAGAAAGACAAGAACCCCTTCTATCACTGACCTGGCAGTACTTATTTTCCACCAAAAACTAACATACAATAGGCTAGAACACCTGCTACTAATTTCAGTGCGTGCAAACGCTACTCATGCAAAATCTTTTGAGCTGTTTCTAGCTGACAATTTTGTTTTCTGATGGGAATGATCACAACTTACATGCTGTGAAGCCTTTGGCACGCTGCAATCGCTAGGCTTGGACTGCTGATAGACAAGGAGCCATTCTTTCTATCCTCTTCTTTCATTTTTATTTTTTATTTTTTTTTATCCATGGGTGGAACCCCCATAATTGTCAGAGGGAACTTCATGCACCCTCTGATGACAGATTGAGTCCTTGCAAGAATGTATCATTAAAACAACCCAGAAATTGGGTTTCTAGCATTTCAAATGAGACTAAAGAGAAAACTCCCTAGAAGGTTTTTCTGAGGCATTGTTTTAGTGACATTGCTCTGTTTACCCCTATCAAGATTGGGGAAAGAATATCTTCTCCAAAGGAGATTCTTTCTGCAGCCAAAAAAAAACCCACATGTGTCCCAGAGAGACCGTCCTGAGTGGTCCATTGTTCAAACTTTCCCCATGTACAGATCTCCTATCAGGAAAAGCATCCGCAGCGTCAGACTGCACCTCTCTGGATCACACTCCTCTCTCAGTTCCAGCTGTTTCAAAGGAATGTGCGAAGGGCAGATACAACAGTCCTGGCCCCACTTTCACCCATGAAATTATTAAGGGTGGAAGTGATGGTAGTGATTATCCAACGTGTTGTTATCCAACCTACTTTCTGTACCACATATCCCACAGTATGCAGTCAGCAATCTAGGCATATAAACCAAGAAGTGATTCAGCAAGAGTGACTTGGGAAGAAGACTCCATGGGCAGGAGTAACCCAACACACTCTGCCCAGATTTCAACGTATCTCAAGATAGATTGACTGGACTGACTCTGAGGGTGCCTCTCTCACCACTTGCTTTTGTAGGACGCTGGACAACTAGCATACTTGTCTATCCTAGCTAAATTCATACTTCAAAATGGCTGAAATGAGATCAACATTTCCCACAGCCCATGGGATTAGGTTACAACAGTGGGTTACCCTCACCTGCAGTATTTAATACCTGATTTCAGAGAATCATAGAATGGCTTGGGTCAGAAGGAACCTCAAAGACCATCCAGTTCCAATCTTCCTGCCACAGGCAGGGTGCCAACCACCACATCAGCCGCTGGATCAGACTGCCCAGGGCCTCATCCACCTCGCCCTGAACAAGTCCAGGGATGGGGCATCCACAGCTCCTGTGAGCAGCCCGTGCCAGCACGTCACCTCTCTCTACATGAAAAAATTTCCTCCTAACATCTAATCTACATCTCCTATCTTTTAGGAATTTTCTTTGCTGAAATTCCTTTCACTGAGGCTTACAGCATACTTCATGTGAAAAATTAAGGTTTTATCTTGTGTCAGAAAAAAGGATTTCATGGTTGCCATGTAAAATACCAATTCTCAGTATTCATGACTTAAGCCTAGACTAGGTGCCCTTATGGTTTCACTTGAATCTTCACATTTGCTGTACAAACACACTTCCATTCTTTCTCCTTTATTATCTTGACACAAGAGCACACAGAAATACAAGAGCAAACTCCAATAGCCTTGCAATTGCAATGAGTGACATAAAACAGGAACCTCAGCAGACATTAGGCAGACCCACAGGCGTAGTGAATTGGAAGCAAATTTTTCTACTGCAATCCTAATTACATGCAAGAACCAGATAAACAATACACTGCACACCTACTGCAGCTAACCAACCATTAGTAGCCTGGCTATGAAGGATCAAATCTTCATGTAGATTATGCTGAATGAAAATTTCTTTTCAACCACAACAATCTTTGAGCCCATGCAAATGCTCTGAAAGTTCTACGTAGCACTAAGCATATGTAATGTGTGTAGGTACATGCAGATGTGAAGGTGGATGCATGCAGGAGGAAAGAGGAACAGTTTTTCCAATTCTAATCATCAAATTTGACAGAGAAGTACTACAGAATTCTGTTTGCAGAATCCCCCTATGTGGGAAGCCATTAAAGTCATAGATGTTACGTTGGAAAAGACCCATGTGATCACCAAGTCCAACCATTACACAGAATGCAGATTTCATATTCCAAAAGGAGTATAGGAAATCCTCTCAATTTCTCTGAACAGAGAATCATTTTTATTTTTAATGATGATTTATATAGCTGGGACACACACTATTAGGCAATCTGCTTCCTACCAGAAAGGTGGGCTTCTACCTCCAAAGCCCACAAACCTTTGTGATAACTGTTTCAATGCCAGTAAAAGTTGGGAAAGGATGGTTGGAAAAGAAAAAAAAAAAAAAACAGGAGAAACACCCCTAAAGGATGGCTGAGTCTGCTGGCAGACAAGCAAAGGAGGTTGCAACCAGCCACGGACAGGTTGTCCCTGTGATGGAAAGCTTCACTGTGTGCCCTTGAACGTTTGTAACCAGCTACTTTCTCCACTCTTCAGGGGCACTGTCATTTACCGAAAGACCTGTCTGTTTGCCATGAGTGTCAGGTGCCTGAGGGATGGTCTGTTTGCACTAAATATTGAAAGGCTGCCCTTCATAAAAATGAACAAATACTTTCTAACCTGCAGGAGGGGCAGACTCACAGGAGATTCCACTGAGCAATTTGTCTGAGAGTGAGATGCATTCAAGGTAGATTCGCTTGTAACGAGGAGCAGTTTTCAGAGAAAATATAAAACCACATGCCTGCAATACAATTGCAGGTAGCTATTTATTCCTGGAGTGTGGGGGCACAAAGTGCGTATAATATCGTGGAATTATCTTGGAATTAAAGGCCTGGTTTTGCCACGATTCCTCCCACATTTGGTACCTCACTGCTAGTGAAGACTCGGAAAGCAGTCTGCTTCTCTGCTGCAGCTGGAAATCAGTCTACAGACCAAACTATATGGAATTCATTCCTATTGTACAAAATATCTACACTTGCCCCAAGACTGGTACAGGGAAAGGGTCACAAAATCATTTGAGTAGGAAGGGACTCACAGGCCACCTGGCCCAACCCCCCTTGTAACTAACAGGGACACCCACAGCTCCACCAGGTGCTCAGAGTCCCTCCAGCCTGACACTGGGTGCCTCCAGGGACGGGGTGCTCAGCTCCTCTCTGAGCAGCTTGTGCCAGTGCCTCACCACCCTTACTGTAGAAAACTTCTTCCTTATATCCAGTCTAAATCTCCCCTCTTTTAGTTTGAAACCATTTCCTCTTGTCCCATCACAACAAACCTTGCTAAAGAGTCTGTCCCCTTCCTCCTTATAGTCATCACTCATCCCCAATTCATCCCACTTCTAATTGACTTTAATAGATTAAAGCTATTATTATTATTATTTGAAGATTTGCTTTAGAAAACTGATGAATTCTGATTTGAAGTTTGCCCTTTAAGCTCAAGTCAGTTCTGCACACCGTGTCTACCTCAACAGCTCAAATTGGTGCTTAGCCATTAGGAGACAGAGAAGGTGGAACTGAGATGCAGTAACATCCAGTCTTTGCTGTCTGCTTTCTGTTTGCCCTCTCAGAGCAGGAAAGTGTGAGGGGACACAGGCTGAAGATGCTCTTCCAGAGATGCAATGCCTTGGAGACGCAATGACTGCTTAGGTGTGGCAGTGCCTCTGTTTCCTCAATCTCTGTGTGGAAACTGAGCTGGCAAACATTTTAAAGCCTAGCAAACACTGAAGAAGTAGAAGGCAAAGGCAAGGCCTGTTCTGCAGGAGTCTGAAGCTGGCATCTCCCAGCTCCTAAGTGCCAGCTGCCAGATAGTTTTGTTTTTATTAGGTTGACAGCTACACATGGGTGGGTGCCAACTTTTGTTCATTATATTTCATATTTTATAGCTTTGGTTTAGGTTTGGAAAGCTGTCGGCATTTGGAACGACAGCAGCCCCTGCCCCTGAGGGACAGTCAAGGCTTTTTTTTCCCCTTTCCTTTTTAACTTCTTTCTCTTCCACGACAGCTGCACTTTCTACTGGTGCTTGTTGGCTGTGCTCCTCTCAGCCCCCCAGGGCTCTGCTCCTTCCTTGCAGCTCTGTGTTTAAGTCACATCACGAGCAATGTTTAGCTCTGCTGCAGCAACTCCATAGCAAACAAACAGAGCTCAAACAGATTGGAAACGCAGCGTTTTGATAACACCCACACGACACTGCAAGTCCAACAAGCTGTCCTTCAAACCGACCCATCAGCTGACCCATGCAGCAGATAGGGATCAATCCAGCAAGGTTGTTAGCTCCCACAATGAGGTGGCTTCAAAGGAAATATATGAGCTTCGGTAACTTGGCCAATTGTGTCATTCAAAGCTGCAACAGGGACATTTCACAAAAGGGCCAGCTATCTGCCAGACACTGTCAGCAAGCATTGGCCATGACACGTTTGTAAAAGAATAAAGCAGACTTGAGTTACCTGGGAAGTCTGTTTACCAGGAAATCCCGTGGTGGGGATTGGTTTCACTGTTTGGCTGCGGAAATGTGCCCAGTGGAGCTCAGGACTCTAAGTGTCAGATATTAACTTAGGGAAGCATTAGCTTGCTGATTCTCTTCGTATGTTTGTATTTTAACTGTCAGCTCCTCATTTTTGACTAACAAGCTGCTTGTAAACTAGCACTGACACTGTTGTTCATGAGGACTTTCTAAAGGACAAACCCTGTTCTTAATCAACTATCTGTTCAGGATTATTTTGCTCTATTTTTTTTTAATCTGAAGATCCATCTTTTTGTACAATGTTTAGAGAAAAATCTTTGATTAGAGGTACTGTCTTCATTGTATTTTTCAGGCAAGAGCAAGACAAGTAACATTTGGTCATGCATTTACATACTGGATGACCCTTCATGCTGCAGTCTATGAAACTTTCTGCATTCTTCAAATATATTTCACTATTACCTCACTACAACCGAGGAGGAAAAATTCATTGCAAAAGTAGCAGAGAACAAATAATGAAACCTACTCCAGCCAGCTCAGTCTGGATTCCCCATTTACTGCCAAGGAAGAACGCTGTCCTGGAGCATGCACTGAGCAAGTCTGCAGCTGTCAGCCTGGATCCTCAACATCAGCATCTTCAATGTTCTTTCAAATGAAAGCGTTTTAGTAACTGCGAGTGAGGAGACTACGAATCTGCAGAGGAATCAACAGCATCCACTTCTTGCAGCCCTTATTTATTGGTCAGATATGCAGAATCACATTACCATAGTTTGTGAACTAGAAATCTGACAAGTGCAATTTGACTCTTGTATTTACATTTCTAGCAGTTTCATCTTGTCATTTGTGGTTTTCTTCAAATTAGAAAACAATTAAATGAAGACTCTGGCAAAGAAGCGGAGCCAGATGTAACAGTTTCTCTTTACTCTTTGTTAATAGCAGCAGCAGCAATGTAATTTAATTCTGTCAGCTCTTCAGCTGCTCAGCAGCTGAGGAGATATGCAAAGGAAGAACAGGATTACTCTCCTGGCACACTGGATCAGCATCCAATATTCTATCTGCCAAAAAAAAAGGAGAGCCCTTGAACCACAGAACCGCATCTCTGCTGGGACTCCGACAGCATCACTCAAACCTGTCTGACCTCACGTACACTGGAGCTACTCTGACACTGTTTGGAGAGCAAAGAGTCATGAGTTCAAATTGCACTAACCCAAAAGCAAGCAAATAAAGCTCTGTCTATTAAAGACATATTCCAGAAAACTGTATGGCCAAAAAAATGGAATTCTTTTACACTAGAAAAATTTGACTAGCAAGTTAGGTATTTCCACATATGCCTCACCTATCCAGCACCTCCAAGCTACACACAGACACACTGTAGTGGATTATTTGATGTAGAAGCCACTTCACCCCACACCCGCAGATCCGTCTGAGGATAAAGCTCTGAGATGAGGAGTTGTTCTTGGGATGGGGCTCCAGCACAAGAGTGCAGACATCTGGGCACTAAATGTGATAGCCTCCCAGCCTGGAACCAGCTCCCCTTTTCATCACTATGTTCAAATTATAGACTAAAAGCCAGAAAAAATATTTAGGCACCTGACCCCTTAATTTCTGTGAGAATAACAGCACTACCTGGCAGACAGATGAGAGCACATTCATTACATATTGTCAGGCTGTATCTGACACTATACTGATGACACAGTGAAATATCTTTACACAAATACCTGAATAGGGACTGGAGGAGAGAAGTAACGATCCATAGAAACAAGTAAAACAGTTAAAAGTAGACAGCACAAATCTATGAGCAAAGCTTCATTGAGTCCTATCTGAGACACCTGTATGCAGTAGGATGATTTTTTCTTTAGTTATAAACGTCCACAAACAATTGACATAAGAAGGGACAACTGTTCACAGGCTTGCTTTTTCTCTGACTGTCCTGAGCCGCAGCACCATTTGGCTGTCTCAAAAGAAAAGAAGTCAGGTGTGAATTTGCTAGAAGGAGTTAGGTTATGGGGTCTACATTCTAGCACTGCCAAAGCTTTCTACAAGGTCTCTAGTCTGTAGAGTCACATTTACCCACCACCATAGGCTGGATACATCTGCCGTTGGCAGTAGCTGTCCCTGTTTTAAAAGTGGGCTCTAAAAATTAATCTTTAATAAAGTTTGTCACTCGAGCTCTAGAAGTTAAGATCAAAGGACCATATGAATGCCGTCCTCAGGTGCTCAGGCACTTCTCCCATAGAAGTCACCGAAGAATTTGGCCCACAGTATGTTACTCCTCCTTATACCAATTAATTTTTGCATACTAATTAGCATGCCACGTTATAGGTTTGAACTAAATGCTCCTGTTTCATTTGCTTTGCATTTTCTGGAAAAGAGTTTGCTCAGAAGTGTCATATAATGTTTCCTTTGAGCAACGTGAAGAAAAAGACGCAAACCTTGCAGCAATCGCGCTGACCTTAAATGATTGACAACAAGCTCTTCCATTACTGGGATTCCCCTTCATCTCCTAGAAGAGGTTTCTTTTAGCCTCATCCACCAGAGCCAGCTGCCTAGAAACATTTTTAATTACTGCGTATTTTGCTCTGGAGAAAAGAACATGACTTGTGCTGATCATTCTCTTAAAAAAAGATTATAATCCTAGCAGCAAAACAAGTTGCTTGCCTAGATGAGGATCAATGAAAATGTTGTATGTGCAGACTGAGACTGGAGCCTCAAAGAGAGCAACCCTGGCTACACAGTTTGTGGTAATATTATATGTTAACAACAACTGAAGCAATAAAGTCACAGCTTAAAGCCTCTGCTCCAACCTCCTGTTATCGCTGCTTTGGTCAGATGCAGCTGAAGCAGAAAGGCTACATTCCCACAACTCTGATTCACCGATGGTCAGTCCTGGTAGATTTTTCTTGGCACACCCAACTTCAGTAATTGCATTTATTTATCCCTGGGATTTGCACCAAACTGGAACCAGTAGGTGAGGTAGGCTCACTGCTGTTCAGATTTCAGCAATATTGCCCTGCAGTTTTGTGTCCAAGTGGAAAGGAGAGCGTTTCTCAGAAACTAAACCAGGCATAAAAACAAACAAGACCCCTTCCCCAGTCCCCTCCCTGAACAGCTATTACAGATTTTATAGGAAACAGATGATTGTTCTCCAAATGAAACTCACAACAACACAATTGCTGAACTGTTGGTCTGCACCCCAATATCTTTTGTGCCAATCAACTCTTGTACCAGATAGAACTAATTTTTTTCCAAAGAGATCCAGAAGAGAACAGTAAAGGTAACAGGCACTTGAGGTGACGTTATTATCCACATAAGGAAAGCATCAATGAAACTTTACATAGAATTGCTAGAAATTAAGTATCAGAAAAAAGGAATCCGATATCAACTAGTGGTTTAGATTAGACTCTTCTCGCCTACACTCTATATTGGATCACACAGTTCCTACATGTTAAAGGGGCATATAATGAAATAGAATTCAAGTGACACGTCTGGTTTACTTTTTCTATGGCCAACTACAAGACAACACATGCAAGGTTACTTCAGGAAAACTTCAGTGTTTCACTGTAGTTTATAAGCAATGCATTTTTCTGATGTCTTTGCGTTTAAAACCCCAGTAGAATTTATCCATTAATGGATAAGAAATTAGAAAAAAAACCTACGTTTTAATGTGAAGCATGCACTTGGAAATGCTAGGAAACTCGGCACTTAAAATTCACAGCAATAATGCACCGAGGAATATTTCTCCTTAAAACCAAGACCCCAGTTAAGTGTTTTCAAGAACAACATCATTGTCTCTATGAAGATAACTGAGTCCTCATTATTTACAGTTCCTGAAACATTCGAGACTATTGGGTATGGGGGTGAGCAGGAGGAGGTTGTTATTTGCTTGAGATTTTATTTTCAAGAAGGTAAAGCAGGTGCTTGGTTTTCTGTTTTTTGTTTTTTGGGATTTGTTTTGTTTTGTTTTTTGTACCATCACATTTTTAAAAAACTGTCTAACTACAAAGTTTTCTTCCCAGCTGCATCTCTTTTTTTTTTTTTTTAATGGAAAAATATTGTATGGTTGTTCATATAGGTAAGTTTTACCAGTGACTTCCCAGGTAACCAGAGAAAAAGTTACCTTTTACTTGCAGTAGGGAAGTAAGTAATTCTTGCTAAAAAATTGGTAAATAATTCGTGGTAAAAAATTGCTATGTCCAAAGTTGCTGCAGTGTTGTCAAAATTAATTGTGTTATTGAGAGCTTGGCAAACTTTCATTTCTTAAAAGAACTCCAGAACTCCAATTCTTTGACTTAAGTGACTTTCTAATAATTTAGGTTTTATTCTTTTTTTTTTTTTAATATAAAAAAAAAGATGTCTCATGCTGTCGCTGTTTGAGAAAGGATTGAAAATGCATGTGCTGAAGAACTAAAATCTGTAAGGCAAAACCAAAGATGTGAAATGCTTTTAGAAGTAATAAACCTGCAAGCATCAATCATGCCTCTTTATAAGCTGACTTCTTAAAGATCCTTGCCCTAAAACTGAAGGCTTTTCCAGATGACCTGGCCTTTGAGAAAAAAAAGAAATATGAAGGGGAATAAACACAAAGCCCTTCAGTTTTGACAGCCTAACTTTAAGAATGCCAAGCCCTGCAATACAAAAGATATCAGGAGGTCTCGGCAGCCCAGTGGTTCCCATTGGTAAATACCTATTATCTTATCAGCTGGAGGACAGCCCCCATGCCATGTCGTTCCCTTTCCATCACTGTTGCATAATACAGCTTCATTTCATTTTTGAAAGAAGTTTGTTTACCAAGAGGAAAGGCAAAAAGAATATGTTTTGTCACCTCTATGCTAAACCTATTGTCTCCTTCCTAAAAGCAATCATCTTTAGATATTAAAATGGCATGATCTGGATATTGCATAGCATTTCTCCTAATCTTCCTGCATTGCCAATTCAGTTCACAGATTGCATTCATTCTCCCTTGAAAAGCTTACAATGTTGAGTCAGAACTTTCCTAAGAAATAGCATTTGCTCATATCAGCCTCAGGTTAGCAAGGCAAGGACAAAGTCAAGAGCAGAGGAGGGACTGCTTTTATAAGCAGAGAGGAGAGTCAGAGGCTGGAGCTGGTTATGACATCTTTGTGAACAATTCAGATTAAAAGGCAGAAATACACCAAAGTCATTTTTTTTCCTCTAGTCGTGAAATAATAACAATAAGAAAGGCAGAGAGCACAAGTCATACTTAAACACAATGATGGATAATGTGCTTTCTACCACTGCAGATGAAACAAAATGAGAACAAGTCAGTCAGATCTCTTCCCAGCCCATGTTGAGATCTGTTTGGTGCTGGTCTGAGCTCTGCTTTCCTGATCTTTCTCTGAAAAGGACCAGAATATAAACGTCCTGCTCTAAATGCAAGAACTTTGGGGCAATTCAGATTCTTATGCAACCTAAACTATGTGCAGAGAGTCAGTGCCAGATGCAAGCACACTGCAGGCAAGGAAACTGTCCCTCAAAATGGTTCCCCCACTTGCCATTTCCTCTGAAAAACAAGAGCACTATGAAAGCACAAGATGTATGTATAACTGTATCTCATCATGTATATATCTATCCAGCCACCTGAGCTTTGTATGTCATACAAAAGAACCTGCATACCAAATTCCATCTTTTTGTTGGGTTATTTTTGACTCACGGATTATAAAACTAAAACTTCACACACAACTTCTCTTTCCGAATCTCCCCTGAGACAGGTGAACCCTTTGACCTGGCTTCATCTCTGCCCATGGTTTGACAAACAAAATCTCCCCTGCGATACAGGCATGCGCCCCTGTTCCAGATCTGCATTAAGGCTTTGCTGGAGAAGCACTGAGCAAAGGCAACAGCACCTGGGAGCTCGAAGGAAGCAATTCAGAGCCATCATGCACTATCTAGCAATGCAGGTCGCTGAGACCAGTGTAAAAGATGTCATGCTGCATGGATCGCCCATCTAACCCTAGAGAAGCCATTAATAAAGACACGTTTTTAATTTCGCACACAGTAAGATCATACAGGGCTCACAAAGCAGCAGAAATGTACCTGTAACTCTTCTGTGTATTTCCAGACAAATGATGCAGCTTTCTTTATGACATCAATTTATTTTTTTGCTTTGCAATTACGTAAAAACAGCAATAACGTGGGAGAGAGAGATGATGTGACGGATCCTAATGCTGAATTATTCATTGCCCTTCAGCTGCTGACTTCACATCAGACGGTTCCCAATGCACCTCACGTAAATCACAGTGGATCTTTTTTGCCACAACCACTCTAAGATCCTACTGAGTGCTTTTTCACCTAAATACCATAGGATAATGGTCTTCTTTCGAGGAAGGGATGCACATACACTGATGAGAAGGGAGGTCTGTCCCTGCAGTCATTGACATTTGGTGAGGAGGAATAGCAGTATAATGCACTTAAAGAGATCCATAGACGATGATCCAAAGAGATGCATAGGGTTTATACAGAAATTAAGCCATATACACACACACACACACACACACACACACATTTTCTTTATATAGTGAAGAGTATATCCAACATCTGATAAGCTATATTACTTTGCAGGCTTGATTCTCATAAGGATAGCAACACTGTAAAATGTTTGAGGATAAAAGAGAAATTAATTTCATTGCTTCAGTCTTGCATTTAATTATTAATTTGCTGCACTCGCTTCCAAGAGATGGGGCTTGATCAGATAAACCCTGTCACAACTTGGGTGAGAGTGACCTGGGTTTGCCATGTCGTAGACCAACCATAATGAAAACTTCAAACTGCAAAGGAATGTGCTGACCTTAACGAACATTCACAATCAAGTTGGTGCATTCCATACATTACATTGGCCTCCAGACCAGTGAAGGGTTAAGAAACATGTTTCATTTCTACTATTCAGGCCCTTGGGCTGGTTAATCACTGCTGACTGTGAACTCTTCAGGGATCTGGGTTTTTTCACTATTCTGCCTGCAGAGGGTCTATTGCAGTGGAACTCCTACTCACTAGTTCCAAAAGTGCTATGACCTACACTGTGGCGATCAGTAAAAGCATCATTCTTAAGATATTTCCATCTTTCAGTAGGTAATCCCTCCATCAAAAACTTCTTTAAGGATGCCTTGGCAGGCTACTTTATTTTGCTGCAAAAGAAGAAATGGGTAAATCTCCTTCTCCCCATTCTCCCTCAAGCTACTTTTGACACCTTCACAGATCACAAGGGGTTCAGAAACAAGGCCAGATTACTGCGGCAGAACAAATCGGCATACCTCTGCTGAGCCATGGCAACAGTCAATACATTATCTCTCAGCCCTTGGTGGTACCACTTCCCAGAGCTTGGCATGGAAGGTGTTGAAACAGAGTTGGTGCACAGGCACTCACCGCTGACACACAAATCATATATTAAGTCACCTTCAACGTCTCCAAGGCTTAGAAAACAGCTTAATTCATGTCCTACCTTATGTAGTAAGCTAGAGAACTGCCTAGAGCAAATATCATCTTTCAGCCACATGGGCAATTTCATTCTGTACGTTGTGCAATTGTGTTTGTGTCCATCTGCTCCAATGGTTTTCTTTTTAACCTAACATTTACTTCTCTGAAGCCTTGTCATGGAATGTATTCCTATTATTAGTGTTTGTTTGTATGGCCACTCTATTTTGTGGGAACTCAAGAAGTACCGATTAGAAAAAGTGTCCCTGCATGGAAGACTTCAGCCACAGACCTGTTCACATTATTTGTCTGTCTATGCCAGGAGCAGGGGGTGCAAAAACTGCAGGATACCAAAGAACAAGAGAAAAAGCAAAGAATCTTCAATTTGGTCTTTTCTGTCACAGGCCAGTTTTAGCTTTCAGGACAGTCTAGTATAGATACCAACACCTGCTTTATGTCAGTATTTGACATATTTTAGATTTCACTGTCCATGTAAGACCATAGCAAGTGATATATCATAAATATATTTCACAAATATATGCAACATCACAATTAAGTTGACTGCCAATAATAGCATCTTTTTTTTTTTTTTTTTTTCTTTTCTCCTTTGTTTTAAAGTAAATAGTAGAAACTGAGACTCAAAGCAAATAAGGAGCTTGGGCAAGAGGGAGGCTACAGAAAACCTAGAACTCGATTCCAGATCTCCCAAGACCCAGCAGGAATATTCATGTGCATTTGTAGGATGAGGGACTGCAACAGTAATCCAACTTGGATGTAATCCAGCCTGGATGAAATTTAATTTACTCAAGAGATCTCAGTAAAAAATGCTGGTTTCATGAAAATATAACATTACTATTGATTTTTTTTTTAAGCTGTAAATTGGGCAAATACAGACGTAAATGCAAACCACAAAATACTTGAACAGATGCACAAAGGACATCTAGTCACCAGACTAAAATCATTGGAAACTTGCTTCCCCCCCCATCCATTCTTTCTGTCTTTTTCTGTATTTTGTTAACATTTCAAAAAGAAGAAAATATGTATTTCTGACCTCTTTGTTAAAAATATCACAAGATTCATTAAGAGAAGTATTTGGAAACCTCAAAACTCTTCTCCATTTCCACGAATACCTGAAATCTAATGCCTCTGATTAAGCAGAGAAGGGATGAACTGTTATGTGAAGCCTACAACAATAATTGTGAGCTGAAGAATGGCATGTTCATTGCAAGTAGCTGGTAATGATTTCATGCAAAGGATTACAGGACTGGAGGGGGAGCCGGGCTGAAGTTTGTTTACAGACAAAGGGAGCTGTGTGCTGGGTGCTGGTGGCTCCCAGAAATCGCTGGGCTCCCAAAGACAACAGGGATTTTCTGCTCTTGTAAGGCCACTTCTGCAGGCAAATGTTTCAGACCTGCCCGTCCACCATCAAATACCTCAATACGAACAGTTAATCTCTGAAGTGTCAGCTGCTCCCGCGGATGGCAGAGGGATGTTTGGCTGCACAGAGGCACTCGCTGCACAGAGGTCCCTCCCTCTCGTTATACAAATGAAATAAACCAAAATAAAAATGATTTTCATTAAAATGGTCCTGCATCAGTTTTATCGTTCTGGCTTAAAACAAAGCTATGAAAACTCCAAGATGCTAGTTTCCAAAAAAGAAAGCATTTCCATTTCTTCTGACAAACCCAAATTCTCTCCAACCAGAGTGAGCATAACTGAAGGGAAATCCTGGACAGCCAAATAGTTATTTCTTCATTAAAAACAGTTGTAACATAACATTATTTAACTACTCCTGAAATGCACGCATTTGCAAACGTAATACATCACCACCAGGAACCAAAACACTGATCTGGAAATCTAACTTAACTAATGATGATTAAAAATTACTCCGGCTCTGTGTCTTAAAATAAAGTGTCCTTCCATTTTAAAATATTAAAATAAAAGATATTTTAGCGTCACAGTAAAATGATACAGATACCATCGGCTTGAACGGATTGCAGTGAAAGAAAGCCATCCGCTAAAGCCAAAATGTTTACTTGAACGAGTGAACATTATCAATCAATAACTCCACGGGTGTGATCAGCACTGCCCTCTGCACGCAATGACGCTCCGTTCCGAACCGAGCGCGTTATCCTCTGCCATCAACTTTTATTTTCCAAACTTAATCTCTGCAAGGAGAAGGCAGGGAGAGGCGGGCGAGGCACAAAGCACTGAAGATGCACGCAGCAGAGCCGGGCTGCAGGCTGCTCCGCGCTGCCGGCACAGCTGCTGCCCTCTCCTCGTGGCGCACAGGGAACACAACCGCTCGTACAATTTACAAATCGCCGCAATTGCTTCGGCCTCTTCACATCACTAAATCTCCCTCTCTCCCTTCCCTTTTCACCCCCCACCCTCTGCTGTATTTTTATCTGGGAGGCTGCGTTCAAGCATTTGGAGATGATGTTTCCTGTGGAAACCTTTGAGTTATTTCAACAATTTCACAGCATGTTGCTTTTCTCTTCTGCTCCGTGCTGCCTTGTTCTAGTGATTGGAACTAACAGTAATAGGAAAAATGGTAAGGAAAACAATGCCAAGAGCAGCTCTGCCAGAGGAATCCTAACACAGCACGGAGGTCTGATTTCAATTAGATCTGCTCTAGGGAAAGAAAGACTGCAGCAGGGAATTGATCCTCAGCTGCAATCAGCTCCATCACGCTGGGCTCTGTGCTGGGTGCTGGGGCTCAGTGCTGCTCGGACCTCCTGCTCTGCGAACAGCAGCAGATCGTGAGCAGAGCCCATTGACATGGCCAGCAAACCACAGTGTCCCAGCGCTTATAAGACATTTCATGTGGGTTCCAGAAGACCAATGCACTCACACACAGCTTTACTAAAACCCCCCAGATCTCTGCAGAAATCCCAAACTGCTGCAAACAAAGATAATTAATTTTGACCCTCAGTCCTTACCCAAAGAAAAAGGTTTTGTTTCCCCCCACCCCCCGAACGGAGACTATGATTTCCTGGTTTCTTTTCAATTTTTAATATTGCACTTTTTAAAACTTTCAAACTATTGATTCTTTCGCTGTAAACTGAGAGTCTCCTATGAAAGGTAATGAAGTGAGAGGCAGAATTAAGAATGCCCAGATGTGTTGTAGCACATAAGAACGGTTTACAAGAAAAATGCAAAACTGCCAGCAGAGCAGCGACGGGCGAGCTGTCTATAGAAATACATTAGCAGGAAACCCATCACCCAGCTGGGCTTCTGGGCTTTGGTCTGTGGCACGTAGGCTCCGTTGCCACTAGAAATTGAGAATATACCATTTTTATGATGTTTCAGAGCAGCTTACTCCATTCTTCAGCAAGGAAACTACAGTTGTTTCTGGAAGCAGGAATACAGAGGGGAAGAGCTCCTAATTACAGCGAGTGGCAGGACCTGCTGCAGGGAAAGAAGGAGGCATTTCTGCCCAGCCTGCTGTTAACCCTGCCTCTTCCTCCCAATCTCTCTTCACTCTGCCTCCCTCCCCCCTTATTCCCTTTTGGGTCGATTCCTGCAAAAATCTGCTACTCACTGTAATTCTTACTTTCTGAGTTTTCCTGCTAATTCCACAAAGCAAACTTCTTGTATAAGCAACCCTCCATAGGTTAAGCTTGAAGGACCAGGCGCTCATTCACACATGCTATTAGGTTGCAACAGAAATAGTCTGTTGAAAAATATACACATTCCCAGCTTTCCCTTAAATTAAATTTCCTATCCTATTCCTCATGTGGGTACGGTCATTTTTAATTTAAATTTGTTAGAAATAGACATTAATTTTAAGGAGATTTCATAAATCCCATGCCAATGTTATAAAGCAAGCATGTAAATATGTCAGTTTGCAGAAAGCCAGGCTTTAAAAAAAATATGAAAGAGCATAACACTGCTGACATTCCCATCATGTGCTGAAATTTCTGTCCAAAGCTGCTTTCTGTCTCAGTGGCAAGGAACCATTTTTGAATAGCAGAGATAAACAGATAGGCAGAACCTCCGTGCTGGCACAGCACACCAGCAAGCAGGCTGCTCGCTTCCCAGCTATCCCACTGCCAGAAGCACCCATGGGAGAACTCGTCCCAAACACTGCCTACTCCTTCCTAAACCTCTGCAATTCCCGCCCCTTGCCATTGAAGCCAGGAAGGGATTGGAGAGAGCAAAGGGGTCACTGCATCCTGCTCCTGCCGATTGAGGGCTCCTCGGTGGAGCACTCTCCATCCATGCTGGTGTTATTTAGGATTGGTCCCTCTCCCCTGGGGGAACTTCCTGCAGACTCACAGATTTCAAAGAGCTGCGCAGCACCCAGCAGGCAGGGCTCGGGATACTTCTCCTTTAAAACTTAGGAAAAGTTGAGCTTGTCCAGAAAGGGTCCTTCTGCTGTCCAGCTTTGCTTCCCTTATTTACAGAGCGACATTTATTTCCATTGCCCTCCTGCCTGTTGCTATTTATAATACAGGGAAGCGCTTTTCTTACAGAATGCCAGGGAAAAAGTTTTCCTCGTCACGTTGCACAAGGGCTGCTTTGTGTCCTTTGCAAAGGATTTGCCGTTTGGGGAAGCTGTACCTCTATAAGTAAGGAAAAAAACATACATATGTATATAGGTGAAAGCACTTAGCATTTTGTTGCAGTCCTTGAAAGTCTTTATGAGAAGCTGAGTTTTTGGAGCAGATAACCCAGTCAGGCAGAGAGTCGGCTATGATTTCTTTCAACACATTACTCTAATTTTCTCCTTTCCTATTGATCTGCAGGGTACCACCTCTTCAAACCCCAGACAAATTGATCCTCTGAGTAACATCTGTGCACACTATTAATCTTTTTCACACATTTGATGTTCCACATTACTGGACACAGGACACACACTATGACTCAAGTGTTAATCAACTAATACCTGAAAATTAGGCTTGTGTCTACTGTATAAACACTGACAGACTATCCATCACCTGCCTGAGTGAATAAATGAATTTGCCTCTATAGCATGCATGGTAGCACTCTGTAGCCAGGAATTTTTGCTGTGCTTTGAGGATGGCAGACAGTGGGGCCAATGTGCAGCGCTGTTGGGTGCAGGACAGGGTGAGCCAAGGGATGGGTGGCCACTTCCAATTGTAGTTACAGGCTTTTCTCACTGTTTGCAGAAGGGATAACCATTGGCCAGGTGGGTTAAGGTCACTCTACGGATGCCCCAGGCTGCAGTCCAGTGTGGAACTGGAAGGGAAATGGAAATGTCATACACACGGAACCTGACTGTAATGCATGTTAGCTGAGAGCTCGTTGTTTTAAGCTGGTACAAAATGTCCCAAACTTGCATTACTATCAAGCCTCATTTTGCATCTCCCTGACAGGCACCAGGCATGGCTTGGAATGAAAAAATCATGGACATGGTTCCGTGGTTATTTTTTTGCTATTGCTGTTTCGCCTGCATTCATTGAAACAGATGGTTATTTCTTCCTAGGACTTGGTAGAGCAATGTGATTGCAATGTCTGACTGTGATCATTGCTGACTCTGACATCCTCCTGGCAGGCTCCTCTCTTCTGTTACGTCAGCTTCCATTTAACAGAAGAGAAAGGGGCAGAACAGGACAGGCACAGCTGAACAGCGGCACTTCGGGGCCCTGCTCAGGCCAGAGTGGATCATGAGCTCCCACCCCAGCACATGAAAAGGGCCAGAAAGATTCTGAGTTTAATAAAACGCAGCCGGAACTTTGCTGCAGCATTCTTTCTGGGTTAGGCCAAAACTGCTTGAATCATTTCTGTTCTTTTTTTTTTTTTTTTTTTTAAGTGGCTTTCTTGGAAAAGAACATTTATCCAGGGAGGGTCTCTTCTGACAACTTCCTGAAAGCATCTAAAAAATCTGGAAAATCAAATATATGAGGTTATTTGGCAACTAAAAAGTGAAACGTTGTATCGACAAAAATTAAGCTGTTGGGTCTTTGATGGATGCCTGAAAGCTCTGAGAGAGAAATTCCAATGAAAAACAACCTTTGCTAGTAACAAAAAATAATTTCCTCCTCACCAGGAGAGATTAATTCACTTACATTCCGCTCTCAGGCTGGAATTCCTCATGCTCCATCTTTTCCTAATAGTAATCTATTTTATTTTCTTTCTTTGAAAAACAGGACAGAGGCCTCTATTAAATGGGCATGGGGGAAGGCTGAACAGGTCCATCCTCTGGGTAAGGGCTGAGCAGATGACAGCACGCTGTGTTTGTTACGAGCAAAGAACCAAATATCAACAGGAGGGTCCTGGCTGTGCCCTGTATTAGCTGGGAATCCAACATGCATTTCCACTGAAGAAACCCAGCGTACAAAAACTAGACAGCATCAAACGGAACGCCTGCAACCCTCACGCCCACAGCGTGCTGATCTGCACTGGGTTAGCAGTTGATAAAATGCGAAACAGAAAAACAATCTTTAAAATCTACTTAATTGCCTGTATCTACTCTCCATGCAAGCCAGAGAATTGTTCCTGGTATCAGCTGACGTGGGAGGTGAACCATGAAAAAACCAGGTTTCACTCAAAGTAATTCCATTAGGGCCTGAAATGACTGGGTGAAACATGAGTAAGGGAAATCATCACAGAAACACAACAGCTGGGCTCCATGGCATCACTTGCAGGAATCAAAGGAAATGAGCTTACACGTAATGCATAAAAGGTTTTGTTTGTTTGTTTGTTTGTCTACTTGCAAAGTTACAGTTTGCGTTCTGAATGACAACAAAACAAAGCTTTGAAAAATTTGGCCCTGGTATTTTTCTCTTTTAGGTAAATCGTTTCGCATTTATTGAAGCTGACAAGGAAATAAAATGCCTGAAATCCTTTCTGTTTGCCGTGCATGAAGACAAATTATTGTAGAAGTAATAGTACCACATGCTTCCAACAAAAATACAGTAGTATACAATCTCAAAAGTTATGGGGAAAAAAACGATGCAGTGGTTAACATCTCTATTATTGTTGCTGTCATTTGTTTCTGTGTTTTGACCTTATTGGATAGCTTATCAGTAACTAGTTCTTCACAGACATCATGTTTATTGTCAAAGGATATCAAATAAATGACAAATAACTGCTTCTAGAGTTCAAAGAGCAAAAAAATAACACAAGCCAGGATATTTATTGCATAGGCTTGTGCCTCTTGTTTAGCTCTCCTGCTCGTGGCTTACTGCAAGATGTGCCAGAATAGTGAAGGCACAGACCAGAAGACAACTCAGAAATCACAGAAGCACTGCAGAAGGACAGTGCTTCTTGTTCTTCCATGCTCAATAGCATGGGTACGTTAAAAGCCAGTTTGAAGGTAATTCACTTAATTATTTAACAAAAGCTATTTTACTAAGTAAGGCCATTCCTTACTCTTCTCCTGTTACTGCTGGAGGGGTAAACAAATATTTTTGATGGATTCTTTTTTTCATGAAAGCAGGAAAGAAGAGCTATGAAATCTGACAGCTGCGTTGGGGTTTGCCCCACTGGAGCCATCATCTGTGCTCCCTCCTCACCTTACAAAAAAGAGAATAACACCTACTGAAGCAATTTGTGGTAACAGAAAGTGACACTACAGTCTAGGCAACTTTGGCTAAAGTACAGCAACTGATGTCTACCTGCAATGTAGCCCACTTGCAGTCACAGTGGTCCCTGACACTGGCTGTGTTTCTGATTCCTCTGCAGAAAGACCTTCAGCCACTATTCCCCTTCCTCACATGCTCAGCTTTGTGTCCCAGTTTCCATCTCCCAGCTCTTGCTGCTGCCTCACACCATGCTGGTGCTATCTGGTTTATAAGCCTGTAGCCTCAAACAAGTCATTGTGAAAAAGTGTCCACCGTAAAAACTGACCCATTAAAATATAACAATTCTGTTCACAAACAAATAAAGAATGTGCTTAAATCTCAGTGAAAGCAATGGAATGTAAGCATGTGCTGAAAGCCTTTCCCAAATGGAGTCCTATTGCTTGCGCTCCTTAAAATATATTTTGGTTGAGCACATATTTCTTGTTGGCAAGAACTTAAAAAGAAGGAAAAAGCTTTTCCTAGAAAAGTTGAACTTAACAGACCACTCTAGCATGCTTAATTGCCATATTTTTGTGTATTGAAGTAAATAACTATTAACGGACCTTTCCAAGGAAAAGGCTGTATTGCATTTCAAAATAACAGCAAAATGAGTTTGCACTGTTGTATACCATAACATTTGGTAAAGTTAATTAACCTAGTTGGCTGGAATGTAGGAGGAAGTTTTGTTTCCAAATGGAGAGTTATTACAATATACTAGGATCTGCTGTCTTGCCAATTTCCTTTTAATCAACTCTTTCGCTATATGGAATGAAGGCCACAAAACATCTTAAAACTGCAAGCAACCTCTTCATTCACAAAGAACAAGGCGGATATATTTTTAAGTGGGTGAAGGAATCCACTGATGTAATAAGTGTATCCACGTATTCCAAGTATAACTTGGAGCCAGTCTAGTTATAAACTCCTTAAGATCAAGGTTCATCATAAAACTGGGCCTTACCTTTATTTTCATAATAGTAGCGGTTGCCACTAGAATTCCTGAACCTCTTCTTCATGCCATCTGGAATGCATACATGAGCAAGTTTATGATCAAAAATATACTATGCATTAGAGCTGGATTTTTTAGGGGGAAAGCAACTACAAAGCCAGTAATGTGCAGAGATTGTACATTTATTTTATTACAAGAACCAACATGTTCTTTTCCTTTTGGACTAAACAAGCTGAAGACAGCTCACAGAAGCAAGCTCTGCAAATGAATACTAGGTTATAGCTGCTCATTATAGGGGCAGGTTTGTTCCACGCTATCTGGAAACAAGAAGGGCATATCAAATATCTTAATACTGTGACAGTTTGCTTAATCGATTATAAAGAATTTCAGTCTGGGTCAGCTGTTACAACCAAAGTCATTCCCTGTCAGGTTTTATGCCACATGCTGCCCCACGTGTAACTTTCACTCCTGCACTGAGACAACAGGTAACAATTCATTTTGGTAACAAAATTCAACTGCAATTCATTTGCACCACTGCAGTTGACAAATGCTGGTGCTAATTGGCTTAAAAGTTTGCTTACAACTGCAACAAACCAACTCTTAATCAAAGTGTATTTCCATGCTACGTGTTTTCTATTCTGTTTCTTTGGTTTGGTTTGTTTATTTTTGACGCAGGCTGTTGGTTGCTCGATTAGCTTATTTAACAAGAATATTGTGAAAGCTCCCTTCTCTAACTTCTACAGATTTTCAGCCGAAGCATACTAAATTTTGGTAAAACCAAAAATGGTAAAGTAGAATTCTAAGTTTTGGATTAAGGACTCCTTCAGTTCAGGAAAGTTTTTTACCCAGTGAAAAGAGCTCATGCCATTCTAAGACAAGTCAGTGTGCAGACATCATATACTGTTCTGCACCTCCACTGAATTCAAGTCAAGAAGGCACTTTAAATCAGGTATGTGCTTAAGTGCTTTCTGAAACAGTGATGGAATTAAGCATGTGCCAAAGTCCTTACTTGGGGCTGTTCCCTCCCATTACAAACAAATCTTTCCAGTGGAGGCATCTGCTTTACAATTTCCTCATCCAACACGTGAATATCAGCTTCCTGATTTAGTGAAATTCTTGGGGGGAAACTCTCAGCCTGTGAGGCCAGATTCAGTGAAGAGAGGCTCTTTGGAACAGCACAAAAACACAAAGTGATTCAAAAAGATAAGTACTAGAAAGATAAGGAGCACTCAGCTGCCTGAGCAGCTTCCTTCTTTCCCCAGCACAGCCTACTTCTTTCTCATTTTGGATGTACATCCAAGGGGCTCCCAAAGCGATGCTGTTTTTCAGCGTGAGCACTCACAGGGAATCCACTCACTGCTTTGTTCACCCCTCATTACTGGTGAGCACAGATTTCTTTTCTCCTGTCTTGCTTGAGTTCTCTGGTATGACTCTGCTGTAAACATTTCATAAACGCAAATCATTTGACAAAACAAATTCTAAAAATGCTTTGGACGCCTCCAGGCCAGGCCCCCTGATGTCCCCCAGTGGGGCTGGCACGTTTGCAGCTGTAAAGTTCCCAGCAGCTCTCCCATCGCCACCAGTCACTGGCTCCTATTGAAATCGGCCCAGCTCCTGGCTGCTTCGAACAGGAAATCTTTCCCAACAGCAGTCCTATTTTCAACAGTAACTGCCAAAGCCAAGCCAAGGCCATGCACAAAAAGACCAGTTTACCAGATGAATTCCCACAAAACACAAGTGACGCTATTCAGGATCTCATAAGCGGTAGGTCAGGGAATAAGGTGTTAGGACTCCTAAAGTTTAGCAGGAGGGAGCTGCTTGTCCCCTGGCCATAGGCTGCCTGCAGTACTGCAGGGCTAATTGCTGCGCATTCCTCAGCCATGATGTCACTGGATCATGATGCTAACTCTTTCCCTCTTATGGATGGAGGGAACTTGCAGTATATCTCTGAGAAACCCAAAAATACATGTGCTGACCCTTTAAAAATTTTTTTTTAAAAGTCTTTTACCATATACCTAGCAGAGCCAAACTAAATGAAGCCGAGGTCTCTGTCCAGCATTTGGAAGCCAGTTAAAATAGGAAATCAGTGTTTCTCTAAATACACAGAGTATATTACCTTAGTCATAAAATTGGGGACTTTCAAATCTAATTTGTTCAGCACTAGCGCTGTTGAAGGCTGGGAAGTGTTCCAGAGGAAATCACCTCCACGCAAACAGAGATTAGCAGCTCCCCATTGCAGACATATGGAAATGATTGCCTATAATCTCCGGTAATTGTGGCTGTATTACATTCAAATCCTGTTTTCAATTTTCTTAAACTTCTAGACTGATTGTGTTATTAAATCATGCTGGCTGATGTGTTTAATAAGGACCTATTAAATGTTTATAAAATTAGGGGAATAAATACGGGCTTTTAGTCAGATTGTGTGATGGATCTGGTAACCTATTGTTAAAAGTACTGCTGGTAAAAACGTGTGTAAAGAAATAGACTCAAAGGCTCCCTTTAAAATAAGAAACCCAATATTCAAAACAGCGCACTTCCAGAATGATATCTGCAGATGTACGGAAAGAAGAGCCCAGTTAGAGAACTCTGATGGGAAGAAGTGCTTCCTGCATGGCCATGGGGCTCAGTTCTGCTCTGTGAGAGTGATGTGAAGCATGGGGTGGCCTTGGATATCTATGCTGCTCTGGTTCCAGCTCTTCATGGCTGCACATCCTCAGACACGCCCCGGCTGGGGCTGCACATCTTCAGGTTCCTCCAAGTGCTCAGCCCCATATTGCAGAAGCACCTCATTGAGGGTCTCCTGAAGTAACGATGGAGTCCCAATGGACCAGGACAGAAAAACGTGCAGGGAAAAAAAATTAAAAAGAAAATGCAGCAAAGCATGTCTGACCTAGAAACAGAGCTCCATCCCTTCTCCTCTGCACAGTCGCGCTCTCTCCGTGCTCTCTCTTTATCCAGTGCTACTCACTGTCACACCTTTATCTCACCATTAGCAACCTTCATAACCCCTTGCATGCTTTGAGGGGAAAATCTTCAGTTTTTAAGGGTTTGTTCTGCACTTTCATCATTCTCACTGCCTTCTACAATGGCACCCACCTGGCTGTAAGCACGCGTGCATCCAACTTGTTTTAACCCAGTATACAGGCTGAAGTAATTCTATCCTCTGTCTTTAGGGACAAACATGAACTTGTTTTCTCCAGCAAATTAATCTTGGGGGGCAAAGAATAAAGGGGCATTATAAATTAATTAATTGTTGAGTTTTTTCAGCATTAAATGCACTGCACCATTATCTTTGCATAAACACACCATCTTTTAAAAAACATAACTAGCTCATAACATCACAGTTACAGAATACTGTAAAGTAATGAGGAACTTGTATGGTTCACATTAGAGACTTTGAAGGGTTTGAAAAGAATTGGATATAAGGTTAATATTTGGCAGAGCCTTGTAAATAGCCTGATTGTTATTTTATATTGGCTGAAGTATAAAAATCTGAGTTGTGTGCCAGCAAAAGCCGAGTGGTGTGGCCAGGTAGTTACATGGCTCTGTTGTTAGCTTGTTTCATGTAGGAATGTTCTTGCTCTCAGTAGGTTATTTTTTTGTGTGTCTGCTTATACTCAGCTAAAATAGAGCAAGGACCCAGCACGGCAATTATTTTTACTAAATTTTGTTGGTCTGCCCCCAGGGGACCTTCTCCCAGTTTAATTGTTGGAGGGATTGCTGCCTTCTGGGATTTTATTTCAGAATGTTCTTGTTAGAATTTGCTTTCTGAACAGAGCAAGAGATTTTTATTTTATTTTTTTTAATTTAATCCCTTTCTTAATGCAAAGAAAAAAAATGCATAAAATGGTGTACGCTGAAATTAATAGAGGTGTTTCTTGATACACAGATTTTTAAATTATTTGTCTAAAGATACATTTATAATTGATTATATATTAAAGGGGCATAAATCTCCCGCCTCCCTCCCCCATGCAGGAGCTTTGGAAGTGAATTCAAGCAACCCAACTGCATTTCACGTTAAGACAAACATGGGAGAGATCATTTGTCTCTTGTTGTACATGAAATAGCTTATAATAGTTGCAGCTGAGTACATGAAGTATACGTTAGAACCCCTTTGATATAAATCCCAGCATCGGCGTAGAAAGATATTGTATTTATGCATCTGACAGGATTCACCCATAAATAATAATAGGAGAAAAATCCAAATTTATAAGCTGCTATTTCTGGATTTATTTTTAATGCGACTGAATATTCGCTCCACTTCTATAGCAGGCACTACATTAAGCAGAGCACGGGCAATCTGGTTGGAATCAAGAGAAAGAAAATAAATACTTCAGTATTCAGTACGTCCCCTCATCCCCCTCAGCCACTCGGAGATGTGGGACACACTCCGTCCGAGGACAAATGCCATCCTGCCACCTCATTCAGAAGCAACGAAGGGTCACATCACCTATTTTGATATTTTCAGATGACTCTCAGTGTTTATCTGGCAGAAGCTCTCTCTTTTCCCAAACACGCGACTCTTCCCACCGCTGCCTTCAATTATATTTACAGGCTATGAAACCTTTGTGGTTTGTGTCAGTGGGTGCCCTCCAATGAGATCAGCAGAGCGGTGCTGGAGGCTCACCCACAGCCCCTCTACCTGCTTATCTCTTTTAAAGAAAAGAGTGGGTGGGTCAGACTTTGCTCCCTCGCTTCCTCCTCCTGCTCTACTTGTAGCTGCTAAACCAGCATCTGTAATTAATCCCATAGTCACCGCCTACTTCATCTTCTCCCCCTCTCTTTCCAGCACCCCTGGGGAGGTTTGGAAGCAAAGCAAGCTAAACACAAGAATGCAGGTAGCTAAGTTCACTCGATGTGTCAAAGCACTTTTTTTTTTGAACCAAAATAAAAACAGTGTTTAGGCTGAAACTCTGAAAGGTAAATAAGACCCTCGAGCCTTTCAAAAATAAACCCAACAATTAGAGCATTTGAAAGGCCTAGATGTCCATTGTCAGATCTGACCTAACAGTTAAGCCCGCACAGGGGGCTTGTTCATTAATTAATCACAAAGCAGAACGAAAACCCTCAGCCTGGCTCTTAAAGCCCTCCACCTCCCCACGGCTGCCTCAACACCTCACGGCATTCCCTGGCTGTGAGTTTGGGAGTCCTCAGCCACACTCCCTGCAGATGAAAGCCCACATCACAGAGCCACCACGCGTAATGCAACATAATTTTTCCCAATTAGCTGTCTCTCTTCAGAAAGGCCTGAGGCAGATGCAGCAGACAGATCCCCAGAGAGCGTGGTCTAGATAGGCTGGAGATCACTGTCGGATCAGACCTGGGGTGTGTGTGCATATATAAAAGCAGGGATGGGGAGAGCTCGCAGTACAGCCAGCCTCCAGCATTTCCAGTTCTCACATGAGCAACAAATGTCAGAAATTCACACTGTTATGCAGGGCAAACGGTACTCAAATAGTAGCAGTTTAACAATCTCATCTATTTGACACTGAAAGTAGAAGAAAACCAAACAGAAGAGGTAAATTTAAAAAATAGAAAACCACTCATTTTTGGCACTTTCACAAGCTCTTCATTGTTAGCATCAGAGCATACTCTTAAGCTTGTTTATATGGTTTGAGCTTTTTCTACGGCATGGAAATTGCAGCCACGTGCGCCGAGGAGGGCAGGAGGCAGCCTCTGCAGGGCAGCACCCTCCCCACACTGAACACTGCTCCCCACCCCATCCCAAGTCATGTACCCAAAAGTGATGACCCACACAGGTCATCACATCCAATGTGATGGTGAGCACTAAGCAAGGAATTTCCACATGGATCCTTGAACGTCACAGAATCACAGAACTGTAGGGGTTGGAAGGGTGCTCTGGAGATCACCTAGTTCAATCCCTGCTAAAGCAGGCTCCTTACAGAAGGTTGCAGAGGAAAGTATCCAAATGAATATTTTCTTGAATACCTGCAGAGGAGACTCCACCACCTCTCTGGCCAAACAGCATAAAAGCACCACTCAAGCATCATTCATTTAAAAAGATTTTCCATTTCTATTATTTCCTCCAGATTTCTCAGCTGCCAAGACTGCAATGGAGACTCTCATAGCACACAAACCAGCAAAGTCAATGGCAACATTTGCCCTGAATTTAGTCAACTGCAATGTGATGCTGGGACTGGAAAAAGTCTTCTCATGACTTTGTGCTGTGGTGCTACACAGGTCTGCCCAACACCTCCCTGGATGCCCTATAGCAGCCTTGTATTAGACAAATTACAGGGGTGGGCAGAGAGGAAGAATGTGCAGCCTTTGCTCAGTGAAGATAATTTATGGAGATCTCAGCCGTCTGCTGGGATGCTTTGCTCTGGTGACTCCACTGACTTCAGAGACTACCTTTGTGTTGAAGAGTAAGGCTGAGGGATGGGGAGAACCAGCACAGAGCATGGTGGGCCCAGCTGCTGGGGCATCCTCAAACAAAGCATCCCTAGGAAATAAAAACACCTGGCAGCTCTGACAGAACAAAGCACTGCCCTGGAATGACAAGCTTTGAGGGCAGGGCTGTTTTCAGACCAACAGCACTTAAAAAAAATCTGGGTATCAAGCACGTGTACCATGGAGAATCAGGCTGTGGGAAGCAGTGGTGTTTGACACGTATGGCTTACAATGCTCTGGGATGGTGTGCGGTGCTTTACTGCTTTGGTTCAGCTGTTCTATTACAGAAGTGACAATGAAAGGTGCAGAAAAAGAGGGGAAGGATGGAAAAGCTTCAAGTTTTATGTCGGAGCAATGTCAGGCTGCAGGAGTGAGAGAGATGATGTAATAGGTGGGTGAGAGGGGGGAAAGGAGGTTAATGGGGAACTGTAAAATTTCAAATGCAGTATTTTATTACAGCATTGAAACCGATGCTTACAGTTTAACAATGGGATTGGCATGGAATAGCTCAGTGGTGTGAGCCAGCAATGCCAAGAGGATTTATGATTTTTCTTTTTTAATATTGCAGAGGGAAAGCCTTCGTCTTTTTTGGGTTGACAAACCTCAAGCCTGGTAAACCAGAGTATGTAGGAAAACGTTAGCCACTGGAAATCTGCATGGGCTTACCACTCCAGGGGAGGGAGCCACACTGTTGGGTATTTTATGGTGCCTGTTGCTTTCTTCAGATGCAAAAGAGGAGAAGTGCCAATGAAGCATGAGCAGAGCCACCTGTGGTCAGCCACCCACTCCTTGGGAAGAGGCTCTCACTGGAGAGGCCTCTTTGTGAGCTGGGATTCTCTGCAAGGCTGCCCCAATCCCATCTTCAAACGACAGAGACACTGCCAAGAAAGCCTTATGAGCCCAGACAGGGTGGAGCTGGGCCCTTTATGAATCTGGTTTGTGGCCCAGAGCATTGTACAATAATAAGCAGCTTGTGTGGTCGTGGGAGGCTTTTCCCAGCCTTAGACCCAGGGATTGAAATTGTTTCCTGCACTGACGGTCAGTGCTGGATCTGCAACCACATCAGTCCACCTATGCCCAGGGACTTCAGTGGTGACTCTATAGACAGGAGTCTACAGAGAGCCTACAGGAGTCTAGGCAGCAGGAAGAAATGTTGCACAGAGCATGGTCAAAAAAAAAAAAACAAAAATCCCAGAGGTGATTAAAGTGGGTCAGTGCATTGGGAACACACTTGAAAACAGGCTCACAGCCTTCTTGCTTGTATACTTGAGGTACAACAGATCGGGAGGGCAGTCTTGCACCGAATGTTTTCACTGCTTCTGATTTATAGATAAAGCCAGCAGCCATCATCTCAGTGGCACAAAGCAGCAAGGACTCACAGCTCAGCCTCTACAGCCCCAGCCAGCAGCAGCAAAATGCCCCATGCCCCAAGCCGACCTGCATGGAAATGCACTGATAGCCTTGTTCTGCTGTATGCAAGGCAACATTGAGGATTGCAAACAGCAGATCCTTAACTATAAAAAAGCAAAAAAGATTAACTCAATAAAGCACTTGATACAAGGAGTTAAAATATCCAGGAAAATCAAGAGCTACACTCCACTGACCTGGAGAAACATTCACAAAAAAGGAGCCAGCCAGAGAGCAATACACACCACTGTATGTCCTACTGCGCATCATAAGGTACATCAAGGGGTGCATCCAATTTCCAGTGGGCAGATTTCTTGCCAACACTTTTACTACCTGGGTGACCATTGAGGGCAGAAGAGGACTTTTGCTCTCCCTCTCCTTTTCTTGCTCTTGCAGAGGGGCACAGCCCCAAGGTTCAGTTCCAGTAGAGGACCATGCTGCAGGGACACATTGGCCATCTCCAACAGAGAGAGGTGAAAGCTTCCCTCATAGCTCCTGGATGTGACGCAAAAAGGGTAACTTTAGCTGCCTCTTCTGCACTCCACTTACAAATAAATAAATGGATGTAAACAGAAACATAAGTCCCACGTCACCATGACCATTGTTTCTGGGAGGAGCGGAGAGCTTTTGACACAGTTGGGTGGCAGATGAAAGGCCTGAATGAAAGGATTTGGCAAAGAGAAAGCAAAGCTTGACCCAAAGGGAGCTGTGGGACCTGGGCCACCAGTGGGAAGCTCCCCATGCCTGGTGCATGAAGAGGGGCTACACGACACATGTCTGTTTTGCAGCACCTCCAGGACCCCACTGCACCGCAGGAAAAGCCGTCTCCTCCCCTCCGCCAGCAGCAGCGAGGGGACGTTCTGCAGAGCAGCTTGCCATTCTCCAGTTTCCCTTAGTGACCAAGCTACATATGTTCAGAAAACTGAATTTATGTCGGCGGCTTGTTGTTCCCAGCCAGAAGATTCAGTCTGATTTGTATATAGCTCTGCATAAATTCCTCGTTAACCTTTACAACCATCTGGAGCGAGAGTCACTCCTTGCATCACAGCCGACCGCAGCAATGGCAACAAGCGTAACCGAAACCGCCGGGGCTTTACGAGGCTGTGCTGGGTACCACGCCAGCACCGCGCCACAGCCGGAGCACAGACCCCTCGGCAAAGAGTCTCGGCCAGCCTCGTGCAAGGGAAATGCATCCCTGAGCGAGCTCCCGATGGTGCCTCCCCCAGGGATGGGGCAGTTATTGCTCGTCTCTCTCCGCAGTGCAAACCTTCTACCTTCTGTCGCTCTGTTGTAGAACAGGCAGACGCTTAATGTGAGGCTGCCGAGGCTCTGACGGCAGCCGTGCGCTTAATGCTTCAATTTCCACATTTTATTTTATATGTAATTTAAAGCCCATGGTGCCTTAATTGTAAAATAGGCCTTATTAAAATAATAGCTCGAGAAGCAGTGGGGTACCCTGCGCGGTGGAACGAAGCTATCTTAACTGCTGTTTACAAGGATTTAAAAGCGAGATACAACCAAAGTAGAGCTGGAGAGATGTTCCCAATGTGAGCCATGGACCAAAGACTGCTGAATAATTAAGCCTCCTTCCTTTCCCTTCCCCGCACCCCACCATGCTATCTCCTGCTCTCTTTAGATACCCAGAGCACACCCTTTGCTGCATTTATGATTGATGATGCAGCGCGGATACTTTGGTAACGGTGAGCAACGTGGGGTTTTGATTAATGACACCAGTGGCACTCCCAAAAGACCAAACAGCAAAGAGTACTGTTACACAAAACAACTAACATGACTAGGACTGCAGCAGGGCCTTACCAGTTTGGAGAAGTCTTTGTAGTCTAAAATCACCTTTCTGCTGCTCGGGCCATATGTTTTGGAGATTCCCTATCACCCCTGTGAGATGGAGGGCACAGCCACCAAACTCTGATCAGTTTTTACACTCCCTACATCTCAGGCTGTGCAAGGGTCGGCCATGGGCCCAGTGCAGTCTAAGGGTCACTTGGGGTGTTGTGATTTATATCGCGACTCAGTGTCCCAGGTGATGAATGAACTGCCACCAACCACTGCATCACACCCAGCCATTCCAGAGAGCAGAAATCAAAAGCTCACCTGCACACAACGTACACAGCTGAGTTCGCCCTCAGCTCAGTGTCTTCCAAACACACTGAGGTTTTGGAAAAAGTTTTAGGTTTTTTGCTATTTTCCCCTTGCTATCTGTGTTGTACCCGCGTCTTCTCAAGTCTGCAAGGCTTGGCATGGCTTCACTGCCCACTCAAAGTGCACATGCATTCTTTTTATCAGACACTGGTCGGACATTTCTATGCTCCTAGACTGAATGATGGAACAGGAGGTGTGGTGCCCCAGGGTTTCCATGCTCTGGCTTCTGCAGCCTGTCCTGCTGCCAGTGCGAGCTGTTGGTGCTCGTGCTGCAGAGCTGGGTGACCGCAATGCTCCTGTGCTCACAGCACCCCAATGACAGCTTTCCCACTGATGGGAAGCCATTAAGAACAAACCAAACCAAACAAGAACACATCTGCTCTTGTTACTGAAGCGCATTCACAGATCAACCCTGCATAGGAACTCTTGCTGCCTGCTCTTAGCTCTTGGTCTTTTGTGTACCTTGACCACTACAGACCTCCTCAAAGCTGATGAAGAAGGAAAGGTCCACCTCCTCCACCAGGCTGCCCACAGCCCATGCCATGAGCACATGCACTATTTGAATCCAGCAGATGCACAGAAAACCTGCAGCCCTCCCGCCCTCCCTTAGCACTTCCCTGGCACCTCCTGTTGCACAGGAGCATGGACACCACTTGAGCTAGGGCTGCCACTGGGCACCATCCCAAAAAACACAAACAGTGGCAAGTTCGTGTCCCAGCACCACCAGAGATCTCGTGCTTCAGGAGCCATGGAAGAGGTGTCAGGGCTTCCATAGCACCAGGGCTGCCTGTGGGGACCCTCCTGGCTGCACCCCATCAAGGCGGTGCTGGGAGCACCTGTGTGCTGCCCACAACCCCCTTCCTCCAGCACCGCTGCCAACTTTCCAAACCCATCAGCACATTCATGCAGCTGCTATTTAAAAATAAAATAAAATAAAAATAATAAGGAAAACCCACAGGAGAAATATTTCCTTTTTTCATCCTCTAAAAGTAACGTTTCTCCTTCCAGCGCTCACACTGGCTGGGGGCCCACTGCTGGATTATTTAGTCTGACTCCTGAAGCAGGAACAGATTTACGATTCAAATTCCCATGAAATGGCAGGGCTAGAAACTTTATCAAACTTTATATTATTGGAAAGAAGAGATCCCCAGGAACAATCCAAGCCTTTAAAGCTGGCATATCTCCACTGTACGAAGGAACTATTTTATGCTTTTAGAGGTGTTTGAAATGCGTTCATGTTTTTCCCCATCCCCTGCACTCGGACCAGGAACAACTAAGACCCCACAGCATGTAAGGAGGGATATTAAAAACCAGGAGGATGTGCTTCAACACAGCACAGGATGTGAATGCAGACATGCTCAAGGAGAGGGACAAAGTCTCATCCCACAGATCAGGCACCTGGAAGTCTGTAATGACAGCTGCTAACAAGGTACTCCGGACCCATTTCCAACCAGCAGCCACCCTATATCATGGAGTCCCTGAGGGCCCTGAAGGCACAGGTTTGGGCAGCAGGGATGCTTACTGCTAAGTCACTTTACCCATTTCCAATGCACTCTGGGAGCAAGGATAAAAAAACTCTTAGAGCATCCCCTCTTAGAAAAAGCCCGGCAGTCATCTTCAGTGACCAAATGGTGAGAGCTGATCAACAGCAAGTTTAACAGCAGGAGTTAACAACTGTGCATCTGTATGATACTTGGTTATTTATACACTTACATATTGACAGATAACACATCCAGGCAAAGATCTGGGTAAAATTTTGAGAAAAATTAGGTTTTTTTCCCAAGAATATAGCAAGTCATTTATAGTAGGCGAAACATTTTCCAAATATACTTGACCTTATTAAAAAAATCCTAATTTAGTGAACGTTTCAGATTTTTTTTATTAATGTATGTTATCACACGTGTCCCAATTCACTAATGAACCCTGAATTTGACAATGCTATTCTTAAAGGGAAAGATAGAAGAAAAATATAACTGAAACAGCAAATGGGTCCATTATGAACTCTGCAAATTAATAGCAGATTCTCATTTTTAACATCTTCCATAAAACGGCTGTTGTGGGGAAGAGAGGAGAAGAATAATTTTTCTTTGACCTGTTCTGGCCAAGTTTTCCAATAAAACAATATAGCATCACTATAATGTACCTGGGATCCAAAATAAATCCGTCTGCCTTGCAGCATCTCTACAAGAATTATCAGTAATACTATACGCTTCAGTTTCAGATGGTTTTAATCAATCTTTTAGTATCTTACATGTCAGCCCATTAAGCCAGGGATGATCACTTGGACTCTGAACTACCTCCTTTCTTTGTAAAATCACCTTGAGTAATATTAAATCATGTTGTTGGACCCCTGGAATTTCTGGGTTTCATCAGCATTTACCCTCATTTTTCATAAAGTAAAGTTAAGGAAATATCTGGTAACATTTTAATTCCATGTTATTCGATGTGGCTTATATAGGTGTGGAGGTACGATTGAGTCCTACACAGGAAAAGCAGATTTTAAGCCCTGGCAGAGCAATTATTCGATTCCCAAAAGATACGGACATAAATTTCTCTTAGGCACATCTGCCCTGTCTGCTTTTAATTTTGAAACACCAGCTTTAATTTAGAAACTGTACTGTGAGCTCTCCCTTTTGTGAGCAAGAATGACATAATTTGCCGAGCAGAGACCCCGAGCCAAGCTTTTTTTGTCTTAAGTAATCAATGAGTAGGAACCAACAGACAAATGTTCCCTCACTAATTCCTGCCTTTGCAGGTTATCGCCCCACATGGATCACAGCTTCATGGGGAGGCACTGCACAGCCTTCCTCTTATCCCCATCACTGCCGACATCACCTCTTCTCACATTCTTGATCAGCTTCCCTGTGGCAACAGCAGCCGCGGATCACATGGAAAACTAATATTAGGAAAGTATTTAATGTATTTATAGCTGTCTTTTAATGACATTTACCAGCTGGAAAGGAGGAGGCCTGCCAGCACCGTGCGATCAATCAGCTTTGAGGAACTCCAGCAAGTGCTCTTGAGACCACCAGCAAACCCAGCAACAGCGGCTCTGCTGGGCTGCAGATCTTTGGGGCAAATCGAGCTGCCAGAATGTGTATGCCTGGCCCTTATCACAGGAGGACCTTGAATTTCACCCAGGGCTGAGGCTGCTGCAATGTACAAACAAATAGTGCTAATTCTTAGACCACAGTTCAGAAACTTCTGTTTTCTGTCAGCCCAGCGATCTGTGAACATCCCGTATAAGAAATTGAGCATGCCACTTCTAGAGGACAAGATGTGAGACTGCTGAAGGCTGTGCTTGGCCATCAGCTGCAGCAGACCTTCAGATCTGGAGTAACTGTAGTACTTAGGGATGTAGCTTAGTGTATAACATTGGAGGAAGGTTGGACTGATGATCCTAGATATCTTTCCAACCTGAATGATTCCATGACCTCTCCTTGCAACAAAACACCATCAGAAAGAAGTTGTGGCAGCTGCAGGAAGACCTACCTGGGAAACTGCAAAGATCAACTCATATGGAAAAGATCATGATTAAAAGATCCAAGTAAAGCAATTTTCTGCTTCCCAAAAGATGTGGATATAAATAGAACAGCACTTGAAAATGAGCAGGCAGAAATGAAACATGAACGCAGACAGAGAGAAAGTCTTCTAAAGCAAATAAAGGTTTACTATATTTACTATATTATTATATTTACTATATTATACATACCAGAGCTGTCAGGCAATGCATATTCTCCCTCTGTCCCACTGCCTCAACTCCTGCGACATGCATGGGAGGTTGAGCACAATCACCTTGAGCACTACGTTTGAGCCATTGTTCTGCCTAAGTTCAGGCCGACCTGCAGGAGCACACACTGCCATGGCCACGTTAACCCTGGGAGCTGTGCCCCACCGCTGTGATGCTGAGCGTCCACACAAATCCTGGGGAGAGTCCCTGAGGAGACGCTCCAAAATCACTGTGTGAGCATCATGCCAAATTCTCGTTTTAACATCAAGGGGTCTTCAGCCATCTTACCCGAAACTCTAATTGCTCTGACAAGCTGTGGAAAGACACGTCATTTAATGTGTAAACTTATAAAATAATCATGTGCTGTCTGTGCGCTTGATGCTCAGACTGGCGCAATTTCACGAGGGAAAAAGCTACGCTGTTTTGTTGGATTTTTTCTCTGTTTTGTTGTTATTTTGTTCCCCCCCCCTTTTTTTTTTTAAAAAAAAAAAAAGGCATCTACAGCTACAGTAGGAGTTCCTATCTTTCTGTCTTTAAGTATCCATCCCTATTTTCCATCCTTATCAGACTGTACTTAAAATATTTTGGGTCTTGCTACTATTTGCTATGTTTTAAAGTTTTCAGTTTAATTTCTTTCTTTCAAGCTGAGCTGAAATTCACATTCTGACACAGAAGAAGGGGCTGCCAATGCTCAACACTAACAAAACAGGTTTTGACAGTGAGAAGGCAGAGGATGGAGATTACTTCACAAGCTCTCCGCACTGATATTATCTAAGTAATAAAAATCATGTCCTCTTAGAATTGCACAACATTGAATAGGAACAACAGGAGGCCAAAGCGTGTAATGCCAAAAGCTGCAGGATGAAACACCTGAGAAATAAGGCCTTTATGAAAATAATCCCAGCAAAACACCTGTAAGATGCCAGAATTGCTTGAAAGCTTCTAAAAACTTCAGTAGTTTCAAAAATATATATTTTTCTCAAACATGACTTCCTTTTTCTCCCCCCTTTTTTTTCTTTTAAAAAATTCACTTCAGCTAGTAAAAGATAAAAGCTCATGTGGGAAAGTCCTTTGGGTTTTTTTTCAGCTTCTATGGTTTGGTCTGATATTAAAATTAAATATTTTGTTAAATTGTAAAAATAAATAGATAAATAACATTTTCCAAGCTTAACTAGCAAAATTAATCTGATCAAAGCTCACTTTCAGAAAACTTACACTCCTTTTTTCTTTGACTGAGCCCTCTGTGACGTCATAATTTAGTCGTAGACATCATTATAGCATTCAGACGAGCACAGGAATAGCAGGGGCTGGGGGCAACCCCTGTTCTGGAAACAGATGCAGACACCCTTAGGAAAGAGGCTTTCTTCCAAGAATTTGGCAGTGCAGTATTGCTGCCGCCTTCTCAGAAAGCCTCACCCACAGACAATCTCCTAACAGAATTTCAGAGCTCCCAAAGGATCCTTTTTATCGACTGCTTGGACAATACTTGTAGATAAAAAGAAGCTACAGCACCTTTTGCTGGGTGGTAACATTAACATGGCAATCAATAGTATTATAGCAGGGTAATAGGTTTTGAGCAAAACGGGCTGCAGTAACCAAACTCAGCAACAAAACTAAGTGCAAAGCTGAATGACTGTAGGACACGTGGGAAGTCTATAATCAGGAGGGATTAACCAACTACTCCGGGACTTAAGGAGTCTTAGGGAAAGAACAAAATGAATTTCTCTGAACTGCTGAAGCAACTCTAGAAGAAGCTGACATGATGAATAAGTAAAGATGATGATGTGGATAATGAGACAATGACATTATGCAGCGACTGTCATTTTCCCTGTGTTCGTACAGATCCTACAATCAGGGGACCTGACCCAGGTGACTTCCTCTAGGAGCTTCTGCAATCCAAATAACAAATAAAAATAATGGGATTAAATCTGAATACATGATGTAAGCCATCATGCTGCAGGGCATATCCAATCTACCAGCTGCCTAAGGGGAAGGTAAGGAGGAAGAACTTTTCCCCATGGGCGGGTCATTCCATGGCTGCTGTCCCAGAGGTTTCTTGGATCCTCCTCTGAAATGTCTTGTCTTATACTCTTCACCACAAGAGACAGGATACTGAACTAGATGGACAAGCTATCTGATCCACCATGGCAACTCTATGATCCCATAGAGATGCCATGAATAATTCAGGCTTGCTGCAAGAAATCCCTCACACTTCATGCAAGTCAACTGGTGTCTCCAAGAGAAAAGATCAAATACCCTCTTTGCAAATATCATCAGCACCATTTAGGTGTCTACTGTGAGTTTATGGGTGCCACCCTGCACAGGCCGTTAAAATGAAACGACTAAATTATGATGTCACAGAGGGATCAATCAAAGAAAACCTTAACCAATCTCTCTGGTGGCTCAGCAATATTTCAGCTTTTACTGAATATGCATGAAATGATTTCAGTCTTGCTCCTGCTTTGCAGATATCCTCATCAAGTTGAACCATTTGCAGTTTGAAGTTGGTTAGCCTGCATGGCTTTAGGAGGATTCACAAGCCAAAGCTATTCTTGCTGTCCCCTCTTTCCTTTCCTCACAGAGTGAGCTGCGTAGCACCTCTTGTGCTCCTCTGTGACCTGCTGCATGGTAGTAGCTCACACCTTATTAAAACACCTAAGAAAGTACTGGGGAATGCTTTAACTCCAAACTGCTTCTCAGAAATAAAAGTTTCAGACAATTGGAAAAGTTATTCTGAAGCTTGGACATCTACTAGGAGAGAAGGATGGCACTTCTGAAAATACGCCTTGAGGTCACACCTCTGAGATAATTTTAGAGACTGTGAGTGGAGGAAGTTCTAATATGGAACTTCCAGTCTCCAGAGTAAAATACAGTGAATATAAAGAAGGTTTAATGACTTCTGGACTTTGGCAAGGACTAGACTAGCTAAGTATCTCTTGAAAATAACATAAATAAATGTAACTTTATGAATTATTTGCATGAAAATGTATAAGAAAATACAGGATGTAGAACAACACTGCTGAATTCTTCATGGCCTTGAGGAACGGACATCTGCAAAGACAGAATCTGGTCCATATCCAAAGGCTGTCTTGCAGAGACAAATATTTGTCTATAATTTACACATTTACCTGCAGACACAGGATTACACTCACATACAGCCTCTATATCTTTACCTTGAATAAGCTTAAATTTCATATGAAGTCAGAATATCGTTGAAGAGAATAAGAACACTTTGTAAAGACAGTTAATGGAAAATGTCTATGTTGGGATAATGTAATTGGTCCCTGCAGAGTACTGCAGGTTAGGGCAAAATGTTAGTGACAAAGGAGGAGGAGGGATGAACATACAGGAATTTGCTCCCTTTCCTCAAGGACAGCAAGTCCCAGCCCAGGGACGAGGAAGATGGTTGCAAGGAGTTCTTGCCTCTTCTTGCAAGGAGGGTCCAAGTTAGGAGTCCTGTGCTGGAAACTCTCAATGGAGAGTTTGTGGGGATCTCAGTGCAGACTGATGGGAGTTTCACAATGGCTCTGAACTGGGGTCACCAACACTTCAACCACAATCCTTTGATGATGCACTGTAAAGTACTCATTATCAACACTCCCTACATGAACCCCGTCGGGGCATTTCTTCCAGTACATTACATCACCAATCTCAAAGTTACTGAATACTTTTTTTCTGTTTTCATTCTTCAGACATGAATGATCTGGCTTTCTTCCACTGAAGCCAAGCTACTATCACTGATTTAAGGTGAACCACAATCAAGTCACCTACTCAGATTCCCCAGATGAAGGTGCACTCTCACAAATTTCAAGAGGTAAAAAAATGCCTTTGGGTATTGTAAAGTGGAGGTTCCCAGCTGAAAGGGAGGGTAGCTTGCAGGCAGAGATGACCCCAGTGAGTCTGTGTCTGCCCGGTATGCAACATGTCTGTAGCATATATTCAAGACAGATGAAGAGCTTAGGAAGTATAGAAACAAGGATTCAGATGTGTCAGCAAGTATGCACAAAAACAGCTGCTTAAAAATAATGTTTAGGGTTTGTCTTTATGCACTGACAGGAAAGGAATTCAATGTCAAAGTTGCCTCAGCATTTAGCCACATGTTATTTTACTCCAAAGCACGCTGTGCTCTGATCCTTAATTATTATGATGCCTCCTTGAACTACAAAACCATCCATACAGATCTCTCCACACTACCTACCAATAACAAACAGATTTGCTGAGCTAATGACTCTGCCATTCAAGCTGGCAACTAAAAAATAACAATTCGGGACAAATGTAACAGGCAAATTGAAATCCAACCAGGAAAAATGTTTGTGTTATTTTTAATATTATCCAGTCTTTCCAGCCATACAACACGAATAACTCTATCTGAAGTGGAGTGAGTCAATCAAGCTCCACCCTCAATTACAGTCACAATCTGTAGGAGGGGGATCAGAACAGTCCTTGATGCCCAGACTATGAGCTCTTTGGAGATGCATCTTCTGCTGGGGTCTGTGAGAGACTGAACATACTGTCAGCAGTTAAATAATATACCCGTATCATCACCACATAAAAAACACAGCCAAAAATCTGTTCATATGGAGGTTGTTGCTTTGATTGTCACTAGGATAAACCTATTTTCTCTCCAGCTGAGAATAAAGATGAACTTTGCCCATTGTTCTGAGTCTCCATTTCCCTCCCTTGCTTTGACTAAGCATCTGCTCGGACTGTGCACTCAGTTCTGATGGTCAGTGAATTCAAGAGTGGGACTTCTCAGATAGAACCTCGTCCTTGCAGTCCATAAACCAGCTTCTGCTTGAAACACTATTGTCAGACTTTGGAACTGTTGTGGGACATTCTGGAAACTAAATGGGACTTCTGAAGATTAGCAACAGAGCATCTAGTAGAACATAACTTGAACCAACAGAGGGAAGACTCAGGGACAGCTCACCAGGAGTAACTGCATTCCGAACTGACCCATGGGGATGGAAACTGGTCTCAGCTAGATTGCTAAATTGCCAGCTAAAAGAAAAACATATACATATACTGTAGTTCATGTCATACTTGTAACCCACAGGTATTCTGATACTTCCATTTTCAGAAGTTGGTTCAATATTTAGCATATGCTGGTAGCAATTTTTTTTCCATAAGTCAATGGACTAAAAATCAACTCTTTTTTGTGTAACATCACAGGCTGCAATGGAGGAGCTTGCTGCTGTATTCTAGCCTAGACAGCTACTTTTGTCTCTTTTGCTGTTCCTTGCTTAAGAAAACAGTAAAGAAAAAGAGTGCAAAAAAGAACTACATGAAAGAAAAAAAAAAGGATAAATGGAAAAGGAAACCTTAATAAGGTTCTGTTCTTTTTTTTTCCTTTTTCTTTTTTTTTCTTTCTTTTTTTTTTTTTTTTGAGACTGCTGTATTAAATTAAAGTCATACATAGGTTTCAAAGAAAATCATATGTCGGTGGAATGGTGAGCCCACCTGACAACGCATGCTAACAGAATTGTAAATGTAAAGGGTAATGCTTGTCACTTCCTGACAGCTCTAAATGGCCTTTTAGTTCAGTACGCAGAGCTGTCATAAAAAAACATAAAAATGCATATGCAGACAGCTGAAACTGCAATGCACATCATTATCTGCAAATGGTATAAGTATCCTGAACAAAGGGCCTTCCAGTTTAAGGACAAGCATAAGACATTTTTCTGCCTCTAGCCTTAAAACAAAGTGCTGTCAAGAAAACAAGATTCTCAGTGCCAGAACTGAGGATTTTCTGTCAATCAGCAAGGTGCTACATTTGTACATATTTTTCTGACCCCAAATATGAGAAGAGCATCCTTAACAGATGTGTATTTAACTTCTGGCAGATACATCTGTTTCTTCTGGGTTTTTTTATTTCTATGTCTTTTTTTCCCCCTCAAACACACCGCAGAGCAGAACAGTTTTGTTGTGTACTTATTAGTTCCTTCTATCCCAGCTTTTCTGCCTTACTTGTTTAAAATATCTACATGGTGGCTTCACTGTTATTGTGCTCAGATCTGGGGAATTTAGGGACCAGTGCTAACTAGCTCTGGGAACCATGCAAAATAGACGAACACCAATCTGTTCACCTTGTCAACTGATGTTTGATATCAGTTTAAGAGAATTAAAAAAAAAAAAAAGACCATATTTCCAAGGTTGCAAATTCATTACCAGTGCAGTTTAAAAATACACATTAAAAGCAATAAGAGCTTTGCAAAGATCTTAACATTTCGGAGCAGGGTTGGAAATAAACCTGTTCTCTTCACTCTGGAAAGAGTTAGCAAAGAACGAGATCTGGAGGTGCAGTGCGTGCAGTAGAGGTGCACCCTCTGACTGCTCAACTCCAATTTATGCAGACCATGCCCCTCATGCGTTACCGTATGTGATGACATATCCACTCACATCAGTCCAGGTGAAGGCAAAGAAACCACAGGTGGCCTGATATAGGTTAAAGATCAGGAAAAAATTGAACTTAGGTTTCAAGAATTCTGTTATTGATGATGAATATTCTGTTTTCTGAGAGTAAATGGGCATAAGACCTTCTACCCCAAGCCTTACAGTTCAACTCACAAATGCATAAAAGATCAGTGAAGACAGTGTATGGTTGGTCGTCTTTTTGTGTGTGTGTGTGTGTGTGTGTGTGTGTGTGTGTGTGTTTTCTTCCTCCTAAATCTCAAACCCAAAGCACATCCACACTGACCCCACATACCAGCATCCAGTGCTCCACATATGACATAGACCCTCAGTGACAACTGAACTTTCCCTGTGCAGCAAACAACCCACAAATATCCTTCAGCAACACGATCAATAAGCCAAGGGTGAAACAGGCTACAAGCATCTCGCCAACAAACTACATCTTTCCTACTGTAAGACATGCAGAGGTGTCTTCAAATTCAGATCTTGGTCCCATTCAATTCGTACGTATGTTCACTACATTGCAAAAGGCCTTTTTTTCTGGGGATTTGTATCCCCTCCAGATCTCCAGCATTTACCTTTATTGCTTTTCATGCTTATCTCCTCCTGAGTTCATGCTGCAGAAAGCACTCTGTCATTTGGGATCTGTTTATGCTGCAAACAATGACTGCTCCAGCCCAGAACTGAATTGATGGTGCAGCCCTAGTGTGCACAACATCTTTTATATATCTTTGCAATGTCTTCAATTATCCATCAAATGTCTCATTCGAAGACTCTCTGCTTGCAGCATAAAATATGGGAATATGAATCAAAGGTATTTGGGATTTCAGAACTTCTGAGATCACAGCGACAAAATTCCAGCTTGCAAGAAAAGTAAGGGAAGAAATGTCAGATGGAAACATTTTCTGTTCATCTCATGGCTTATATTTAAAAAGTGCTGGCTTTGAATCTGTAAATTTACTAGTATAAAATTACCCTGAACAGTTGCTTAATGGCACCTTAATTTTCCTTTAATTAATCATCTTTAGAATTTCTAGCTGTTTCTGCATTAAAGTACACATTTATTACATGTACAATTTTTATTCCTTGCACCCAAAATTGTCCAAAGAAACCATCCAAGACTAAGGCTGTAATCTGAAAAGAGTCACTGCTTTTCTATCTGCAGTAAGAAGCTATGGGAACACAATGCAATCCTGGAAACACAGAAGTTCTGCCTGAGATTGTAACAGTTGTCTGGTAGCTCTGGCTGCCTCTCGCTTCCTGGTGTGTTTGAGACATCTGAGGACACAGATGTCAAAACTATGGGTTCTGTCTCAGTAACCAAACCTAATCCTAGTTCAAGAAAAACAACATCTTAATGCTTACTCAATGGTTTTGATTCCGAAGCTGCCTCTACAGACACCTAAATAACCAAAAACAACTCTGCAGTGTGCTCTCCCCAGAGCCAAAGCTTGCATGTGTGCTTAAAAAAAAAAAAAGCTTTGCAGACTGTGTGTAAAAGCCCCATCTGGTGATGCCTGACATAACAGTATGCTTCCACTTAATTACTGTACACTTAAAAAACATAAACTGTGCATTATTGGCACAAGAACAAGTGAATATATGTCTGTCTGCTAAGAAATTACACCGGACAGAAGAAAAACCTTTCCAACCCATGGAGCGAGCTGATGGTGATGGACCAGACTTTCAACAGGAGTAGGACAGGAAGGGGAAATGAGCAGCCAAACCAGTTTCAGGATGGAGTCTGCTATATTTTCGTGAATAGGTTACACAACATGGTAATACAGGAAAGGAATTGCTTGACAGTCCATGTGACTCATGCCCCTGCAGCCTAAGTATTTCATGAATTTATTATTATAGTTAACAAAAATTGATGTGTTTGATGATATTTAAAATATCTGTTTTTTGAAATCACTGAAGTCATGCAGGGAGCACAAAAGACATCATCTTCACTTTAAAGAAATCTATTGAAAACATGAAACACTACAAAGCTGTAGCCAGCTGAGGAGTTGCACCATTGTTAGAACAACCACCTTGTACCAAAGGGGAACCATCACAAGGCAGAACTTGCAGAACTCCTTCCTTAAAATTGGCACTAAACTTGATGGTTTCAGAGGAAGAGTTAATATAATTCAGTATTTAGGGAGGACAATTTTTGATCAAGTAGTGGAACCTATGCAAGACTGGCAGAAGCCTGACTTGTTTTAATGCTAACATGAACACAAGTCTCCTGCTCAGTGCAAATGCACAAAACAACCAGTTTGGAGACCAAAGTGACCTCCAGCACTACAAAACAAGCAGAGATAAGGTAAAAGCAGCATCGTTCTTCTTGCACATCTGGCCTTAGTGACATGTATCTTCCCCTGATCCAACAGATGCTTCATTTAGCAGTTCTTTTTTAAGCTTCGTTTTAATATTGCCATGTTTAAGTGATGCTGCCAAATAAAGGCAGAAAGAGTCCTGAATCTGGACTAACACCCACAGCTGAGCTCCATCAGTCAAAAAAATAACAATATTTTAACCACAATCAGATAGAGCTGGATTTGAACATGCATCTTCCAGACAAAAGCCTCTGTATCACATTACTATGACCTGTGCCAGCCAGGCCTCCCTCTCAATCTGTTCCCTTTATATTTACAAGGGAAAAAAAAAAAATGAACAAGAAAGAAGGACATTCTTTTATTACATTTTTTTTCCCTAAGTAAAATGTCTGTGCTTTCTCTGGATGGTTCCAACCCGATTTATACAAGGTGAATTTGACCTTCAAGAGGCAGAACATCTGGGAATGACAATTAAAGCCATCTGCACCCAAGGCAAGCAGGTTGCTCGCTATCCACTCCATTCTGTCGCCTTCAGAACATAGAGAAAGGGGGGTAATCTCAAGACAGCCATCCCCTTTTTATTGACTGTCTCCTGTGCTTTTAGAGATATGAAAATACACAGTCTGACTGTGCTTCTTCCCAAGGAGGTTTACGGAGGATGGCATGCAAACTTCTGCCGTGCTCGTGAAGATTTGTGCTGCAGGTTCCTTAAGGGTAATATTGTCAGAACACAGGTTTTCTTTAGTATTTAGTCTAACCTCTGTACACTTCACTGTTCATTACTTGGCTCATCCAAATTTAGTCTCTTATCACCTCGGTATGGCAGAGCAGTTTGTGCGTTTTCTACCAGCATCCAACTTCAATGGGAGCCAGAGAAAAGATCATCACATCTCTGTTCCTGATGGCACTGCTTTAAGCTCCAGCTCCACTCCAGGAGGCTGAGGATCTGGAACATTCTACACTGGAACATTTTCACTGGCAAAAACCCAAGGCAGTGTTCTCTGAAGGATTTCAGGGCAACTGGACATTACTGACAGAAGCTTGCGAAACCTTCAAATCTTCTGCAACCAGCTGACTCAGCCTTCTCTAAAATTCAGTTCTAAGAGGCTTTACTGTTGTTTATACCAAATACTTTTGACACCTATTATGCTGCTTTACTGCTGTCCCATTGTTTTTTGCATGTACTCTTCTAGCTGCCCATGCCATTTGACTTTTCACATCATGCTTTGCTGGTGAGCTCTTTTGGGGACAAAAGTATTTTGCTGTGTATGTTTTCACAGCTCCTTACACAGTAAGATTTCAGTATCTGTCCCAAGATGCTAAAGCAATGCACAAACGGCACTAAAGGCACTGGCTGTATCATGGGGCTGTTTGCACAGAAGCCATATACTCACTTTTGGACAGGCAGAACAAAGTTAATGACCTGTTTGGATAACCAGACTTCACTGAAGTTTCAAAAGAAAACAAAAAAGTAAAAAAACTAGAAGACGAGAGGGGAAAAAAATAAAAAATAAAAAATTAAAAAAGAAAGAAAGAAAGAAACCTAATCCAGAAGCAGATTTTTTTTTTTTTGTGGTATTGGAATCTTATTATTTTCATTTTCTCTTTGTTTCAATTGTTTTAGTCTACTTAAGAGTTCTCTGTGTGCCACCTATTGGTCCAATTCATGCTCAGTTCCTCTTCACAGGAACACTGATGGAAGAGTCATGCAGGGCCAGGGAACTGGAGGTGGAAGGCCAGATTCTGCGTATGGCAAAACTATCCAGGAAACAGGAAAAGGAAATGTGTTTTTCTAGGCAGGTTGAGCCAACTGCAGCCTAAAAGGCAGTCACAGCCCCATTTCAAGGTAAGGGTGTTGCTCAGATAAACCAGCTACATGAAATTACGCAAGCAGAAAGATATTTTACAAACTAATCTACACAGTGAATGACATACTGCAGCATTATGTTTTTGGAGACTTAACCCTGCCTTCTTTCAGTGAGAAATCAGACACTTAAGAGAATTAACCAAGATTATATTGACAGGTGTAGGTTCCACAACAATTCCCCATATATATGCCCCATAAACACCTTTCTTTCCAGTGTCAGTCATACATTCATTTTTTACCACAATAATTCTTTGCTAAGATCCCATTCCCATAATAGAAAGGGGAAAAAAAAATGAGTGACACCTCAAACAATATTTGATACTCTAACAACAATTTCTAACTTCAAAGACTATCTACATAAAAGTTGAAGACTTTTGCTACAAAACCAAACCATTGGGAAATCATTTTCCATCTGACATCAATTCCCCAGCTACTGGAATGAAGGCTTTAACTAAAAGTGTAACTTTTACTAGAGGTTCTTTAACATTTTAATCTAAGCTGTAAGAAAGTATGAGCATAGTTGGGTTCTACTGAGCGAGAATTCAAGAATATGGAGCTACTCCACAAATTAGAAAGGGATGGCCTTCATGGCCAGCTGGAAAGCATTCAGCTACATGGCTGAGTAACACTGCTCTAACATATTTGGGTAGTGAAAGATTTGACTGATTAATCCCAAATCTTTATGAATGCAAAAATACAAGAGGTAAAACAAAAAATATTCCCAGCCCCCAAAATTATCATCCTGAAGGAAGGGAATTAATTTTTCACAGGTAAATCATTACAGCAAATGACTTCCACCATAGTGAATCCACTGGAGCAATCTGTAGATGCAGGTATCCAAATCACGTTCCCAAGAGTCAGCACTAGAAGCAGAGATCTCTAAGGTTTGACAATGGACCATTTTCCCTTTCCAGAGATACTGGCTAAGCCCCACAAATGGCATTTTATTTTTTTTTAAGCCCTGCTTTCATTTCTAGCTGAAGAGGAGATTGCATGTCTAAGACATCAAGTTGTGACCTTGTGGTGAGTTAAATGGGTGAGCATGTTAAGAGGCTTGTAAATGTATCTGGACCTTTTTTTTTTCTCACCATCTGTTTCATACTTGGTATCTTGATAGATAGCTCAGCTTATTACCCACCACTAACGTCATCTCTGTGCAGAAGCCTTGTTATTTGAAATATGGGGTCTCTCCTTTGTGTAGCAGTGACTAAGGACATCAGAACCCACTTGAATTTGTTTTAAATGAATTAAATTGGTAACAGGCAGCATTGCTGTGTACCGGTTTCCAAGTTACATGGTAGAAGTTTAAACGATTAAACGCATTTAATGTACGAACCAGGCACTCCCTATGGCAGAGAAGAGTCAGGTTTTCCAGTGAAACATTTGCCTGGTAGTTAACATTGTGCAGAGGTATGCAGATGCTTTTGCCAAGGGAAAGTGAAATAATTGATGCAGCTGAAAATGACCTTGATCTTAAAGTCATTACCTCATTCCTTGAAATATCTGAAAATACAATGACAGAAGCAAGGGCCTGAGTGACTACTGTGACTTTTGCTTTGTCCTGAGTACCAGTGTGACATGGGTACATGCCAACAATAAATCATTTCCCTGGAATACACAACAGTAAAAAGCTGGGGTCATGTTTTCAAGCTGTCTTCTCTTTTTTTTCCCCCTCTTTCTTTTTTCCCTTTTTTTTTTTTAAATCTGTTGGTTTTGTGTCTCTGCAGACTTTACATGACGTCCTCCTGTCTGCCTACGTCTATTTTATAGATTAATGGTACCTGTAACTACTCAGCTGAAAGGTAAAATAATGGCAAGGGTGATGAAACTGCACGCTCCATGACATAGGAGGGTGACTCATGGGGTCAGGAATGAATTCCTGCCTTTCACCACTTGTAGAGCCTTTTATTGCTACCAAAGTGCATTCTGAACAGGCAACAACACACCTGGAGGTGCACAGAAGACCAGAAGGTCCTCTGAGTTTACCTGCTTCCCAGACAGGAGAGACATGTACCACAGATCTCATTCCTGCAGCCTCTGGGCTTCTCTTCAGTACCAAGAAAGGCAACTTGTGCCTTATTAGAAAGCACCAACATGTCAGATGGTAGCTATACTTACAGATCAGGTTAGGTAAAGGATGATGGATTTGTGCCTTTTCGCTTTGCATGCTAGCACACAAAGAGCAGATGGAAATATGCTAGCCCAAAGAGAAAGGAGGCGTTTTAAATGTAGTGGAAAGTTGAACAACAAACATAGCTGTGACCAAACACAGTCTGCCAAACGTTAAAAGACTTGATTCATGCAACAGAACGTCACACCAAGCAGTTTTGCTGCAGCCAGCTGTCACAGGCAAAGCAATCTGCGTCTGAAACTGCGCTGGGATGACAGGTTATGGGAGGAGCTCGTAGCCCAGGAGGAACCTGAGGATCACAGTGACAACTTTCCATTTGAGAAAGCTCCTTCATAACAAACGCACGAACTGGATCCAGAGTCAGGCTGCTTGTGCAACAAAAGCACATGTCGCGGTCTAAGGAGTGGAAGCCAGGAAACTCCAGTGGTTTTGGTGGAATTTCACCTCCTGCAGGACAGCCCATGGCTCTGGGAGGCAACACACTACCGACACACCATAGCTTTATCCTTCCATCTCTCTCCTTCTGTCTTCCCTCTTTACAGCCTATCACAGCTAACACTGGGAAGGTATCCACAGCTGGGAAATGTGACATTTTCAATGTGTCATTCTTCACTGATACAGAAACGTGTTTTCCTAAATTTAAATTAAATACACATCAAAGTGTTACAAACAGTTACTTGTGTTACAAAAGATGGTTAAGTGTTGGCAGGATACCTATATCCTGTACCCACCAAAGTCAAATTCAATTTCTCATAAACCCTGCCTGGATTAATTTTAATTCAATTTTATGTAAACAGTGCCTCGTAACAGTGGCAGCAGACCTCACCAAAGAACCAGAGGTTCTGTTTCCCAAACCAAACACAGCCCAGATCTCTCAGCTCAACCAAGGTTTGAGCACAGATCTGGATTTACTCAGAGTTCAATTTGGAATCCAATTTTATAATCAATTCTTCGTTGCTTAAATCAATGCTGCTGATATAATGCATCAGAGAACCTATCCCCTTGATGGAGGATTTTAAAATGTTGTATTTTATGGCTATGTCATCACCAGGCATTTGTGGCTTTAAAACATTTGTGAAATAGGCTTTTCTGGTAAAATCTTGTGTGGTCCATTAAACATACAATACACAGCAGAGGAAATACTTGATTATGCTTACACACTTCTCTCTGTTTCTGGTAATACTCCAAATGAATACAGTTTTGCCACACGGTTATCGGGTCCTAAGATGGCTTCTGAACTTTGTAATGTTACTGTTCTGCCTTGCAATTGACAGGTTAGCTCAGACTATATTAGCTTACAGCCAGCCTCAGCAAATACCTTGCTTTTCCTCGTGATATTACCATTAAAGCTAATTTCTATGAATTCCATTCCAAGGCAGCCATGCAAACAGGCCTTTAACATACTGCATATATACGAACACTTCTGCAGCACTCCCATATGTATATTTTGTTTGCTTGTGTGCTATACAGAAAACACATGTGGAATCTATAAGCATAACAAAAAGGATCATTAACTGAAAAATTAATCAAGCTCATGCAAATTGAGGGAATTTGCACCATTAGTTCTATTAGAACTCAGCAAAGTGTCTACATAATTTAATACTTTCCTCCAAATCTCACTACAGGAATCCAACAGTTCTTAGCTGGCAGCACTGGAAGTGTCATTTTTCTTAGGATATGGATAAATAGAACAAGGATTTCCAAAGCAGATGTATAAATAAAGTGACATATATATTTCTGTACTTCATTCTGTGTTACGAAGCACAGCTCCTTAACATATGCCACTGAACAGAAAAAATCTACAGGTCATCAACTGCAACACACACAACTCAAAGTAAAAGACATATTTTAAGAGATTAAGTTATTAAAAAAACACTCCACAAATAGAAACGCCATTTTAACTGAGTGAATCTCCTGAATGTTGCTTCCTAAATTCTAGACATTGGCTGAATGATTCGCCACGCTCTTTATTGACAAAGTGACCATACTAAAGAAGGGATATTTGTATGAATTTCAACGAAAACTCAGAATTATTACTTGGTGTTCTGAACAGCACAGGGGGATAGTATCTTGAAAGTTGAGGATGGAGACAAGTTGGGTCATCTAACACAATTCCCCAGGACAGCAAGCAATCCCATCTTTGACGTATTTAGTAAATCTAAACAGCCAACCCATAATTATTTCCTTCCCACAAAATTCAGATCTCCAGTACCAAGCAGAAGACCAGAAACCATAAATTCAGTACACCATAAGATGGAAACAGGAGGAAGCCCAAGAGACTACCAGTGTGAAGGAAACAGGCTACACAGAACATGAGTTGTTTTTGCCATTTCCACAAATTCAAAGGATTCAGCATTATCTAGTCTTACATGAACACCACATTGTTTCTTCAGATACCATATTGCATTCGAAATAATTAAGCACAGCAAAGAAACACCTTTCCAGTATCCATCACAGATACCTACTGGAGCTCTTGAAGTACACAGAGGAAAGCATGCAGCAATTTAGAAGAAGAAACAAAAGATGCAGTCTTTGGAAATTACTGGATTGAAAGAAAGGAAATAAGATTGCAGTGTTCAAAGTTAAACTCGTCCTAACACAATCACTGGTGAAAATCACTGGAATACATGGGAAATCATTAATGGAACTGTTCTCAAAACTCAAAATTAAAATTTGCCTTTAAAACAATGGTATGGGTTGTTTTTTCTTAGTTTTCCTATAAGCAACAAATGCAATGAAACATGATTTCCCACCCACACCAAAATAATGTTTGGCTGAGCTCTATTTTTGGTGCAAATATTTCTCTGTTGAGACAGCTTGCTCATGTCCTCATCAGAGTCTTGGAACAATTTTCTGGCTCTAATGCATATTCACTGTGTCACCGTCAGTAAATCATATCATCTGCACGCCACAAATTAACATCTGTAAAATTGGGAAAGCCAACTCTTTTTAGAAAGTTGTTGTGAAGCTGAGTTAGTTCAACCACTAATTATTTTGTTTAAAGTTATTTGAAGATGTTTAGAGCTACATATGATTTTTGTAATCAGTAGTAGATCTGAATTACTTGGTTAAGTAATGATCTCAATGTTTTAGTCCAATCTGAGCTAAGCAAAGTCAACGTAGCAGGGAGAAAGTTAGAACAGATTCCCGTGGGAATGGAAGGAAAGAGTTGCATTTAAAAGAAAGGAAATCCAAATCCTCATTTGCCCTTACTCCATAACAAACCCCACCCAGGTTTGTACTTCTTCCAAAGCACATCTTGCCTGTATAATGTGACCATCATAAAAAAATCATACCATAATTGACAATGCAAAGAAAAATTGGAGTTTAACATTATCAGAATTACTTGGATTTACTGACACTGATAAGTTTCAATCCCAAGGGGCTAGGCTGTACTGTTAACAGCGAAGATGAGGAAGATAAAACAGAGGCAATTATTCTCTACTTCATAGAAACCCAACCTAGAATTCCCTGATGCATCTACGTTTGCCTGACATGTCTCAGAGGCCAACACTTGGGATAAAAACATACACTCATTTTCTGCTGCTCCCCTTAGAAAATTGTGCATTCTTGAAGATGCAGTGAGCAGCCAACATTGAGCACTGGTACTGCTGGTGCAGGAAGTTCCTAAGCGTGAGGTCTAGGTGCCTCTTGCACACACGCAGTCACATCATTACAGGGAAATCCACGCAGAATGTTAACTCTGAGCAAGTCCTATTTCTTGATGTGAACATAATGTCAATCAGGATACATCATTAAAGACCTAAAACACTGACTCAAAGAGACTTGTCTCTCTAGGTTGCTTAATAAATAGGAATAAACTCATCCATGAGCAATTCTGAGCAGAACCTGAGATCTCTGAATTATTTTTCTTGTAGAGTTCTTCCTCTACTAGCAGCAAGAATAGACTACTAGCAGGTACCATCTAGGATCAACTTCAGGATGATAAAAAGAAACAAAAAATACCAAAACAACAAAATCTCTTAATCTCCATGCTGATGGCCCTTGGGTATGACTGGAACAGGCTGGCTTGAGGTGCAACCTTGTGATGTCTGCAAGGTCCTTTCCAAGCACAGCTGAGTCATAATCTTCAAGGAGGGGGAAAAAGGCTTTGTCCCTTTTGTGTCCAGGCACATGCATGTCCTGGCACCTCTGCAGGCTCACAACAGAAGACTTATTTTATTCATGCTGTAAAAGATCTGGAACCTGATGCTTGTCTTGGACACTCAGTCCTAACCCAGCAGGATTTCTCTCTGATGCTCTCTTTTCAAGACTCAGTGTCAGCAGGTGATGAACTTTGCATTCTTTCACTCCTACAGCTTCAGAGCCTGGCTATCTATTTCTGCAGAATTTATGAATGGTAAATGTCAAACATTTTGGCGTTTTTTTGTTTTTTTTTCACACCCATAGTTCTGGTGTCAGAAAATAAAGGAAAGAAGAATAATAGCCTTTTTCCCTTCCTTTATTTTTACAAGACTTTACACTGGAGTAATAGAGCACTGCTGCTTGGTGCACAAACAATACTATGTAGCAGAGAAGATTCCAACATATTTGTGTGGCATCCTCTTGGCCTTGTCCACTGAGCTGTGCTGGCACATCTGAGAAATGTGTGTGATACAGCAATTGCACACCTTGCAGGGCTCAAGTGTACTAAATAACTATTGTTAGCTTTTATGTTGATTTAACTGTTTGCATTAATTAGTTACACCTCATAAGGCAAAGGTCTTATCATCATACATTGTGAGATCTTCATTAGCTGAGCAGACTGCTTTCTGAGCTCAGAACACCTTCAGCAAGTGCTCTGTGTTCACTGCATAAGAGGTTACAGTAGGGATTAGTGAAGTGATGATGAATACTGTACTGTAAACCTGTTTTAGTGAACTAAGAGCTGGTGTTGGTCTAATATGACCGGACAAAGCTGAGATTTAGAACTGCCTTGGCTAAAGTAAAGCAAATTATTTATCATGAATGGCTTTAGCCCGCATGCCTGTTTCTAAATCATTCATATCTTGGTCTGTGGATTTACTCCAATAACAAATCTATACCTATGAACCATTTTCGTTTATTCTGCCTTTCACTAGTCCTTATACACTGCCAGTTTCAAGAGCACTGAACTCCAAACACACACATAATGCTCTTTCAAAGTCCAGAGAAAAACCCAAAGCTGATCATCTCGGGCTTTCAGTAGAGCATAAGCATATCCTTGCAGGCTTGACTAATTCTAGTTCACCTCACTAGTGAAGCTATACAGTACAGGTTTCTCCTCTCCTGGTGAGTCACTCCCATGGTGAATGATTGCATGCCATAGCAGTGCCTCACCTCCCCTTGGGGACTCCAGGCTCTGCCCTTCTGCAGACCACCAGGACAAAGGCCAACCCAAACCACCAACCCCCTTCTCTCCTCACACATCAACACATCCTCCTGTTCCCCCAGCAGCTGTGAAACAAATGCAAAAACACCTCATTTGCACGGAAGCTCGCTGGAAGAAGAACAAGAAGGGAACAGAAATATGATCAGATTGCTTATTCATTTGAACCAACACTTCTACTGGCACACCTACTGCTGCTCTGAGCAGCTGCCATAAAGTCCTTCTGTAAGCAATTTCTTTTCAAACTCAGATCCCGAAGACATCATAACTGATCATAGCCAACATAACATGCATCTCTTCCTGGAGACTATCAGACAACACTATCCCTAGACTGGTGCACCATGAAGGTAGAAATAGGATCCCTTTCCCAAGCTCTTCGTAATACTCCCTCTCTTTATTAAGAATGATTCCTCAGGAAGTACTCTACCTATTACCCACATGTTAATACCAGCTTAGGTTTCATTGTGACTAAACGCCATTACAGTGAATTCCAAATGAATTATTCATTATTGGCTCCTTCTTTTAATGCCTTTGGCATGTGGCATGTTTTCCACACTGCCTACAAAATGTCTGTGGTAGGAAAATGCTCCTAGGTGTCCTTGGCAGCTGGAAACTGAAAATCTAACTGTTTTGCTTTGCATACAATGGGAAAAGCTTAACATCTACTTACACCAGAGAAAGCCTTTTGCTTCCCAGTTACTTACCTTAAAGTCAATTTAGAATAGACTGGAGGGAAGATGATACACCTAATCTGGTTCTTCAAGAGAGAGGTGTGGTTTTGCTTAAAAATAAAGGCAAATACCATCTTCATTACTCTACATCACAACTACTGCCAAAGAAAATGTCTCATGTGCCATAAAAACTAAGAAAAAACCCAAAAAAAGATCCAATGCACTTCAGTTCTTTGACTGAAATTTCTAAAGGGGGAGGTCGTATTATTTCCCCATCTTTTTCCTCAACCTGTTGTTAGTTTCCTAGGCAAGGAAACCTTCAGATGTGATAATGGCCATCAGAGCAGAGGTAACGAGTAATTTAGCCAAGCTGTCACCTCCTCTTTTAGCTCAGCAACAGTTTATTTTATCCATTTGCTTTCACACACACTCCCACTGGAGACTTATCCCAAGAAGGCAGTCATTTCCCAACCTGGTACATTACATCCTCTAGTTTTCTCTCCCCGTATAGTTGAGCTAAAAGGAACTGGCAGAGCCCAAGGTCCCTTCCTGCATGACAGCTGGAGACTTGCACATGATGGGCCTAATAAGAGAGGGGTTTTTGACCATTCATACCTAAAAAAGATATTTTGTGTCTAACTCAAATGAGAACCTCCTGCTCCTCTTCTCCCCATGCCTGAGAACATGGGTAGAAGACTGGACCTGGTCACACCAAAGGCCCATTTATCACAACGCTGCCTTTTGCAGTGGCCAGTAATGGGCATTTAGGAGAAAATATATATCAGAAGTGAGGCAAGTACAAAATCCTCCATATCTTCTCCATTTCAAGTAATTTGTGGTTTAAGGACTTCCTGAGCTGTAGCCTACATTTATGTCATCTCATTTAACAGCCCTTTAGAGACCTTTGATTCCAATTCACTTTGTTGCTTTTTGAATTTCATACTTTCGATATCTGAAACATCCTGTGGCAATGAGTTCCGCAATTTAATTATGCATTGTGTGAAAAAGTGGGTTTTGTTTCTTTACAGCCTGTTGCACAATCATTTTATTTGGTACTGCTTCCTATTATGAGAAATAGCCAATAACCGTTCCCAACAATCACTCTTCCATTTCACTGCTCATTTTAGACTGGCAATGGACAGACAATACAGGAAAGTAAAGAAATTGCAAACTGTAAACATGTGCAAAGGTTTGCAAGAGAGATCAGACAGAGGGAAGGAAAGTTACTTTGCATATAAGTAGGCTGCTCTGAAAGTAATGCCTCCTATTTATTTCCATGGAAATGACAACAGATACAAAGAGCACAATAAGACTATTTAACAGAGCAAATTCTCAGCTATGAAACATCGATGCTGCCATCTGTCACACAGCAACATGTAATGGGATCTTGGTGGGAAGGTTCACCCTCTACTACCACAACGCCAACATCCATCTCTGATATTGTGTGCTAACACAATAAGGTAGAAGGCATTACTTTCAGAGCAGTCTATATAAATATACAAATGAACTGTCAGCATCTGCATAGGCTTAAAGCTGGATAAACATGAAAAAATACTATTCACTCCATGTCTTCCTCCTTGACCACAACTCAGGAACACACGGAGAAAGAGCTGCTCCAGTCTTAAATAATACTTTCATTGAAACAAATGCCTCTGTAGTATCTGACACCCATCTTGTAAAAGTAGCAGTATTTGAAATCATGCTCATTAAAGTTTGCTTCCTAACAGTTAAAGTGTTCAAAATTGCTTTTCTGAATAAACACCATGCTGAACTATTCATGCTATTCCCTTGCTGTAAGTATCATGGCAATGTTAACTAAATAAATATGCAAGAGTGAAAAAGTTTTTAAGAGAGACTCACTGTATGATTACTAGCTGTTGGTACTTGATGTAAAATATCTAACTTACAAAAGCACTCTGGCATGTTTTTGGACAAGCCTTATCAATAGCTCTAATGAGAAATGACTAACAAAGGACTTTTTGTACAAATGAGATGGTTGCAGACAGAAGGGAATTTATTCTGAAGGAAGAAGAATGAAGCCCAGTGTTCTCACTCACTGGCCCTTCACCTAGAGTTGTTTTACTGTTGTTTGTGTGTATCTTAAGTACTGTGATGAACAGCATACGCTATTACAAGAATGCTTTTTTTCTCTGACTTTTGTTCCCCATAACCAAGCACTGCTGTCATTATCAGATGGCAAAAGTAAACTAGTGATATCCTAAAATCTGTTTTCTTAAATAGTCTCTAGGAAAGCCTGCCTGTCACGTAAGTCAAAGGTAGGGACATACCATCAGGACACATTTAGTTTCCAAAACCACAGTAAAATGAACACGCAGCTATACATAATCTCATCACTTAACTGAAATTTATAAATGCAGAAGTCTGTTCTCACTTTATGAAAAGTCTGTTTGAGACAAGGTTAGAACAGAGTTAAGACTGATGTAGCAGTGAGTGCTGCAGAGTGACATTTTGTTCATCTAGAGGTAAGGAGACCGAACTCAACTCAGAGCTGAAGTTCTGTTTGTAACAGGCATAAGCTTGCCCTGAATTCAGGCAGTACTGCTAAAACCTTTCCCCACGTTGCAGCCAAGGGCCTTAGATAATTTACCCCACATACTGCAAAAGCACAGAAGAAACACGATGTTGACCACTTTGATTTGAAGCAGATTAACATCCACTGAAAGATTCCCATAAACTTCAAATGGCACTGGATCAGCTCCCTTAACATCTTGCCCTCTAGCAGTCAGCATGAAGTGCTGTAACACAGGATACATAAGGTCACCCACAATTTATTAAAAGATAAATATGTAAGAATGGCCAGGGTTCTCCTTTACTATCATGTCTCCTCACAGGGGCTAAAATCATTTGACAAGGGAGACGCTGTTACATACAGTGACTGCTGTACAGCAGCGGGAAAAGAACAGCAGCAGGAAGCAGGGCTGCCTTAAGTTTTGCCTGCCTGATGTACTACAGAAGCTACTTGCTCCACACATAGTCTGTTCATCTAAGGATCTGTTTTCCCAGGGCGGCACAGCTGAAGCTCCTGCACTGGCCTTCAACTCCATCCATGCATTCACTATCCCACTCCAGGCCCAGCCTTGCTCTCACTGGAAGAGCTTCTCTCTGCTGCATGGCACAGCCAGGCCAGATGACCTCATGCCATCTGCCCTCACTCAGCTTTCAGTGACAAAATGACCTCACTGGTCAGCAAGGAAGCAGAATCCTTTCAGTTGGAGGAGTAACGAATAGCACTATCACATTATCGAGCTGCTTCTTGCTTTCATTTCTGTGGGAAAAAGAAATAAGAACTCTGCTAAATCCACACTCAAAGGGATGTGAAACCAATTAGTAGCCTGGATCAGGACCCGTAAAGTTGCTGTCTACACCATGAAATGTTATAAAACAAAACACAAAAGAAAAATCAAATCAATAAGGAACAGTCCATGCCAAGCAATAAGCCTGCAGGTGCTTGCAAGGTGCAAATTCAATATGAATAGTGGCATTTTTAGAAAACTAGCTATGACTGAGATGAAACCAAACAGAACAAACTCAGGAGCAAGTGAGGATGCATTTTCAAAATATGTCAGGATTTATTCTGTTCCTAAAATAACCAGACAGTTAATCCACCCTGCTGGCAGGTGCATGAGAGTAGGTGATTCCTTGCAACTATTCTCATTATATTTTTCCCCAGATGGGGATAGCAGTAAAGTGAGCAAGGGCAGAAGATAGAGATGGAGAGCCCATTTGCCTAACTTTCAATGTAACTGATCATGCAAAAACTGCGGGCTGCTCAAACAGAATTTCTTGAGTGAGGATGACATGTAGCATCAGTTCAAGTGTCTCTGTAGGCACCAGCTTCAGCAATGCATCTTTGGGAATTAAGGCTACATCATCAGGGGGAGGTGGGATGATGGAGGCTTTGGCGCATGCGCACAGCAGCTTTGTCTCAAGTGGGAAACAAGTTGATCTGGCTCAAGAATGGAAAGGGCATTTTTCAAAGAACTTCTGATTTTGAGTTCAGCACATTGCTTCCTTATGAACACCACACCCTCCACCCTTTACCTCTCTGCTAAAGAAGTTCCTAGGGAAAAAAAATACCAGCAGCGTTTCTGAATTAATTAAAATACTTCAGTTACAATCAATTTCCACTCAGAATACTTGAAACAGAATGCTAAAAAATAGAAGTCATTTCAGAAACAGTATTTTCTTTTGTGCTCCAATAAATCAGTTTTAACATTGTTGAAATTCCTCCAGCCTATTTTTCTTCCTAAAACAAAGCTGCTTTGCTTCCAGAAGGTGCAGAAGCACCAATACACATAGAACCTGACATCAGTGCAATATGGCTTCTTCGGTATTTCTCCAGGCAGCTCCAGTAATCCACAGAAGGATGGGCTGGTCACATCTGCCAACCTCCTCCAACAACGTGGATGCTAGGACTAATTCTGTTTCTTTTTTTCTCTATGCACTGAGTAATCCCTACAAAGGGTCACCATCCCAAGTCCATCATTACCACTCACCCACCCTGAAGGGAGGAGGAGTATAGAATAAGGCTGATTTTATTTTCAGATAAGGGGAAAAAAAATAGCCACATTATACAGAAAAAACAAAAGCACTTCAGATGGACTCTGTAGAGCAGTTTGTGCTGCACATTCCCAAGCACTGGATTCCTGGAGGTAGGAAATTTAATCCATATTTATTTAATTATTTTAATTTTAAAAACCAAGAAATGACCTCAGAGTTATATGTTTATTATCAGCTCCAATGCACTTGTCACAGCTGTGGCTAAAAGGGAAACCAGGGAAGGGTTTGAAAATAAGAAGAATCCAAGAAATGTCTCAATTTCAAATGTCATTGTTTTTTTCTTCCTAATTAGTATACAGTTTGCCTTTCAGATGCCAAAGTTTCTGCATTAGTGGCTTTTAGCATGATGTCATTTTCCTGTCTATACGACCACAGTGCAGCCTTACCTCAAGTGTTTGCTAACAACAGAAAAATAACTGTGGAAACCTATATGCGATTCTGCAACATCTGAACTAGTGCCACACCACTAGCAGTCCCAGCTCAGGAGCAGACAGGCAGGACTGCCACAAGAGGATGTGCGCATTCACTCCGATACTTTCCAGAAGGTGAGGCCCTGCCAAAAGTACCCAGCAAGTTCTTCTCAGAGACTGATACAGTTACCTGCTTCAGCTACCCATGTTTTATGTGCACATGTGAAATGAAGGTAGTTTGTCTTTTAAAACAAAACAGGCAGAAAAGAATTAGTAGACCAGATTTATTCCACTTACAACTACATTATGTTATTCCAGAGCCAAATTTCATCCATATGTGAATTGCAGCCTTTCAGTGACTTTAAGTACAAGCAATTTCTGGTTTGCTATCTCCCTCTCCTTCCAGTCGCCAAGCAAATAAAACCACTGGTAGTTGATATTTGTATTAGAATTAGCTTTGCTAAAGTTTTAAAGATATAACTCAATTTCTTCAGGCCAGTTCTTCAAACTATTTAAGAATGATTCTCATCCCTTCAAGTCTCACTCAGGGCTTTGACTCAGGAGAGTGTGAACACCAAACTAGGATGAAAGCACAAACAATAACAGAAGTTAAAAGGTAATTTTGCTTCAATATCAAGCCAGCAGCTGTTCATCCTTCTTGTAAACTGTATGTGGATAACGTGGGTTTGGGTTATAGATAGCTTTGCTTTTTATCTGTGTCAGCAACTGGCTTGGCAGCAGCAGGTTTGTTAATGCTCAGTTTTCTTACAGAAAGATTTCAATGAACTTGTTGGGCTGCCCTCTGATTTTTGGATCACCTACTACCATATGTGCTTAACAAAATTATACCAGCTGTCTCTGCTGATCCTGAGAACAACTCAATCCTTTTCTGCCATGTTCAAAGCAACACTGGAAAAGCCACATGGAGAGGTACCCAGGGATGCTGCAACCTGCCCAAGCACAACCCAGTGGGTGGAAATTGTGCCATCTCTACTCAGCACTGAACCCAATGCACACCAGGTGCAAAAAAGAGGCAGGCGAGGTTACAAGAAACCACGGGATCCCACTCTGCTCTTTCCCAGAAGTCAAGGCACACAAACACACTTTACGTGGAACACTTCAGTTATTATTTGACAAGCATCCCAAAAAGCCATCTTGCTGACCTTCCCTCAAGTCTCTGTGCCAAACCCATTCATACTGGAGTGATAATAGTTGACAGGAATCAGTTTGGTTTGGCTGAAAAGGCGGCATCTTAAGGAAAAAAATGGTTTCGGAGGCCCACCCAAAAATGCAAAGGCTGGACTCTGTCTGAGAGCACAACTTGGCCTCTTGTCTCCACTCCCACAAAAAAAGCTTGTAAATGTTATGCTCTTTGGGCTGTATTTTTTTTTTCCCCCTGCATTAAAAACTGAGTGAATTTAGTGCTTATAAAACCAAGGGGCTGATAGCAACTGGCTAGAACCAGATGTTAGGAAGACTGGAGCATATCATACAAACAGATCATGCACACATAACAAGTATGTAGCTGCATTACTTATTCTCAGTCAAGTTACCAAACAGATTGATTTCTGAAGCAGTATAAAAACATTATGCTCAAATATCAAGGTTCAGGAAGAAACAGGAGTAGGGGGGGGAAGCTCAAGATATCTGTAAGCATCCAAAACTATCTGCTGGGAAAGAAGAAATACATTCCCTGTCCCCCATCCTTTGCAGTTCGACCCTTCCTTCCCACCCCAACCAGAGTGCACAGAGCACTGAGCAGGGACACAAATGCAGGTGCTCAGCCCTGGTGGACAGCAGCACACTTCTCAGCACAAGGGACACCCAGTCCCACATCCTCCTAACAAGAAACCATATGGAATACTTTAGCCACTACCATTCAGCTTGTACATGGATTCAAACACCTTCAGGAGGAATTGTGCCAGAAACAGGTGTCTGAAGAGCAGGTATCTCTTTTGACAGGACAAAGGCAGTGGACACCATCTGCCAGGAAGACCTATGGAAAGACAGCCTTGTGTAGCAGGCTCTCAAGGAATTTGAGCTCTTTGTTTTGATGGGTTGATCGTGTTTTTCCAAACAAAAACTGAATTGCACTTAGAATGAAGTGTTTCAGTTTACAGCTGTTTTTCCTTGAGATTTCTGTTAAAAAATATTAAGCAACCTGAAGTCTTCTCCTCCCTAGATTCCACATCTCCTGCTTCATTTAGTGTATCTCTACAGGTCTCACATAAACACCGAGGCACCTCAAAGCTCAGTTTGGGGCTCTCATGCTCCCCCTAACACTTTCATCCTTCCACAGCATTTCAGTGGGGTCTCATACTTCACTGACGATAAATGAAGCCTTCACAAGCCTTTGAGTCAGCCTTGCTGCAAGTCCCTACTGACCAGCAAGTGACAGCACAAAGCCAACACAGCCACAACTCAGCTTCTTCTTACAGCAGCAGTTAATTTTCTCCTACACCTCCATTTCACAGACTTAAATTCGGAGCCATCACATGCCCCAGCTGGGCCCTTTGCACCCCACAGGCCCTGTACCACATCACAGGTGCACCAGCAGCAGTGCAGTATCCACCATTAGTATAATGCAATCATGTGCCAGCAACACCTGAAGTCCTGGACAGGGCAGGGATTCAATGGGAGACATCTGCTCAGGAAATCCTACATCTGTAATAACAACAACTGTGGTAACTTCAACCAGGAGAATTATTTCCCAGCTAGATCCAGCAATCATTCCACTCTGTAGGCAGGAGCTGCTTCAACAAAACCTAGGACTTCATGTCACTATAACATAACAGCAGTGGGTTGTCAGCAGACACCCTTCCTGCAGCCCATCCCTCTTTCAGGTCCACATTCAGGACACCACCACAGCCTTTTGTTTTCAGGCCACAAACCCAAGCCACAAGGACTGCACTCACGTTCATTTTTACACACAGACCACTCTCACCTTATTTATATGCTCTGTCTGAATCATGGAAAGACAGGCACCTTCAGTTGCCTATCCAGCACATAACTAGGATCCTGATCACAGGTTATTACGTAGAGCCTGGAAGAGAGAAGATGGGAAGTTAACAGTAGCACTGAACACTGTGGTGGAGGATGCAATTTTAATCCAGTGACTCAAACTCAGAAAGCAGAAAAGTTCAATGTATTAAACTGGGAAGAGTTTACAAGATCTGAACATCTAAAATACAGCTCTGAGAAATTACTCCTTAAAGCAGGCAAGCAAGAGCATCTCAGACAGAACCAGGAGAATATTGCTTTCATGGGAAACACTCTGTGGGTGTGTTATAAGCTCTGTTCCTTGGCCTGTCACCACATTAGTTCTTATATTTCTCTCTTTGCTCATACTGAAGCACTGTCCTGTGATAGAGTAGAAATGCATTTACAGCTGAAATTACAAAAGTGGCCCATTATGTTCTTTAAGGTAGGAAAAAGGCTGCAGTTTGTCACAGCTGTCTGGAACCCAGGACGCCTACACTTGGCAGGGCTGAGATCCTTCTCCCTATCCCCCCTCCCAGGCTGAATCTGTGTATGTGTGCACACAGATTAAGGCTATGTACAAACAGCTCTTTAATGTGTTCTAAGACAAAAATAAAAATGGCGCTCCAGTGAAGCAAGAGGTCAGAGCATTCCTAAGCACTTATTTCAGAGTGGCTCCCATTTGGTTCCCACTTCCTGGCTTCCCACAGCAGCTGCACCAGCCCTCCTATCTTCCAGAGCAGGGGGCTGCAATGGGTCACCCCAGGGCGTTTTTCCTGAGGCATAAAGTCTCAGCACAGCCACCAAGAAAGCTGCAAAGACGTGGGAGAAGGGCAGCTGACCTTCGTGATAGGGCTAACCATTCCAGCTTAGTTCAGAAGCTCAGGAAGCCCCAGCCCCACATTGCTCTAAACCAACCCCTTCCCTTTGAAACTTCCCAAAGCCAACACAGAAACGTGCCAGCCCCTCACCTCTTCTGCAGCTCCACTGTTGGAAAAAGAATTCAATAACAGCAAGAACAAGTAGCTTTTGAGCACATTCTGTGCTCCTACACCTAAGCAGGAGCAAAACTTCACAACCGCAAAACCACTCCCAGCAGCACATCCCAACTGGCAGCTCCCCTTCGGCTCCTCCCCCAAGCCTTTATAAGGTCAGGTTGCCCAGCTGCCAGTCTGATTGGGTCCTTGGCAACCAAAATGAGGAAGCCCAGCCCAGGCCCCCTCCGTTTCAATCAGTTACGTTACTCGTGCTCTTCATTCGCCCCAGGTGTGCTGAGGATCTTTCTGAGTGTTAGTGCACAGGGTGGTAGACTGTATGAAACAAGCTATATTATGGCAGTTCTGGAGCTTCTGCTTCATGCCTTTCCTCATAAAAGGGGCTCCAGGAGGCTCAGGTTGCAGTCTGGTGCAGCTCCTGCAGTTAATGTGCCAGCATCTCTCTTTCAAAATGGGTTTCTGAAGGGCAGATCTCAGGTCTGAGCAGGGTTGGGTTCACCTGGCCGGGCATTTACTAGCAAGTAAATGCAGTCTGTAAGGTCCTACCAGCCCTTCTGCAGCTGAGCCCTCACACTGACCCTGAAAACACTGACAAGGGTTCGCAGGGGTAGGGGAAATCCTAATCCAATCACTGCAAATTACGGCTGTGAGAAGGTTTGGCTTAGTTTTGAGTTTCAGTGTGATACAGTATTAAATCATACGCATCCCATTAATGCTTTCTGAGCTAGGTGGGAAGACAAAGCTGTTGTATGCTGTTGAGGCAGGCTCAGTGGGTTACGTTAGAGGATGGAAAGGCAATGCTAAGCATAGTACTGCTGGCGTGCACACAACTTAAGTGCTCTTTACAGTGAAGCTAGGCTACCTCAATTGGACCTGCGCCATTGAGCCAAATATCCTTTTTGTTTTGAGTTGGTTTTGGTGTTTTCTTTTTTCAGCCTGTGAAAGAGCTGAGGGTCTTATCCAGTGGCCAATAAAGCAGAATCATCAGCCACTGTGCATGGAGCAGCTTGTCACAAAAGGCTGAAAGGGAAAATAAATAAAGAGTGAATTCTTCAGAGCAGAGGGAGTTTCCTTTCTCTGTTAGTCCTGCATAGGCCTCAAGATGGAAATCGACTCTCAATTGAGGCCTTTGGGTGCTTGTCTAGTATAAATATTTACTAATAACGTAGAGAGTGAGAGCAGGAGAATAGTCATTTTTCTCAGTGGCTCAGGGTTAAGTACAGGGCAATGGCATCTTAAATCCAGATGTTCTCCTTTTGGGATTTGCCCACAAGGCATATTCTCATGAGATTTCTCTGGCATTTTGATTTGGATAGTAGCAAGCACTTTTAGCCCAATGATATCATGAGCAGATGACTCAAAACGTTCAAGGATTTTCTTTGTAAATTCCAGCAGTTTATTTTATGACTAACAGGAGGAAGAAAGTTTTGCAGATTTCATCTTCTCATCCTTCTATATTCCTATTTCCAGTTAGTTTTAAAGGACACCAAACTTGGTGTTCTAGCAAAAAACTTACTTAAATGTATATTTCACATATAAATAAAAATATTGAGCTCACATGCATGTGTGTGGGAGCTGTTCCTGAGTTACTGATAGAATTCAGCCTGATGAAGAGACAGAAACAATGCAGGTGCCTTTTTGGGACACTAAATTGGAATAAAAAATAGAAAACCCTTTCCCATTGAAACACTTAATGACATTTTATCACCTTGCTTGAAAAGAATGCCTTAGTAGTTCAAATGTCTTATGCCTTTGGTCACAATATGCAGAGTGCCCAGATGCTAACCTTATAGAAAATGCCCTGAGTGCAGCATGGAACTGTGCAGGAAGATGCACACCATTTACCAGCCCTACATGCACAAGTGAGCTGCATATTTAAAGACTGAGCAAATGTTAGGCACCAGAACCAGAGCGAATAAATGCAGGAAATTCATTGGAGGTGAAACTGGTCTGACTTGGCCAATACCATTTCACAACATCATCAATCCAAGGCTTGCACAGGGGTGATTTTTCTCTCCCGTCCAATTCACTAAGGAGTTGCACGCTACTTTGGTGGATTTTCTGCACAATTACAGATTATTGCTATGGTAACAGATGCATCACATGACAACTTTGTTACCTCAGAGACAAGAAACAGCTGCTTAAAGAAACAGGCATCCTCCAGGAATGGGGATATTTATTTCTTTTTTTTATTTATTTATTTTTCCATTGGCCTCATATTGTTTTTAAAGGCCTTGCTGATTTTCTCATGGATGCGGCTTCCCTTACTTTGATAGTTAAAAATATTTCAGTGCATCAACCGAAAGTTATTTTCTCCCAGATCATATTTTCCCCTCTTGCAGCATATGTTTGAAAGAAAAAGAAGTGAAAAAGAAAATAGAGTTCTTGTAATTTGGGAGAGAAGCAAAATGTGTTTTTTTTCTCCTTCATCAGCAGCTCTTTCTAGTGCTGCCGGTTTGTTGTTATTAAGTTAAAGAGTATTGAAACGTTGCTAATGATGTTATTGGAGAGAAATCCCAGATCCCTGCTGCAGGTTCCTCTGGAGCACCAGCCACACATGAACATGCCAGTGAGAACCAAGGTGTGCCATACTCTTGTGTCATTTGGTAATGATTCTTAGGTCAGCGGTGTCAGCTGTTGCTGCTGCCATTTGTAAGCAATTTTAAATTAAACAACAACAACAAACAACAACAACAAAACTCTTTTAAAAAGCTCTCTTAGTAAAGTAGCCAGTTTGGGTTTTTAATTCCAGCTGCCAACGCATTCTCATTTTTTCAGTATGTAAGGGATAATAAAAAACGTCATCTTTTTACCCCTGTTTTACAACCCGTTCTCCTATTCAGTATCCTCTGTTCACCTCCAGGCCTCCAGTGCCCATCCCACGCAGCTCTGGGGCTGCCCCCAGTCCCTCTGCTCTCTGCTGCCAGCAGCCAGCAGTGTTAATTAAGGAGCTCCTGGGCTGGAGCTCAGACAGCCAGACCACTTCAGCTCACAGTGAACGTCTGATTAATTAAAGGCTTATAATTAACCTTCATGGCTGGAATTTCCCAAAGACCTTCATGGACTGAGGTGCAGAAATCCCATTGACTTGAATGGGAGGTTGGAACCAAATCACTTTTGTCCCTCACTAGGAATCACCCTATGCATGAGCAAAGCAAAATGTTTCCTTTTCTCAGGTTTAGGTGTTTTTTCAGGCTCACAGGGAGAGCTAGGAAATACATCACATGCAGAAAGCGGCTCTGCGCCCCTCTATGCAATCACCATCCCTGCACCAAGGTAGGCATTGCCCAATACAGTTACTCCAGATTTACCCCAGCATAAAGGAGAGCAGGAGTCTGGCCTGCAGATCCAATGCCAGTGGCCTCAGTAATGAGAGCGGAGGAAAAAGAAATACATCAGAAACGTGAGAGAAAACCAGATACTTTTCTTTAACGATTTTTTGTAGTTCCTTTCAGGAATCAGATTTTCTTTTTTCCCAAATGTTAACTGGTAAGCTACTTCTGCATAGGGCATTTTTGTTAATGAGGCCAGTGCCTTAATGTGTTTTTCTCCAGTTAAGTATTTCTGGTAAATGAGATTCTGTTGTACAGCTTAATTTAGCGCTGTTATTTTTGTTGTTGTTTTTATTTGATCACATGGAGCTCAGCAATTTGTAACATAGGCCCTCAGCCTATTTTTAAATTTCATGTTGCCCTTTTTCAGTCCTTTTTTTTTTTTTTTCAGAAGCCTGAGAATGAAAGGACCAAACAGTGTTGCTTTATCATTGGGAGCCTTTGTTTCCTGAGTGCACAGGGTCACCAGTGACACGAATTTGTTCAGCACTCAGCACAGGTTCTGCTGAAGAGAACATCATAGTTTAGTAGTAAAGACACCCAGTATTTGAATTTCTGGCTCATGTTAGCGCTGAATGGAAGATGCTCCCTGCTTATCCTATGATAAAGCATAGAAACTCCAAGCTGAGAAAGTAATGGCAGAAGGCTTCCAGGCAGAGCATGGGGATGCCTTTGACACCTGTACGCAGTGAAAAAAGAGGGGGGAAATGTACTATTTTTTATCACCACCTTCAAGTGAATCTAAGCCAACCATCACTAGGGGTCCTGCAGACCAAGTACATATCTTCTGATGGCACTGATTTCTCAGTTTCACCTCCTGTCCACTTGATATCATGATTTTACTCCTGTTTTTAATGAACTAAAGTGTCACAAAGCCACAAAGATGTTATTATAGACTGGAGTTACTGGCAAACAGACTTTTTTATGTGCCCTATGCTGATAGTCACTGACCTTTAACCTTCAGATCAAGATGTATTAAATTGGCTTTGAAAAACTCCGTGAGATCTTCCCCAGGTGCCACCTTGTTTTTTTTCCACCTTTGCCCTGTATTTCTGGAGGCCAACAAACAATTTGTTTTCCATTTGGTCAGAAAGAAACAGGGGTGTGGTGAGTGGGGAGAGGGATGCACTTACTCCCTCAGCAAAGTAAAAGCAAAAACATCAGCTGATTGAAAAGCCCCAAACTTAAACAGGGCATTAGGCAGAATTAACAGACTAGACCTCTAAGCCATCAGAAATTCCCGGTTGAATAAAAGATTGATTTCAAAGACTCAAAGATACCTCAGGGCCAGCATTTCCAAAGAAGACAGGAGCTGATTGGAGCTGAAGCATTCCTCTTGTTCAGTGCATTTGAGTGAGCACTTTAAGTCTCCAAAGATTGAACTATAAAGAGAAATTAGTTTATTAATAATTCACAGGCTCCAAGAAGAAAAAATGTCAAAAGCATATGCTCATGAACAAAGCTGATTTTATTTTCCCTGTTTAGAATTGAGCAACATGTAGAAAAGTGGAGGGTGTCAAGCTCAAAAATTTAATTCAGGGGTTTTTCTTTTCCTTCCCTTTAACCCAGCAAGCATAATTCTGCCTTCCTCGTGAGTGCTGAAAGTTCTTCAAATCCCAAATGGTTTATGTGAAACATTAAAAGCACACTATCATCTTCAGCTCTTTAATAGTTTAGGACATTTTCATGGCATAGTTATTATCCAATAGCTCTTAATTACAGCATGTACATTTCAAGACAACACATTCACAGTCCGCAATAACAGAGGTTGCAGACTCCCATCCCAGGGACATGGTTAAACACATGCTTGCTTTATGCACAGGAGGTATCTCACTGAATCTGGCCTTGCCTCACCCCATTTCTCCAGGGATGAGAAACCTGCAGAAATGAACTTAATATCAAACTCTGGTGTTATAATTCCTTCACTTGGGCATTATGATTCTGATGGATCCATCTAATTTTGGTGATTACTTGATTAGAGAATGCTAGTTAAATAAAGAACACTCTTATTAAAGAACATTCTTATTAAAATTCAATAAAAGACTATAAGAAGGTTGTGAATCTAAGATAAAATATCTTCTATTGTCTAGTGGAGAAATTACAAATAGAGTGCAGTTGTTTCTGAAATTTTAATCTCCCCATCTTCAATCAAATATTGGTTCTTCTTGTAAGGGTCCATGTTTCCCTCTACTGGAGAGCAAAAATAAAATAAAATAAAATGGAAAAAAAATGTACTGTGGTGGAATTTATTTGGAAGTTTCATTTTTTCACTGAAGAAAAGCAAAATGAAATAGTGTTAAGACAAAGCCTTCCATTCAAAAATTTTCATGGGAAATGTTTGCTTCTTTCATGTAGGCTCTTCAGGAGCTGATGGCACTGCTGGCTTGCAGTTCCCACTTCCATATCTCACTGTGCTTTTGCAGTACTCTGTAAGGTCAGTAGCTCTCAGGCCAACACTGGGCTACAGAATTGCAGGTGAAAGAAGCCAAAACGTTCCTGCATCCTTTCTTCACCAGTGTAGGTCAGTTTATGGCAGTAAAGACCATACATGAGCCATAAACTAAAGGTCATGCATAAACCCAACGCGCAAGTATGAAGATGCCTATCAATTTTGGAATTGGCATTACATGAAAGACGCAGGCAGGCACAGAGGCATTTGCTCCAGATCCCTGGGGAAGACAATTGCACAGTTAGAGAGCTCACTTTCTTTCTCTTAACTTCATCACACTATCGCAGATTGGACCATTATGGGATGTAATTAGCTTCAGTTTTACACATGATTAGTCCTGGAAAGTTTGATCCAAATAACACACTTGCAAATCAGGAGAATAATTAAATTTAAGATGTGGCTGTTGGGGAATCTTCTCTAGCTAAGCGTCAGTAGGTGAGGGTGGGCCTGATACTCACTGCCAGCCCCTCCCATGGCTACAAGGGCAGGGTAAAAATGGGGAAGAGACCCCCCAGGCCAAAACAACAGCACATTGTGTCCTCTACATTGTGGGTAGCTGGGACACAGTGTCACTTCCTCTTCGGAGAAAAAACGTTATAAAACTGGGGCAGATGTACACTCTGGAAGAGAATGCTTCTCCCTGCTCTTTGCCAGAGATGTCTGCTCCCCAGAAGAGCCAAGCGATTGCTTACTACCACTGAGCCTTTTTTTTCATTATCTCAGAAAAAAAGTCTCAGCCCATGAGCCGATCTCAGTAAAGCAAAACCAGATTATGAGTTAGAATTACATTATTAATGTGTCAGTCCCATCCGTTTCTCAGTTTCCATTATATTGAATCAGAGTATTACTGCTGATGGAAGGAATCTGGTGATAAAGAAAGCCACCTCCCAACAACCGATGAAAACGATAAAAGAAGAGGCGAATCATCATCATCCCAAAGAAAATGCACTGCCACCAGGGCCCTGAGGCAGCTGTGATTCCCGTGGGACTCAGCTGTGACTCAGAGCATGGGCTGCAGCTGATGCTCTCCCCCCGAATCACGCTCACAGCCAACAAACTACTGCTCTCTGAAAACGTGAATTTTTTCCCCTGCAGATAATTATTTGTTTATTTCACCTCTGAATGAACCAAAGCAGAACTTGTTCCAGAGCAGCACTAGGAGAATGTATAAAGTTCAGATAAACTCTTTGTGAGATCTTTCCTTTCTTCTTCTCTCTGAGCAGAATGCTCAGCTGGCAGACGGAGATCACGTCCTTTCTGCAGGTTCCTCCCAAGATGCAGAGTTTGTGATGCTTGCTTTCTAGTGCATGAAGGCAAGACAAATAAAGTTTGGTTTCTTTCAGTTTGGTTTCTTCATGGTTGCTCCCTAATAATCTGCACTGTTCGAGCAAAGGGTAGTGAGCCCTTCGCTGTTATGGTAGGTGAACTGCAAGAAGTAGAGATTCAAATTCTGGAGTTAGGATTTCATTCTCTCCCAGGCCAATATCCTCTTGGCACCAACCAGAGCCCTTGAAATCCAGGGAAGTTTTGCCTGACTAAGTAATGAGTAATGATTCCAGGAATCAACATTTGGAGATAATACCAAATTGAGTATCTTTTCTAAATTAACTTTCCTCCTAAGGTCATCTCTGCAACACTCTAGGCACGACGTGTTATTTTCAAAATGAGTCAGTCTCTGTCTGTAAAGCCAATACAAGAATTAATGTTCATTTTTCCAATAGAAAACATAAGATTTGAGACTATTAAGCAGCACTTGTCCATACACCCACTGCATGGCTGTGCTCCTGGGGAGTGGCTGTCCAGAGTACAGCAGTAATAACCCAGTGCAGGCAGCAAAATCAATCCCCACATGTTTCCGAGGGACCCTTCCAAAGCTCTCCGGCATGTGACAGAGGGCTGCTAATGAGAGGGAGAGATCATATTCATTGCATGAGTGACAGGTGAAAGGGAAGATTAACGTTAGCATACACCTGCTCTTTGGTGCCCCAATTAAGACCTCCTACTGTCAGCAGTAACACAAGATGCAAATCAGCCGATGCCCTTCCCCCTCCTCCAGGAAGGCTGTGGCAGGATTTGGAATAAACTACAATGAGAAAAGAAACACAAGAGCTCAAATGTCTTCCTCGCTCTGTGAATTGTTTGCTCGCTTACTACTTTTTTCCCTTCCTTGTCTTTCTTTTGCCACCCCTCACCTTTTTCTTCATGACTCAACAGCCTCATCTAGAGTGGGAGTATGACCTGTTTCAGCGAGGGATGCCTGCCCTGGGGACAACCCTGGGGACAGACTGAAAAGCCGTGATTTGAATTGACAATATTTATCCTTGCTTTAAATTCATTTGAATGAACCTTGCTCAAGCCACGGGCGATAAACAGAGGTAATGGGTGGAAATATCACAGAAGAAGGTATGTGGAATGAAGGAGGAGGGGGTTGTTCATCAGTTTACCCTGCACTAGGTCTAGGGAAATGCTTCTGTGGCAATATTTTAATGCACCATTGGCAATCTGTGCTGGAATATTGCAAATCCATGAGTAGCTCTTCTGAGTGCTTCTCCAATATGTCCATACTATCCTTTATTGTCTCCTACTGTCCAATATTAATCAAATATTGCTTATCTAGTGAAACTGCTAAGGTATTGCAGACTTCTGCTCAAAATATATTGTACCAATTGTACTTTCAGCTTTCTTGTATCTGTTGCATTGGAAGAACAGGCTAGAAAATTCCAACTCCTTCCAAGGAATTTTTTAAAATTACTTTCTTTTTGAGAACAAATTTGCATCCATCAATCCCTGGGGGAAAAAAAAAGTAAATGGATTTCTCAGGAAGTTAAAATTCAAGCTAACAGTAAACATTTGGGTAGGTCTTCCAGAGCCCTTGCCTCCTTCTCTCCCACCCAATGGGCAGAGGCAGGCAGCCAGAGCACTCAGCCTTCCTGTCCTTCTCCCAGCTCTGCTGGCTGTTGAAAAACTTGCATCCATTTGTAGTTATGTTTTGTTGGTTTTTTTGTTGGGTTTTTTTTTTTTTTTTTTTTTTTTTTTTTTGCCTTCAGGCAGAAAATAAAATTGGCAAAAATCTTCCCATCAGGAAGCCAGGAAGTCCTGTTTAAATTTTCCCAGGGGGAGGGGGCTGCTCAGCAAAGTCAGAATTTTCCCGCAGAATATTTCGTCTTTGCGTAAAGACAAATTTTTATTAGGTCAATTTCTTGATAGAAGACATCTAGAAAGCCTCATTTCAAGGCTTCACTGGCAGAGCAGTGAACTGCCCCTTTTCACAACCCTTCTTTCTCCTTCAGCAAACTGTTAGCTTTTGACAGTGCAATTAAAAATACCTCAAACCCCTTAGTTTGTTGGCCTATTGCACTTTCTATCTGGGGTCACTTAGCCCAGATGATCTGAAACAATTATATACACCTCGAGACCTCTAGAAGCACTGATGTCTAGGAAAAGAATAAAATTCATGATGCTCCCTAGTTCATCTATCTAGTCTTGTAATCTTTTGACGAAATCCATAGACAGGAGCTAAGTGGAAAGCAATAGCTCTGTGGCTCAGTTTCTCAAATTCCTTCTTCTACTGAAATGAGAGCTCTCAAATCCTCTTTCTCCCAGTGGTATTGTGAGAATAAATTCTTCAGTGGCACTAAAAGGCCCTCAGATATTAATGCTGAGTACTTGCAGGGGTACATAGAAAGACAGATGGTATGTGTCCTTAGCCCCCAGAAACCATTAAGTCCCACTGCTCTGCAACTGATCTGTTCTGCTAGCTCTCCTCTCCACCTCTTTTTGCATTCAGTTTTCTTCTCCACATGCACATTCTTTGGGGCTGGAACCAGCAATCTTCCTACCTCCAGGTACTCGTCATCCTCTTCCGTCCTCTCCTGCCCCGAGGCTCTCCTATAGCTTCTCCATACCCTGGCACTGTACAAAAGAGCTGAATTATCCTCAGTACTTTTCTTAGCTGGATGTATTAAATCTCGTCATTTTGAGAGCATTGAATGATATGGAGCTGAAGCACAGTGTCCACATCCAACCTGGCTAGAGCTGGGACGTGCTAGATGCCAGCCTGACCCATTGCTTCCACTCCACCCTGGAGAGCTATTCACTCCTATGAAGCTGAACTAGTGGAACGAGGAGAGTGTGGTGCCTGGGTTGGGATTAAAATGGGATGGACAGGAAATTTGTGCATAGTTATTATGCAGAGGCATGTAAAAATAAATCTGCATTTGTGTATTAAAGGATGTTAATGTGCTCAGAGTAATTTTCCATAGATTGTATTGATTGATTTCAGGCTTTGAGGGTTTAACTGCCATGTCAGTTTGCCCACTTTAATTTAGCATGTAGATGACTTGCATACAAGTGAGTTTTATCACTCAAAACCCTTCCAATTAATGATAGACAAAAGAGGTATAGAGAAAGCACTCTGGGCAAACACATTCCCATCCTTTCTATTTCATCCTGGAAAAGCTCTTAAAACTTTTGAGCTCCAATGCATTATTTGAAAATCTGTTAAATAAATAGATATCGCAGTAGCAACAACAACGGTGCCAAACTAATATATTTGCAATGGAATAATTGGAGTAAGAATAGTTCCAGATGCAGAACAAGAAGAATAAATATCACTTTGAACAGTCTTCAACAGTCTTTTCAGTCTCATCATTTTCTACTGCTGTGATTCAGCTATTAAAGTGTACACATGCTAGGGAGGAAGTCAGATTTTACAAAAGGGAAAAAGAAGGATCAAACCTGGCTGGGATCAAGCAGGGATACAATCATTCTGCCACTGGCGCAGCTTGCAGTGCTGGGCAACGCATTGGACACCTCCCTATTTCACTTGTCCATCTGTAAACTATTAAAACAGTTCTCACCACAGCATCCAGGAGAAATCAATCATCTAGACTGAACTGAACCAAATAACAGTTAAATTCTTGGATGGAGGACATAATAGGAATGCGAATATTTCAGCTTGAAGTGTTATGCTGCCCTCACTGCAGGCTATAGTGGTAGTGATGTTAAAAAAAAAAAAACAAAAAAAACCATTCTCCTCCTTTCAGGACTGTAACTTTCAAATGAAGGTGTGCTGCCCCAGCAACTCTGCATCTTGTCCTCCCACTGACTGCCCAAGGAGCCAGGGCCTAGCATGGGGAAGAAGTCACCCCACAGCACAGTGCCCCCCCTTCTCCACACTCCCTGTGCGCTGCTGTAGTCACTTGGCTGCACTGCCTTCCAGAGAATAACCTCAACATCCCATATCTGCCCATACCAAAGGATGCTTTCCTTTCCTGTGTGCCTTCAGCTGCACAACTTGCATCCATCCAACACAGAAATCACTGCATGGCCCAAACACGAAGGACAGCAGCAAATATGGGATGGTTTCTGTTGTCTTCCCACACCAGCCTTTCTTCAGTGGTGGCCTTGGCATGCAGAAATCATGGCACTTCATCTATCTGTGTACTCTGCACACTCCTCAGTTTTGCATGTGCCAAAGTTGCTTGTGGAAACTCCCATTAGGCCTGACAATGCTTTCAATTTAATGAATGTTTATGTGACTCTGAGTTGGGAAAGGATGGAAGGAAGTCCAGGCACATTGCTCTAAATAGATCTGTGGGTAACACTTTAGCTACACATTGAACTTAGATTTAGTAGCATCATTATTGCATGTAATGTTTATTTTATTAGGTTTATTTTATTAGTGTGCCCACAGCAGAATGTAAGCCTTGTCTTTGTCAACTCAAAAGGCACCCCACAAGAGGCTCTGAGTAGAAAAATATGGTGCAGTTCATTTTTTCCTTTGGAAAAGCCAAGCAGATGCTGCTGAGTGGATAGTCACAGTAAGTGTGTGTTTTGAATACAGTGCTAAGCTTAAAGCTCAACTGAGTTAACTTGGTGGGAAGTTGGGTTTAATTTGTTCCCGTCTCTGAGTGTTCATAAAATGATGCAATTCAGCTTGAACCAGATGAGTGGTATCATCAAAATATATAATTTAAATCCCACCCCCTCAGCCACGTGGCAAAATTGGAAGAAGTGTCATTTAAGTATCTCCTTCCAGGCCAGGAAAAGATCAGTCACACTTTAAATTAAGTGTCTCAAGTAAGGATTTAATTTAGACTTAATAAGACAGCGATTGTACGTTAAATACCATTGGGTTATTAAAACCATATTCATTGAGGTTTTACAGCTATGTCAGGACAATATGCCATAAATGGAAAAACTGCTAACAAGGCAGTTATTGATTCTGACATGTGCTAGATAGGATGCATTTGTATGTTCAATAAAAACAAGATAAACATAGAAGAAGCACCCATAAGTGTGTTTTTCAAAGTCTCCATGGATCCCCTTATTGAAGAGTCTGAGCATTCAAATGCAAGTGGAGTTATTCTCACCACTTCTTTAAGAACCAAGGTTTATTAGTCCTAATGCAGGAGAAACTGAGGCACAGAGAGGGTTTCAAAGGAATTTCCTTAGGCTTAGCTAGAAAGTCTTTGTGAGAGTTGAGATTTCAAACTGGCCCTTCTCCTCCTGTGCCTTATCTGCAGGACAAAGCTGGTAGGGAAAAGATAGAGTGGGTCTGAATGAGGACATGCTGGTCCCACCTAGCCAAGGACACAAACGTTCCCATATCATACATGAAAAAACAAACAAAAAAAAGACATTCAGTAGGGTCTGATGGGGCAGCCCTCCACTGAAAAGAGAACATGAGGTCTGGGCAGATCCACAGCATTTTTGTGCCTGACATAAGTGGAACATGGCAGGTCTTAGAAAAGATAGAGTTTGTGTTAGGGTGCTGGTAGCATCCCTGCCTGCACAGTGGTGGGAACAATAGTACAATTTGCATAATCACTGCATTCCTTTACACACAAATAAATATATCTGTGTGTGAACGTGTATATACAACACACACATGTGTAAGAGGACTTTAAGGAGAAACTTTCCCACCGGAGCAAAACTTGGAAGATGAGAATGTTTATACTAAAACCATTTCCATGGCCAAAAGGTTTCTGTATTCCCCTTGCTGCTATTAGAGACATATGTGCTTAAATCAGAGCTCCCAGCCCTGCCTCTCCTTCCATCTGAGTCTACACAGATTGCATAATCTTCTGTTTGTGGCATCATCATCCGTTGCTATAGAGATAGGGGAAATGTCTGTGATGATGATGATGTCAAATCGCTCAGCCAGAAAACTCCAGTATCAAGACAGAGGAGAAGAGGGTCTGTAAACAGAAGAAAAGTATCACCACCAGTAGTCAGTAAAGAGAAGAGGTAATATTATTCATAGACCTTTAAAGGTAAACAGATGTCAGCTGCAAATGAGCACAACTTGAAAGCTTTCTCCAGTGTGAAAGTCCCTGGCCCTACTCATGTTTTCAAAGGCTTTGCTTCTATTTCAATTGCTCTTTTATTCATTGGGCTCTATAAATTTGGGAGTTGTTATGCTGCTTTTGCCATGGAAGTGTGGCAGCATGATAAATGCTCTGTCTGTCTTATCTCATGGCTACATCTGGGGATGGGCTAAGAGTCAAAACTCAGATCCACTACTCATAAGCAATATTTATTGCTCCTATTGATGGCCAGTATGAGGACTTCAGGCTGGGTTTTGTCCTGGCTTTGAAGTGTCAGGATTCTGACCCGATGCACAAGCTTAGGAAGTCCCAGGTCATGGGGAGGAGTTCAGATCTACCACTTACTTTATCTCCCATTTCTGCCTACCTCCAACTTTTCCTCCTACCCATTCAGTACAATCAAAATACAGGTTTTACATGACAGTTGAAGGAAGCTGATCTGAAAGACAAATGTATTTTACAGTTTTTCTAAATAGGAGAAAGCAGTTGCTTGGTTTCTTTCCGCCCCAGACTGTTTAATTACCAGGATATCATGGAATGCCTGCATTGTAATAAAACCCCAATGTGTATCCAGGTACCAGGGGATTTATTAACTTGCACTCAACACTGGCAATCAGCAGCCAGGGTCAGATGTGTCTGGTGATGATGACATCATCATTTTTGGCAGCTCTTTCCAATGAGTGTTGAGTGAGGTAATGTCCCCCAAATTAAAACTGACAGTGGGATTAATAATGATAGATTCCTTGAGCCTTTTCTTTGTGTTTTAAATTGGTGTTCTATTTCTTCCATTGGGGGTTGCCAGAAGATCATCATGACATCCACCCAGCATTTCAGCCACCGGTAGCAGTGACTGGGGACACTGGGAATGTTATTGAGCAAGTAGGTTATTTCAGAGTGGTTTCATCACGTGAAGGCACTGGCTGTATTTTCGATGGGAGATAGGCATGCATGTCCCATGCCACCAGACCCATTGCCAACCTGCAGCTCTGGGAGCACAAGTGGAAATAAGTCTCAGGGAGCTGTTTGTCAGCAGCTGGGGGAGAGAGCTCTTGTTTCTGATTGCAGCTGGCATAGAATGCATCAGAGTGTGTGCTGCTCCAGTTACGAAGTTATCTCCAGCTGTACACCCCAACAAACTGATGGTCAGGTTCATCAAGCCTAGAGAACCTTACCTTGCCCAGCACACCCATGGATATTTTCAGATTTCAGTTAATAAAATCTCGAGCAGTTTTCAGGTAGTTTCATCTGTCTGATCCGGGTGGTTTTGTTTATTTGTTTTTGAAGTTTTGCAAAGGAAAGGGAGAGGAAGGGAATCCGAGGCTGCGGCTGTCACGCTGTGGCTGAGCTCACTCAGCCGGAGACATCAGCAGCCACACAGCAGGGCTATGAGTGCAGAGCACACACTTTGCCAAGCCTGACCCAGAGCAAGCAGCGCTGCACGCACCAAGGCATGTGGACCTGTGTGTAATTAGTTAACATACAAACCCGGCTCTCTTTTCTGCTCAACTGAATGTCAGATGGAAAGGTCTTCCTGGGACATCCCTGAAATCTGCCACTCGCAGCGATAAGCAGCCATGCCGTCACAGGAGGTCCCCAAGATACAGCAGCCTTGGGACTTTTTGCACAAAAGAACATGCAGGTTTCTACACTCTGGCCCTCACCCTCATCTCCTCCCACTCTGAGCATTTTGCTTTCTTGAATTCTGCTCAGACTCATCTCCTGGCATTTCTCTGTGCTGTTCTTCCTGCCCTGCTCCTACCACTCACTTGCATCCTCCACTGAGACCAAAGCAACCAAGCAATAAACATAGGCCTCAGGTTCAAAGCCAGATTTCTTATGCAATTTTTTCCAAGTTTGCCAGAAACAGATCTGAAAAATTAGTGAAGGAAAGTATCTGGGATTTTTCTGTTAATTGTGTTCTGTCACAGCAGCAGATGGAGGTGGCCTGGGTATTCGTGCAGCTTATTGACAAATTAAATCCTCTGGTGGCCATTTGGCACTGGAAGGAAGAAAAAGAAAATACTGAAGCTATGGATCTTAAATAGCTTGTATTCACATTAAATAGTACTTACTGCTGTTAATAGTCACCTAGCTCAGATAAAATCCAACTCACAGTGGCATTACTCTGCTTGAGCACAAACTACAGGCTTGTGCATTTACGTGCTGCAAAAGCATTATTTTTTCTTTGTGCATTGGTGGGTGGGATGGTGCACGGAGCAGTGCTGCCTGAATGCTCTCATGAAAAATGCAGAACCTGCAGGACCTGCAGCCCTTGAGCTGTCCCCACCCCTCGCTCTGTATTGACAGCAGAGACATACTGCCTCTGTACTGCTAAGTCAGAATGAAGACATGGAAATCTGCAATAACGATGGAGGAAATGAGCAAAGTTTTGGTCATTGTTTAATTTGCTAAGAGAACAACCCCACCTAGGGTTCTTTCTGCCAACTCTGACAAAGTGGCCAAAGATAAAGACAAATAGGCCTCAGAGATGAAGCACAGCTGTTAAACTAACAGTGCAGGGGGAAAAAAAAAAGCACAATAATTTAATTAGTATCCGTGCCCTTTCCATGTTTCTCCCTCCAATGTTATTGGTGAGGAATACAGTCTGAGATTTTAATTTTCCCCATACAGATGTGGCCCTTAAAGAGTCTACCAATCACCTTGTAGAACTCCATTTCTCTAATGATGATAAAGTGCTTTAGTTAATTAAACCTCACAGCATTTCTGAAAGCATCAAATGAAAGAGTGCAATAGCCTCAGCTCAGAATGTAGCCCTTCCAGAAAAATGCTTGCAGGTTCCACACAGCATCTCTCCCACACGCTCTGTTCATATCGGTTGCAAAGGAACCTCAAGGGGAGGTTACACACAAACTGACACATAAAATGGGCTGGAACTTTTTCTACTGAGATCAGGGTTTTTTATGGAGAAAGAAAAAAAATAGCCCTCTTACCGAAGCTAAAATGCATTGCAAAAATGATGTTGATTTTGCCTGAGGTTTCTACAGAAATGATAGTAAGTTCAGGATGTGACTTGCTGGTCACACTCAGAGAAAGGGAGGATGTACTGTCAGTCCAGACCCTGATCCTGAAGTCTGAATTTTATACTGCAAACAACTTGGAAACGGTTCTCTTCATGTCAGCACAAAAAAATCTCAAAATTGTAAAATGTGGTCACCAGACACAGTTGTAGTTTTAACATCAAGCTCTATCATCAGGCAAGTTTGGATCTGCTTTATGTTTCCCTTTCAGGTAGTGGAGTCAATAGTACAAGTAATTATAACAATAATGTCTCCAGTCAAAATCTATCCTTCATGTGGCTGTGCACATATAATTTGGCACTGCTTTTGTGCATATTTGAATTAACAGTAAAGAAGATTCACAAGATGTTCTGCTTGTGCTTTGCTCTACTCTTCATCTTTTTACTATGAACTCTGAAAGTTTTTCATCTGCAATGCAACCCTTTGACCAAGGCTACCATTGAGTGGATCGGGCATGGTGCTGGGCCTGAGGATGCCAGATTGGTTTGCAGTGAGAAGATCAGCCTGTAGTTTTGTACTTAACTTGTAAAGGCCCTGATTGAACAAATTCCTCCAGTCTCTGCTTCACTTCACTCTCAGGTTCTGCCTGTGAGCTGGAAGAGACCCTGAAAGGCCATCTGGTCCAACTCCCCTGCAATGAACAGGGACACCCACAGCTCCATCAGGTGCTCAGAGCTCCTCCAGCCTGACCTTGGCTGTCTCCAAGCACAGGGCATCCACCACGTCTGCTGACAAGCTAGAGCCCCTCTGCCAACCTTCAGCCCTCGTGTAGACTTTGCTAGATTTAAAAACACAGCAAGCAAGAGCTTGTCTGGGATAAAGAAGCTTAATAGTGCCACATTAATATTGATAGCCAGGATTCATACAACCTACTTGGAATATAACAAATAAGCAAAGCCTATCTCCACATCAGGTACCAGCTTTGCTCATTCTCATTGTAGATCCTGTGGTGGTTTCCTTAACTCTGAAAACCACTAATTTAATGTACAGTACAGTCATTCTATGTGGGGGGAAAGAGAAATACTTTCTTCCTTCCTGTTGGAAAGCTCCTTGGCAGTAATGCTTGGATTGTTTTCTTTGTAAATTATATTCATGCTGTTTTCAAGATGTTTTCCTGACTTTATTGAAATTTGACCAATTTAACGAGTAATGTAGAACTTGTTTCCATGTTAAAAAACTCTCAGAGCTGCTTGGGAATAATTATTAAAACTTCCATGTGTGCAGCAAAACCAGTCACTTTCGCAAATAGCAAAAAAAAAAAAAAATAATAAAAAAAAAAGTCAGTAACAGGAGGACATTGCTCTAACAATAGGCAGGGTAATGCAAAACCCAAGGCCACCAACCTTAGGAGACCAGGGGCTGTGCTGGCTCCTTGCCAGGAACATTACACTCACACCTGGTTTTCATGCCAAATTCCATTGAAAAAAGGTTTTAATCGCAGATAGGGAACCAATACAAAGCTCTGAAATCAATGGAGAGGCTCATATGGAATCTGATAGAATCTGAAGCAGGATCCATGCAGTTATGTATACTCATAATATCTTCAAGTCCTCTTGAAGGAGTGCTTGGGGGGATAAAGGAGCTGTGGCTTGCTGTTATCTGATGCAGATATACACGAAGAACAGCTGCATAGTCATGACCAACACAACAACTATGTTCAGCCCAGGAAGCCAACAGGCGTCAGGCATCTGCCTGAAGTTCAACACTTACCACTTTGGTGGTATTTTTTTGCTAAATATGGTGACATTGGCTCACGAGGCCATGCCTTCATAGAACCGTAGAACCATTAAGGTTGGAAAAGACCACTGAGATCATGTAGTCCATCAGACCATCCCCACCATGCTCACTAAACCTCATTCCTCAGTGCCATATCCAGCCTTTTCTTGAGCACCTGCAGATGCTGTGATTCCACCACCTCCCTGGGCAGCCTGTGCTGGCTGCTCGTGTTTAGGAGCAAAGCACTGATGCATCCCCGACATCTCCTGAGCTCAGCTCCAGGCAGAACTGGGTGAGGGCAGCAACGCTGGCACCCGGCAGGCAGGTGGGAGATGTCCTCATTACTATTCAAGCCGAAAGCCAAAGGCAATCCTTGTAAAGGATCAGAAGAGAGGCATTGTGCACGGGTAGTTTACAGAACTGAAATACAGAAGCTGACACTTTTATGACTTTCATAATTTCTGCAGTAAGCTGCGCGTGCCGTGCAGCAGACACGGCTCCCTGGCACCGTGCCGTGACAGGTACGTGTGCTGATGGGACAGAGCACAGCCAGCGAGCGTGCAGTTCACGAGGGACTCACTGCAAACTTCGGTGCCAGCTTACACAGTGAGCCCTCACCGCCTGCAAAGAAACCGAAAAGGGCCAGACATCTAAATCAATGGCAAAACCAGGGCGTTTGTGAATTTATGGGCACTCCCTGCTTTTAGCTGCTTCTGTACCGTTCGTTGGTGCAACAGCTCGGAGTGAAGCCCTTGTTGCACTTGCATTTCCACAGCATCAATAAAACATCCTGCTGGGTGAGGCTGTGCCACGCTGCAGCAAACCAAGTCACTGGGGTGTCATGCTGCCATGAGCTGGAGCAAGGTCACAGGCCTAGATGCACTGCTGCAGCTGCAATGGAAGCCACTGTGGCAAAGCAGAAGCTCTGCTCAAAGGGAAGCATCCCGGTTTCATCCTTCCAGAAACTCAGCATGGAACGGCAGCAGCATGACTGCACCCCATGCACAAGGCTAAAGGAGAGCACTGAGGAAGACAATGGACCTTTGCTGAGCTCACCCATGGACTCCCCTTACAGCACACGTGTAGAAAAGGGTATAGAAGCTGAAGAAAGCTGAAAGCAAAACTGTCCTCCATTCAGTAGTAAAATCATCACAGAATCACAGAATAGCCAAGGTTGGAAAGGACAAAAAATGGCAGCTGAACATGCAGCATGCCCTTAGGAAGGCACTAAACAGCAAAGGAAAAAGAAAATAAAAGCTGTTTTCCTTTTAGGATTAACGTGATGCACCATATCGTGTGTTTATTAAAACACGGTGCTCTTTTTATGAATGGCAGTAATACATAAAGAGAAGGTGATTTATTTACTCTCCTTTTCCCCAGAGGCACAGGACAAGGTGTGGGCTGGAGAACTTTGCCTGCTGCTTCTGCCTGATGAAGCTGAATGTATCTGTGTCCGGCTGCTCACTGCCTGTGGCTGAATGGAGGTGGCACACAGGGGATAAGTGAGGCTTGGTTAAGCTTAAGTTATGGGAAAGTAAATGCAGTTAGTGCTTGAGAAACACTGCAGAACTCACCCAGAACCACTACATCTCACTGTCCTCATTATCCTACATCCTGAGCATTGAATCAATGAAACACTGGGAACCCAAACAATTGTTAGATTTGTCACCTAATGGAAAAGCAAAAGATTCTGTGCTTCACTGCAAGCCGCAATGCACGGCGCTGTGTGCAGCTGCTCCTGTTGGTGTCACCATTCTGGGCCTCGCTGGGAAATTCTCTGCTTGCTCACAAATGAGTCTGCAACATCTCATGGCTTTTAAGAGTGAAGTTTATGAATGCCATAAGTAATATTTTCAGCATTCGTTCCTTTAAGTGCAACGTGAGCCCTCAAGAAGTTCAGTCCAGATTCACAGAAATGAATGCATGCATAGTAACTGGTTTGGGGAAAAAAAAACCCACAACCCTTAACTTCCTACCCTCAAAATAGACAATTATCTTGATTTTTTTTTGGTATTTTGATATTGCTTTTTTTTTTGCAAGTAACTTTAGAAATATTATTTATGTACTTCTGTCTGTCTTTGCCATGTCTGGAGATGAAACCACAACTACATTAAAAAGATTTTCAGAGTTCTCAAATGTTAAAGAAAACAGATTTGGACAGATCACATCACAACCTGAGTCACAATGAAGTAAAACACAACCATGGCAATGGGCTTTTGTTGTTAGAAAGAAGATCCTACCTGCTGCAGCTGAGAAACATCCCTTCTGCATGAGGGAAAACAATAAGATTCTCCAGTTTTGGTTTCTATTTTTCAATTAAAATGGAAACTAGCAGACCAGAATGAATTATCCTCAGCACCTTCTTTCAAGGCTGGTGTGGAGGAGGGGTGGGGTGAAGTGTGCAGGGAGTGGGTGCTCAGCCCTCAGCAGGTGATGTGAAATGAGGCAGATGATAGCTGGATCAGGCCCTGGCAGCAGTTTGTAGTGCAGAGTGCTCCTGGTACGGCACACAAGTGGTGTGAGTCACCTCGTATCCTTCTGCCCTCTACAAGGCTGTCTGAAAACATCTGACTTCCTATGGGTCCAGGAGATTTTAATCCCTATGAGCATGTTGGTAAACAGAAGGGTTATGTGTTTGTTGCCAGAAACACTTATGGAAACACTGAGGAGGTCGGAGCCAGGACCAAGGGTGGATTTCAGAGGAATTCTCTAGAATGCTACCTACAAACAGCACAAAGTCCACCAGCACTTCCTGTCAGATCCAGGCTGCATTTGGGCAAGGCAGGATCTTGCACACAAACCATTTGCAGCTGTAAAAAGCAATCTTGCTCGCTTCAGAAACTGTACTTCTTTCCCAAAACCCAAACCGACTTAGAAACGCCATCATCAAAACTGAATGGAAAGGAAATAAAGTGCCTGCAAGAAGGAGAAATTAATTTGTGCAAAATTAGTCCCATTTGTGCAAATATTTACAATCCGGCAGAATGCTGCACACATCCCCACTCAGAGCTGATGGATGTGCTCAACCATGTACTGCTCCGCGTTTGCCTTCGGTGTCTGAAGCATTAGCAGTAATTGGCATGAGAGAAGTCCCGATGCTCATAAGCTTTTGGAACTGCTGATAACCCGATAAACAAAATGTTAAGGCAACTTCAGGAGATAATCAAACCTCTGTCAGGTTGGGGAAATGTCAATATTTACAGCAGGCAGTCTTTCATCAGTTAATCACTTTTAACCTTCATAAATTAAGATACTATAGAGGACTTCAGGTTAATGCATGAACCTTCTATTCAATTAAGGCATTACAAAGGCAGTTACAAACAAGGGAGGCATCGTGAAAGCAAGGAAGATGGAATTTATCAGGTGAGAAGCAGGGAACAGAGAGCCCCAGTTTCAGTGTTTTAAAGGAAGCGTTCTGTGTAATGCTAAAGAAACAGACTCGGCGTTGACTCCAAATATTTTATTTCACACATAAAGCACAGTGCCCGTACCCACACTAATAAAGAACAGACTTATGCCAACTCTAGTGCGTGCTTTTGTTATTGCATTATAGTTCATGAGAATTATTGTGCATAATTAAATAGAAAAAAAAAAAAAAACAAAAAACAACAACTTGAACCTGGAATTATGAAGCAGCCACCACAAACCAACAATTCCACTTGATATGTATTAAGTCATTCCCTTTTTTTTTTTTTTCCTTTTATTTATTTATTTTTTAAGGAAAGAAAAAGGGAGTCGGGGAGGAGGAAGGGTGGGGGAGGGAGAAAAAGAGAGAGAGAGGAAAAACTCTTTTCCTTGTAAATCATTAAAAATGCATGAAGGCTTAAAGCATGCCAGAAACAGCCTATGCATTCATTTAGGAGACTATGCACGAGAAAAAGCCATTGCATTAAAAGCAAAAAAAAAAGAGAGATTTTTCTGAAAACTGGGATAGCAGAGTGGCCAGCAAGCCATGGAGATGGCCCAGAAATGCTGGCAGGGAATCTTGTTCCTCTCTCCTTTCCTTATGCAAAGCATTGGAGGCCTCCAGCATGACGGCATTGGCGAGGCTCCGGCAGAGCATCCTAAACCTTATCTTCCAGAGGAGCTGATCACAATAACAAACATATGGATTATTATTCTTGCTGTCGAGTTCTGCCATAGAGAAACCTCCTGGTATGAATGGCTAATGTACTGAGTTACAGATGTGAGCTCTCCTTGGTGCAAGGAAGCCTTTGTGATGTGGGAGTCAAACAACAGGAGCTGGCAATTACAGTTTAAATATCTCTTTGACACTTCCTAACTCCTGAAGGTGCTCCAGCTCAGTGCTTTCTTGCCCTAAAAGGCTCACTATAAATGATGTTCCACTATGAGAACCCTGGGTTTTATATAAGCACAGTTTATTATTACGAAACAGCAGCATCACACCCCACCAGGGGACGACTTTCGCCCCGTACGAAGCCGTGCTCCTATGGGATAGGGTATCTGACCTTGATGTGTCACACTGCAACTAGAAAGAGACATCAGCAGAGAAATGGCCTTTATTGTGTGGAGCTGGTTGGTTTGTTCATTTAAAGTTTTCTGCGTCATCCTCTTTAAATTTTTAGAATGAATTTATTGCTCTTGAAATCCATATCCCAGGGGCCTGGTTCTGCACAGTACAGAAGAGAGCGCATGGGAAGCAGTGCTGCCTCTTTCTCCCCCAGTGTCCCGGTCCTAACTTGCAGCAAGTGCCTAGAGATTTAAAAACAAAAACCATAAAATATATGATAATAATAATAATAAAGTAACTTTAACTCCATCTCTCTTGGCACTGCAAAGCAGGAGGTGCAGTTCTGATGCTTTTTCTCTGTGCTGGGGACACAGTGAGCCTGAGAGCGCTATTCTTCTGCTGAGACGCCTAATTATCTATAATTGCTGATCATCACTGACATCCCAGCCCCACGTACTCCTTACTGGCTGCAGGAGAAAAGGTCTGTGCAGGATGCTCAGCTCTTCTGGTCCATGCAAGCAGAGTCTGAGTCATATTGGCTACTGGCAATGCCAGCACTCACACCCTCAGATTAGAGGTAAAATATCATGGTATCGTAGAATGGCTTGGGTTGAAGGGACCTCAAAGACCATCCAGTTCCAGCCCCTGCCTTGGACAGGGTTGCCCCCCACCAGATCAGGTTGCTCTGGGCCCCAATCCAACCTGCCTTGATTGCCGCCAGGGATGAGGTATCCACAGCTTCTGTGGGCAGCCTGAGCCAGTGCTTCACCAACCTCTGAGTGAAAAATTTCCCCTTAACATCTAATCTAAAATCTCTCCTCTTTTAGTTTAAACCCCCTTGTTCTAAAACATGAGAAGGAATAGAAACACCAGGCTTAACTAAATCAGTGCTAGAGGTAACCTGTGACAGATGTTGGCCAGTCTGGGGACTGCCACAGCCAGCAGCTTTTCCAAGGCTGAAACTCTGCAAGCCAGATAAGCCAACCTTCTTTTCTGCTCCCAGTGACCACAGTGGGAGGTACTGCTGTGCCATCACTGCTCCCAACTAGGTGCTGCTTGCTTCCTAATGATGCCATTTCCTACCCTAGGCAGAAGTTGGTCAGGTTTGGCCTAATCAGCAATTTTTGAGCTTTTGATTCCCACTCTCCCCCGCCCCCTCCTTTTGTCAATATTCATTTTAAATGCTTGAAGTCAGAGTTCCTTTTTTGCTGACAGAGCTTTTTCTGCCTCACTCCTTCAGGTGGAGAGCTGACAAGTGACCACTGCATGCGCAGGGAAACTTCAAATGAATCTCAAAAGGAAGTGTTTGTGTGAGAATGAAAGGGCATCCCAGGCTTCTGCTGAGTAATGGATGTGATAATAATTGTAGGGGAAAAAGATCCAAACAGTTGTGTTTTTTTTTCTTTCTGCAGTCAGGCTCTTGATCAAAAGATGTCAAAGAGCTGCTCTTGCCAGAGCAAGCACTGTGCTTTGATTCTGGGGCATGCAGGAAGGACAGTTGCCAACCTGGGAATCGGCAAACTGGCTGCTGCTCCTTTGAACTCTATCAAAAGCTCATCATATTTACTCCTTCCAATTAATGAGTGAATTTATTATGGGAGTGAAGGAAGGGCTGGTAGCCAAGGCTGGCAACAAGTCGGAAGCAGGGAATTTGGCTCACCAGAGCATTGCCACCCCCAGCCCCATCGCAGCCTCTCTCAGCCCCAGGCAGCTGCCAGTAGCCCTGCTGTGGGCTGCTATCCCCTGGGACAGCCCATTGCTCCCTACAGTCCGTCAGCTTTGACATGCAGAACAATGCAGCTGCAATCAAATGCCTTCCTCCTGCCCACCGAGGCCTGGGATCAGGTTCCCCCTGTATCTCTTACCTTCCACCTACAACTTTGAAGGGATTGTTCTTGAATGGTATCTGGATATCTCAGAGTGGAATTTCATTCTTCTGAGACTTTTAGAAGTGGAGCGGGTGAGGAATTAGCATGACACAGGGAGCACACTGAGCGGGCCGCGGTGCACAGAGCTTTCTGTCACTATTGTTGGCAACGCCTGAAAAAGACGATGTTCTCCAGAACGTGGGAATTGCCATGTGAAGCACTGGACAGCATCTGTACGTTTTCCATTCCTTGAAGAACAAAGACAGTTTTCCTTCTTAGCACTACATAGGTTAAGGGGTACCGAGATCAGGCTGGCATCTTCTCACCAAGAGTAGCCAAAAATAGATGTCTTGCATGGGGAAAATGAACACAGGGACACACTGTTGTTTCTCAGTACATCTGTTCCATACAGGCTGAAGAAATATGTGAAAGGCATGGATCAAAACGGAGCCTGTTCTCCAGGCCCTAAGCACTTTTGTGCAGGACTGAATTCTGCTGGGCTTAGTGCTGTTTTGCCCATGTAAAGCAAATATCAAAGAAGTAGAATAAATACATCTAGGAATTCAATTACCAGCTTTTGAGCTGAGATTCCTCACAGCTGATCGACACTGATCCTTGGTCAAGTTATTCACACTGAGAGCACACCCTAAACTAAGTCAAAATCTCCCATCTTTTGGTGCACCCCAGCACATTCACAGTCCTCATGGGTACAGCAAATGCCAAAGGTACCATCATGCACTCCCGAAGTCCATGTAAAACATCTAGAGAGAAGTCGTTACTCTGCAGCCGAGCAAAGAGTGTTTTTAGGATGCTATTAAAGGAATAAGCTGTGTCCTAGACTTTGTCCATGTTTCTGAATGAGATGTTCTGGCTGCTCAGCTGAGGAGACTGTCAACATGACTGATCACCCCTCGGTGCCTCTGGAAAGGGCTTTTGTTTATATTTCAGGTAGACAGTTTTACTGCATTATATATGATCCTTACAATTGTTACCACTATCGGTTTCTGCCCTAAATATAGTGTGAATGTTCCTTACCCTTAGCCTGGCATCACTTCCATCCTTCATGCTCCCACTCCAGGTCTTACACCAGCTCCAGAAGCAACAAATCAGTACAAGTGCTTCACTGCTCTCCAGGGCTCAGTTCTGGGACATGCCTCCATCCACAGCCATGCTGGGAGAAGCTGTGTCTTGGAGCTGAACAGAAACTCTGATCCCATGCAGCTCCTCTGAAAGCCCCCCATAAATATACCAGGCTTATGCTGACAAGCTCACATCAGATTTATACCCGCAGGACGGAGCGGCCACTTGTTCAGTCACACAGAGTGTCCCCAGGTCCCTTGCAGACTTAGCAGTGGATAGCCTGGTAACAGGACAGATCTTTGACTTCACTGCCTCTCAGGTTTCACTGACTTCCTATGGATTTTGGGGGCAGAGAAAAGAGTGGACCTTCCCAGGGGGGAGAGACCAGGACCAGGCTGAGAGAGAGCCCCTTTTTTGCTGAGATCCCACTCAGAAGCATCAAAGAAGCAGCTTTGTGAGTGACTGCAAGCCCGCTCTGCCTTTTTCCATTTATTCTCTTGCTGATGCTCCAGCTGAACTAGCTCACTCTGCAGGCCAGGAAAAGCTGTACCTGCTGATTCCAGCTCTAGGTTCACGTTGTGCATCTGAAAAGGAAATGGGAAACATCCACATTGCCCTCCAGCACAAGAGTAAAGCAGGGAGGAACTTAGGAAGCAAGCGGTGGTGCATCTCAGCATGACACACCAAGCAAAACAGCATGTTCCTCCCTGTTTGCTCTGTGCTTCTGACAGTGCCACAGGGAGCTTCCTGAATTTCAAAAAACCTCACGTCCTATGTAGGTCCAACTCCCAAGGCAGCTGGAGAGCAAGAACTGTGTGCCACCATGACAGAATCCAAAGGATGCCTCAGAGGAAAGAGGGAAGGAAAAGGAGCACTAAGTTATCCTAGCTGCAACACAATCAGCCTCCATTTCCACACCCTGCTCTTGTGCATGCCCTGTGTTCCCCCACAGCATCACTGGTCACGTCACTAACTCCTTTAAACAGGGTAGTTTTGTACTAAGTTGGTACCTTCACCAAGACCAGGTATAGAAACAAAGTCCAACCTTTTAAGATGTGAACATAAAGAAGAACAAGACCATGGCATCTGCCAGTTGTCTGTATCTCTATGGTTTGTTTAGTGATTTTCCGTAGTGAAATTGCAGTACCTGGGAGGAAAGACTGAGAACTATCATCAGGAAAAAAATAGACATAGATCACTGAATTATAGTTTATCGGCCTGAAATAACAGGTTTCAGGGTGGGCAGGGGTTAGAATACACACAGAGCACAGAAGTTTACCCTTCCTTTATTAAATGGGTGCAAATAAGTATTTCACCAAACATTATTCAAAACGTAGCAGATCCAGTATGAATGTGCTCCCACAACACTCCTGGTTCATAGAAATGACCACAGCACTTGAGTGTCCTGGGCAGCCTCCTAGCCGGGTACTGGCCTGGGCCAACTGGGATTGAGAGAGGGATCCACTGAAATTACAGCCAACTAGACAAGGAAAACACTGACCATGATGAATACAACGGCAAAGCAGGAAAGTGCAAATGCCAGCAAGTCATTTCCTCCCTGTAATTAAGGCTCCCTGCAGAGACACAGTAAATACAATACCTTACGGATTTCAAATTTCCGATGGCATTAGTCTATCTGAGATGCTTGTTGTTTGCAGAAGCAGTCCAGTCTACTTTCGTATGGATCTGGAAAGAAACTTCTTTCCTCAGGTGATAGGACTGCTACTTCATGCACAAAACATTAGCCACTCTGTTGAACTGCCAGTTACTAATTCTTCTGATCTATGGCTTTTGAGTAATGAGTGTCCCTCAGACTTGCTGGGACCACTCATTCTTCCCCACTTGCCCACGGATGGGCTCTCAGGCACCAGTGCTCTGACCTTTCCTCTTTGGGAAATGTTAATCTGATAGGAAGTCATTTTACATAACTTTGTGAGCTACTCTGCTGGCTTGATTTCTCCTTTCATTGTTAACCTAAAACCAAAATAAAAATGACAAAAAAAGAAACTCATGACTGCGGGATAAAAATAGCAAGCTGAGTTTTTTAACCAGTGACCCGTAATGGCACATCAGTGACTGTGGGCTGCAAAAGATAAGGAGAATCCTGGCTGCAGCTTGGAAATGCAAACGTGCTGGCAAGAGAGTGATTTCCAGCCCACTCTCCAGCACCATGAAATACAAGGTCATGCTTCCTCTGCGCTAGAGAAACAGGAAAGTAGGTCTATTTTTTCCAGTTTCTTCAAGGTAGTTGTTCTCACTTTTCCATCAGTGCCCACCTAGACAGCTCCGCTGAGTGCACACAGAGAAACAACAGCAAATAACAAAAGGTGACAGTAAAATCAAGCAGTAACGGATTTACCATCTCATAATACTTCAAACTTTTGAAAATAACTTGATCAAGTCTCGATGAGACCCCTTTAAAACAGGAAAGCATCTCTTGCATGAAAATGTATTCACCAGAGTGCCGTTAATAGCCAGCTACGAGAGACCATTTTTACCACTGAAATTGCTGCTAATTCATCATATCTCAAGGGTTGGTTTTCTAACTTGTAACTTGCATTCCATCAGCACACTGCAGCAATTCTTTGTAAAGCAGCCCTGATAAAGCAGAATAGAGCCAAGGCCAGGAGAAATAAAGTGAGCACGGGCTCAGAGCAAGGCAGGGCAGCCGAGGAACTTAAGCACCCCCTCCACCCCCCAAAAAGAAGTGGCTGCAGAGCTCCCCCTGCTTTAGCTGCAGCTCATTAGCTTCCAATCCTCCACCAGCCCCTCCCAGAAAGCAGGTGAACTCCAGTACCGAGATCACAGTGATAAATGCAGCTTTTCCCCCATACGGGCTGCTCAGACTCATCGGCTGCAAACAGAAGTGGGACGGAGCAGCCGTCCTGCAGCCCTGCTGTGCTGCCAGCACTCTCCTGCATGCAGAAATAATAGAGCTGACTTACTGTGGAGTGTTTTTTTGTCACTGTCTCCTTTTTGTAAAGATTTTCTGGTGGGAGTGAGGTACGTAGAAGTGTCTAATAGCTGGCCATCCTACAGAATAACACTGAGTACTGTTTATGGTAGAATCAGATCACACTTGTTTTAAACTCTTGAAAAATATTAGGGTTCCCTGTATCCCCTAAAAAAAAACAGGAGAAAGAAAAAGAATTTTGTGTTCAATTGGATTTACATATTTTGCTTAATTTTGCACTATATGATTTGTCAGAAATCCTCAACCTGCTCACTAACATTTGCATACTTGACTAAGCTTCTCTTTGCACTCGTACTCCCAACCTAACCAGGGAAACACAGACAGGTAAAGGCAGCAAGAAGGGAGCCAGCCAGCTGAGCTGCACACCTTGCAGCAGCAAAGCAGCTCTCAGCATCACAACTGGGAACGGCTGCTCAGTGCCTGCCCGGCACCTTGCTGAGTCGGATCAGAAATTCAGGAGAAGGGATGGATATTGAAATGCTAAAATCTTCATCCTCTGGGAAAAATCTATGGGATAGGACCAATAAAACATAAACCAGGGCAACAGAATTATTAATCGCTCTAAAGCGCAGTGAGGGCTCTCAGCCTGGAACTGCACCCTCTGGAGGATGCATCCCAGCAGATCTGCGGCAGCGCTCAGCTCACATATTGATGTGTGTGTGTTTTATCACACGCTAACATGGGACTCTCTTTGATTTGTATATGGGATTTAAAAAAAAAGAAAAAAGAATAATAAAAAAAAAAAACACAAAGAAGTTTCCATCAAACTTACAGAGAACCTTAATGGTGATTTAATGCAGCGAAATCTGGCTTGCCACAGGACTGTGACAGGGCTGTATTTTGTTCCTGCCAGGGTTGGGTTTTTTTGTATAGTACAGCAGCATTTCTCTTTCCTTTTTTTTTTCTTCATCTTTTTAAACGAAAAAACAAATGAATCATTTATGAAACTGTGGAGCCTTGTCTGGACACCGAGTGCTGTTAAAGGGGCAGGGGCATAAGGAAGGGGAGAGGAGAGCTTCAGCCCGGGCTGAGAGCAGCGTCATGGCCATGCTGGGCAGGTTTGCTCAGCACACGTCAGCAGGTTGGCCTCCAGGTTGCGTTCATAAATAAATTTCACTTTGGAATAGCAACCATAAAGAAGAAAAGGAGCCGGCAACACCCGTGGCTGCATAGGGTAAATCTACTCAGCTTTCAGCCCGAGTGCTTAATAACACCACCTAAGGCCATGCTGTGAACACACTGTCTAGGGAGCCTTTTTGCTCTTTTTTTTTCCCCCTCCCTCTGCTGTATTTCATCATGCTTAATATTAAAATTCAATAATTGCCAGCATGGAGATGAACCCCTTTCTCTGGGAATAGCCCTGAAAAACCAGGAAGCGACCTGGCAAGATGCTACCATACAAAAAGCAGAAGGAATTCCCATCCCCTTGTGCCCTGTTTGAACTATTGACAGCCTCAGCACTTCACGATTTACCTCTCTCTGCTTGGGGAGAAAGAAAGCAAGAGGCAGCAGATCAGCCTCAGCGTATGCGACTGACATATATAATCTAGATTGGCTTTCCTAGGCAGACCTTTGATTGAGGAGGAAGAAGAGCAGCTGGTCAAAGTAATCTGCTCGTAGCAATTTGCATAATTTTCTCCCCCGTTTCCTCAGGCATTGTGAGCGTGTCTGGAGAGGAACACAAGCGGCAGATGCCGTGTCGCTCTGTCACAGGGTACAGCAAAGTGGAGAACGTGGGTCAGAATTCATCTGCTAAATATCCCCAACAGGTTAAACAGTTCTGGAGAGCCTCAGTCACAGATCTTCTTTTCAAAAGCTTTTTTTTTCCCTCCCTGCACTAAGTACAAATGATTCTATTTCTCCAGCCATCGCATGTTTCCTTTCACACTCGTGTGCTATTCAGAAAGACAGTCTTTGTGTTTCTTTATGGAGCTGACTTTCAGGGCCAGGGGTTTCTTTCCCCTGCTTGGATGGAGAAGCCATTACAAATAGGTTATTTGAGAGCTTCAAGTAGGTTTCTGGATTAAAAACGAATGTGTGTTTAATATTAAATGCAATACTTTTAACCGTGGTAAACTGAAAACCTCCTCCAAAGCTTCAGTTTTCTTTCAGTTTGGGATACTGGTGGGAGCTGCAAGTTTTGCATTTGGCCCATCCGCTTCAGAAATGGGTGCCTAAAGCCAGGTGCCTGAGTTCTGCTTGTGAAGGAATCCTGTAGGCAAAGCACTGCTGACTGATCCTAACTGGAGCTCAGGCCTCGCATTGTGCTCACGTTGCCTTTGAGCCTGGTTCCGCATCAAGCAGAGCCAGCAGCACCATTCACCTACAGGAGATGTGCTTGCAAATGCACCATCCATTGCCTAACTACTGGATTTAAGCAGTAAACAAACATTTATTTGTAAATTCTCTGGGTGAAAAGAAAAGTGAAGTACCATTATAAAGTCTTGAAAGATGCTTTCTCTCCTGCAACATTCTTCTTGCTAGAGACAGACAGCACTGATTTGCTTTATATCAGCTCTTAGTGCAGTGACAACAAGGACTGCCTGTGTGTGGTGGCTAGCAGCCACATTTCCCACTGCAGAACACACTGCAAGAGAGAGCATTAACCACCCCATGGCATTGCTCTCCTCCCCCCGCTTGGGCTGTCTTACCTCTGGTGCCAAGATTTGCCAGTGACAAGTTCAGACAGCCAGCAGCAATGATTTGTCCCTGTTGGCCATCTGGGAAGCCACCATCCCAGCAGGGATACACACACTGTTGTCCAGTCTCACAAAGTTATTGCCAGGACCTTATTAAATGCCGGAGAAGGAGCCCTAGATCTATTTTAGGCTTCAGAGTGAGCCGTGACAGTGGTAAAACCAAAGGAAAGCACTCTGCTCCAAAAGGAGACAGCCAAATTCATTCTCCTCTTCCTCCCCCTCCCCCTGTATGCCATGCCTCCCCTCACTTTCCAGGGAGGGCTATTTTTATGGATGCAGACTGCACCATCTGTGCTTCTTCATCCCATGTCCTGAGTCATGGGCAGTGCTGGGAACCTCCAAACCTAAGGATGAGGCTCTGTAAGGCAGGAGCTCATAGAGTAAAGCAGTAATTCTGTCATCTCAGAAATCTGCATACAGACCTAACTTCTGAATATTTCAAACTTCAGGACAGTTTATTATTGTTCTAACTCATTTCCTAAAATATACACAATTTCATACTCCATATAGTGCAGAACAAGCTCTCAGTCTGAGCAAACCAGCCATCCACAGAACCTGGCAGGAGCCAGCATTTCACAGCATTTTTCCCCATATCTGAACTCAGCTGGAACTGGAACATCCAAGAGTAGAAACATTACTCTGTTTGCCTATCCCTGCAGTGACATTTTATTTTTTTAGAGTGTCTGAAATCTACTGGAGTGGGGTGGATTATGCAAGGCCTAATCTTAAAGCTGCCTAATTAATAAAAACGTTGGGGAGAAGAAGCTTTTTTACCTCCTTTGACATCATCAAATTTTTTGTGGGATTTCAGAAACACGGTCCCTCCCCCCTCAGTTCTCTTTTCCCTGTGGATTTGCCTCAGGGCCTTTTTAGAGTTCTTAATTAAAAATTAAAATTAAGAAAGAAAAAAGAAAAAAAAAGCTGGAAAACAAACTTCCACCTCTGCACCTACCCTTATCCATGCCCAACTCCCTTCCAAGAAGAGCTACTTAAGTCCATCCCTGGTGCATGTTGACATCCCATAACCTCTCAGCATCTGACATGGCGGTGCCCAGAAGCGCCATGCTGTGAAGCTCCTTTGGGGGCTCCAGCACACGACAGGGATGTCCCTCTGATCTCCATGGGCAGCCGGCAGCTCCCTGAGGGTTTCTGCTCCAAAGAGCTGCACAGAGCAAATATTCCCCCCCCCGGCTATGGGCTCTGAGCAGAACTCAGATGGAAACGAAGAGCCAGGATGATTTCCATCATTCTCCCTCTCCATTACTTAGTAGCAAATGAACTTTCTAACAGCAAGAGAAGGCTTTAACCTTTTGTTACTGAATTGGGACAAAAGTCTTTTCCATCACAGAGCAAAACAAGGGAAAAGAAAAAGAAAAAAAAAGATGACTTGTAGGAAAGAAGGAAGGACAAACATTTTCTCTGACTTTTTTTTGACTTTGATTGTTTTCATTCCAGCTTGAGCCTTTGTTGGGGAAGCTGTGCCACCCAGCCCCACAGCCCCACGCAGGAGATGTGATTAATTTGTGCACGAGGAGTGATTTGTTGGCATGACAGCCATAAACAACAGGCTCCATTAATTAATATGGGATTGGAGCATCAGTTCTGCATCCAGTGGCATCGACTCTGCCCTTGCTCATCGAGAGAGCATTCCAGAAACAAAAAAACGTAATACTTTAAAGAATAATAATAATAAAAATTAGGATGGTAAAAGAACCTTCTTTTAACACTATTTTAATGTGCCCTTTGAGGCTTTTCCTTCTTGAGGTAGCTAATTACAGAAGCCCAAAGAGTTAATTTATTCTGTAAAAGCCCCTTTCATTGTTCTGTTAGCACGTCTGGTAAAATCACGGTTTTCATTTAGTAATCCAACATGTCCCATATCCTCTCCCTCATCTCCTATTACTATTAGTGTCAGCCTTGTACTAACCCTCCATTTCTTTCTTTTTTGTGTGTGTGTGGAAACTAACTACCTTTCAGTCACTGAAATGCTAATTTCGGAGACAGGCAGTAGGCAGCTAGAAGATAATGTTACATGTTTCCATCCTCCCACGGGGGAGAAACCAGGAGGAATCACAACATCTGAGATGCTTTTGCATTTTGGATAGGAAGACAAAGGGAAAACAGTTTGTGTGTATACACAGACACAAACACATTTGGAGACTAGGTCTTAGAGATTAAAAATGTAATTGATATTAGGTGCATTTTCTCTTTGCAGGGCAGGCAAGAGAGATCTGAGCTTTATATCTCCAGAAAGGAGAATACACAAATGGCAACACCTTGTTTAAAATCAATATCTTGATGGATATTTTTCTGCTCAGGAATACATACTGAGGAAATGGCAGTATTCTGCAGAGAAGTAAAGTGTATTTGTCATATTTTCTTGCCATGTCACTTTTTCTGCACTGTTTCATTGAGCCCTGTTCATGAAGGAACAATTGCCTTATTGTCACTCCGAATGTCCCAGGAGCAATGCAACAAAACCAAACAAAGAGGCAGAAGGGGAAAAAAAGGATTAAAAAAGTGGAACAACATTTCCAGCGTGAACTGCTAGTTCATATCTAGATCCTTTCCAAAAAGCTCTGGCAAAATCCTGCTCTGCTTTCCCCTTTCAGTATATATGGACTCACTCCCTTGGTTCCTGTCTTTGCTTGGGGCTGCTAGATTCTGAATCTCTCCATTCAGGGGAAAGAAATGGCAAAATCAGTCCATCCATCTCAAAATCCTTGGCATGTCAAGCACAGCTTTTGGGAGAACTCACATAATTTCCTGCTACCTGAAGAGAAAAATCTTTTTTTTAAACGTGGTCCAGGGCACCTCAAAAATTAAATGAGGAATACTAATGAATTCCCCCAAAACTCAGACCAAGAGATTGATTCAGGTTTGGCATCAATGTGGCGTCGCTCTACTTCACCAGTTCGCTGTTTTTCTGGAGGGAAGAAATCCATGTAATTCCCAACGTCTGGCACAGACCAGGCTCTGGCAAAAGGCAAGTGCCAGAAAAGGCAGGTTGCCACCCAGACCTCAGCGTGCTAGAAAAGCAGGGCAAAGAAGTCTAAAAGCAGTTCTTTCAGGCGGACACAAGCGTCTGCTTCTGCAGTGATGTACTCTACACTCTCTGCATACCGACTGCAGGATGTGTATTTCATCCTTCAGCAGAAACTCAACTGCACATGTTCCTTTCTAGCTGGTCAAGAGATGGAAAGCAATCAACAGGAGTGGACACCAAGAGGCCAAAGACAGGCGTACAGAATTTGTGTTTCCAATATCTGTCCACTCACACTACTTTCCACAACTTGAGATGAACCAAAGCAGGAAATTCTAATTCAGACACTGTAAGGCCTTTCATTAATAGTGTGATAAAAAAGCAAGATGCAGGATTTAAATTTCCATATTAAAACCAGCAAAAATTGGATTCAGAAAGAAGAGCATCCAAAGGCATTGACTACAGCAAAGCCTTGGCAGTCAGTTGGAATCACAGAGCAATGCATTGCAGAGTTTCACAGCACATGAGTTTGTAACACAAAGAGCTGCTGGCGTTGCAGATCGCGTCTGGGCACACACATGGAGCCATTAGCAACAAATTCTTGGTGGAGTAGGGTAAGTGGGTTTTGCTGTTTAAATCCGCTACTTGGCAGTGCAGATTCTTTCCTTCTCTGTAGTACTCAGCTCAGTCCTCTCATGGAAGCTTCCTATGTTATTAAAAGCAATCGTATTAATCAAGCCATTCTATCGGTTTTAAGTGAATAATGTTTGAGTATCCACATCCTGGCTTCCACCGACCTCATCACGATCACATTTGCACTGACATAACTTTAGAAGTTACCTGTTTCCAGCTGCGGCACAGGGGCACATCATGCCAAAACCTGGAGTCCATTGCAAAACAAAACACCAGGGAGCTTAAAATGAGAAATAATATTTCTCAGACAGCTAGCAGGGACCTTGAGAAAATTATCTTGCCTGATACCTATCTCCATGTCAGAGATATTTCTCCCTGGGATGAGGAGATCGGGTTGATCGTAGCACCAAGAAGTTATATGTATGCATTCAGAGCAGTGGTTTGGATACAGTTCAGTGTTTCTGCATCAGGCTCCCTGCTAGATTCTACACACATTTAAGTGAATTACTGTATAGTCCCCTTATTTTCTGTTTATTTTTCCATTCCAGAAAATGCTCATTGTTACTGGCTTTTTAAGCTGAGGCTCAAGGATCACATTTGATTGCACAGGACAAACCATTTTACATGGTAGAGCTTAAGGATGGAAAAAATGAAAATTACGTAATTTAATAAAGAACCGCAACAATGGAGTGCAATCATCCTGCGTATTATTGACAGTGATCATCTCCGGCTGCCAGCACTGCTGGCTGTGAGGATTCAAGATTTTCTGTGTGCCAGCACAGACCTCACTCCTATTTCCAGGCTTTCCAGTGCAAACAGAGCACAGGCTGCTTTGCATTACGGGGAGGCCTGTCCATTACTTTTCTATGAAAGAGTTTCACAGATTTTTACAACTTGGTATGTGCATTCAGGCATGCGGCATCTTTCCCAAAGTATTTTGTTGACCTCGGTTCCAAACACCTGGACAAAGACAGGGATTTGGCTGCACAAAGAGCACCTCATGCATCCTGATGCAATCTTCGTCTTTCAGATCCAGGAGTATGGTCTTTGCTCTTAGTTAGCTGGTATTTGATAGATAAGTCCTCGATCATGAGGAAACTCAAAATTTTCAAATTAATTAGGGTATATTGAGGTTGATAAAGATGAAGCTGTTTGTGACACAATCAAGACTCTGATATGGAGGCAAGCTGTCATCTCTTTCATTGCTTGTGCGAGAAGGTCAGGCACTCATGTCCAGATGATCAGGATAGCCTCAAGAGGAGAGAAAGCTTACATAAAGGGATATGGGAAAATCAATTCTAATAAAATAAGCAACAGCCCAAACTTCCATCAGAAATTCCAGTGAAACTCAAATCACCAAAACCCTCCAAGAAATCAGTCTGGAGATTCAAGTAAATCAGATTGCTTAAGCTATAGATTTGCTTTCTTCTTGTAAAACATCTGTGGATGCTTCTCACATCCTGGCCCTTCCACCCACTCCCACATTCCAGCACCAAAAACGTACAAATGAGATCTGCTCTGAGGAGGCTGGCGAGCACTAATGCTTGAGTGCCAGGTATGTGCAGCTGTATGCTTGATTGCTAATCCATCTGCAGGGCTCGGCATGGGCCATTTTTGTGTGAGCCTCAAGTAAAGATGGGAAAATGGGTTGGAATAAGTAATGCAAAAGCCCTTGGCCTTTTGCCTCTTTTGAAAGCCGAACTGGAAACAAAAGTTTCTTCCACGTTCTCAAATGCTCCATCGGTGCCACCCATTTGCTTGTGATGCCTTTCCATGTCCAAATTCCATTGGGTAGAACACCCAATGGACAGGCCCTAGGACACTGAGAGAGCAGCTTTCCTCCATGCCCTCCCAGGCTGGCAGGAAATGGAGGCTTAAAAAAACTTTGGGGAAACATGAAACCAAAGATTTTGCATCAGAAAGGTTCTTTGAGCAATGTAGACATTCAGCATTGAGGAAAGTGAGGAAACAAGGTGTTTATTGTGGAGCTAAACTATACATCTAAAAGATCTATAGGATGCACCAAGAGAAGATGAACAGATTTAACAGAATATGCTAAAGAAAATCTTAATTCATCTAAAGAGCCCTTCTTGCTTCTCAACTGTTTTGCGCTCTGGCATTTTCTTCTCTCAATGGGCCAGGGGTGTTACCAAGCAACATGGTAATACTTGGCCCAAGTTCTAAACCATAGATTTTTGTACACATCAGTGAATAAAATTATTTCATATCCTGCCTGAACATTGTCATAAATCTCTGGGCACACGCTAGGGAATGCCAACCCCATACAACTTACATGCATAGAAGAACAAAGCTCATTTCTGATCGCTTTATGTTACCATTTCGTGCCATATGAGCATTGCAAAATTAAGGCTTTTCAAAACTGTTTGGTAGAAAGTGAGATACGGTCACAGACACTCAACCTGACTGAGGGTGAAGCATCCAGGAGAGTGATGAAACCCAAGTTTCCACACTGTCTGAGTTGGAAAGGGACTGAGGACCGCAGTTCTGCCTCCTCCTAGGGATGAGATACCCCCATTAGCAGATGGGACACTGTTAACCCATCACATCCCTTTTACTAAAAACCCAGCTCCCACCTTGGCAGCAGGATTACACTTGCCCTCTTACTAAACTGACTGTAGAGCCTCCCATCTCAGCCCTCAAGAACCAAAGAGCCTTCCTCAGGACTCACTTCCTGACTTCTTGATGTGAACACAAATGGAGGGAGCGTGGCCCTGTCCCCATCACCTTGCCCACAGCCCCTGTGGAGCGCAGAGCCATTCTGTGCCCATGCTTTGCTCGGGCTGCAAAAAGGGCACCTCCAGAGAGCCGGCTTAGCAGCCTCCCTCCCAGAAAGAGACATCTCCGGGAAGAAATGGATCCGTCACAAGGCGCTTAGCGGGATGAGCCGCCCCCCGCCCCAAATCCCAGGATTTGCAATTTGCGCTGCTGCGGAGCTGTGGGAGGGCGCTGGGCTCGCTCTCCCTTTCCATTTGACTCAGCCTTCTCATAGCAGGGATTATCCTCGTCTATCAAAGGGAAAGCTGCAGAGCAGACGTCCGCCCATTCTTCCTGCGCACTGAGCCTGACAGCCGGCTTTTCAGCCCCGCTCACATTACCAGCTGCCCTACAATGAGGGAGCTAAACTCCACACAAGGCCCACATGGAGCTCCAGAAGGAGCTGGGGGGCTGAGGGGTGCTGAGGGGAGAGGGGGTTGAGTGGCGGGAGGAAGAGGAACAACTCATGCAGATGAGGGAGAGTTAATCCTATTTAGCACATGTATATTATCAATGAGTGTGTGTGGTGGGGAAAAGCAGGGGGGGAACCCCCCACTGCAGGCAGGCGGAGGCAGACAAAAAGGTCATTCATGTGTGGCTCACAGAATTAAGAAGGTACCACAATCTGCTGCTGGTTTGGCTCCAAATGCTTCTTATTCAAGTTAGAGCCCCTTCCCCCACCCAGCCTTCCTCACTAGCCTGGCCCTGCCTCTCTGAGCCCCATCCAGGTTTTTCTTTCCTGCCCCTCTGTTGGCACAGTGTGAGGAGCAGCAGCATTTCAAGGCCAGGCACCCCAGGTCCCAGGCCTCAGGGTTTCAGCCTGTATTAAGATCCAGGTTTCAGAAGTGTGAACTCAGCATAGTGCAAGCATTATAGAAGAAGGGGCTGAGTACCCACCTTTCTAAGGCTCTGGACCCACAGTTGAGCAGAGCATCCAAAACACTGAGCCATTCAGAAATTTCATCTATGACGTCTAAAATGAAATACCACCCCAATATCTCGGGAACATCTTGGCAGAGTGATTCGACCTTGGGTCATTATTAGCTGTGACTCTGCAGTAAAACTGAATTTCCCAAGATCATCTGTCCAGATATATCTCAAGAGCAAGGCACCAGGTGACTTCTTGCATCCTTCTGTCTTGGCTGCAAAGCATGCCTATCCCTTCCCATGCAAAGTCCGTGCTTCCTTGAAAGCAGATGAGAAGGAATCCAAAACTCAGCATTCTTTTAAATAACAGCACAGGGATGAAAGACAAGGGCTGGAGTCAGTCATTTGAAATGCATAAGAAATCTCAGGCTTGAATCTACAGGCTGTCCCTTTAGAGAAAAAGTGAAATGTATTTTGGACAAACCACTTGACTGCTAATGAACCACAAACACAAACATTGCTCCTTGATTTGCATTCAGTGCCAGAGGAGACCCACGTTCCCTCTAATGAGCACTGCCAGCCACCTTTCCCAGGGAGAACTCCCCAGCCACCAAGAAGAAAACGGCAATTCCTCTGGGGCCACAGCACTGGCTAACACCAGGCGTCGGATGAATGCTTGTGCTGTGACACACAGCTCCTGTCTCACCCCAGTCATCTTGCCTTCTCCACAGGAACCAGGGATAGAGGAGCTCTCTCCTCTCCTACTGTACATGCTCATAGGTTTTAATCCAATTAAACCGTTCTCTCTGTTTGACAGATTCCCTTTTTTCTTCATTTGCTTTCAATAAAGAAGCATCATTTGCTTGGGAGCATTCCAGGGTTGCAACAACAGGCCCTTCGCTTACATGTGTCGCTTACAAGTGGAAAACTGCAAACGAAGCTTGAGGTTTATTTTAGAAGGAGGGTGGAAATGGCTCTGTTATTTAATAGAGTTGTTTTTAATGCTTTTAAAACCTTATTAAGCAAATTAAATTTCAAGAGACATCTCATTCTTTTATTCTGGGAAGTCCCTTCCTCGTCCCTTCCTTGTACCAAATTGGTATGTCAGCACAGGCGTGGCCACTGCCTGGCTCCTACTGACCCATAAAGCATCGATTTTGACACTTAACAGAATTAGAAGTGCCAGCCATCCAAACCTTGATGGCTTTTCACAGGGAATGAGCACTAACCTCCATTAGGAGGCTTCCTCTTATCACATAGATCCGCTTATAATTCAATTTGCAGTGAAATTCCCCCACCATCTCCCCAAACCTCACCAGCTGCCAGACCCGCTCCTCTACTGCCAACACTTAGTCTTCAATCAAGAAAGCCTATATCCAATCCTTTCTGCAATTTATAAAATCATCTTATAGCAGCTTCCCTCTGCTGGAAGGAAGCCACAGTCAATAGGTGAATCAAGTCTGTGCCTTGTACCCCTGAGTTAATAAATGCCGAGAAGAGGGTGAGCCAAAGTCCTTTGTAAATATGTATTGTGCCAACACAATGAACTTAATATTTTAAACTTAATATCATAATGCAAAGCCCTGAAGTTCCTTGTAGAAACATGGCTGACAACAAAGATAGCACTGAAAAACTCAAATGTTGCTGGTCTGCGAATCCTCCAGCCCTCAAGCAAATAACTATCTGTGCAGAAACGAAATAAGGGAAATACAACTCAAAGATAAGTGAAACAGCTCTTAATACGAGGCAGTGCACTACCTGGGTTTGATCCAAAAATTCGTCAAGTTCTTCATTAAACTACAGGAGGTGGTTGGATTGGGTCCCACTTGGCTGATGTGCCGGGAGCAGGAACGTGCAATTCTGTGTCATTCTCCTCCTTTCAAATGCTCTCAGACTCGTACGGTATTTTAAGAATCACGCAAAGACTTGATGGGGTAGCAGGAAATATCCTTTGGGTTGCTGTGCCAGAGAGTAGGAACAGATCTGTCGTAAGTAGGCAGCTCTTCTCCATTTTACAGTAACCGAGATCCCCATTCAGCTGCAGCAGGGAATGTGTGCACAGGATTAAAAATTATCCATGATTACAATTTAGAGTATTATAAACCACTCAGCACCTGGAGTCCTGGCGAGGTGATATTTAAAGATTAATAAAATAAGCATCTGAAAATCCACTTCCCCTTTGGTTATTTGCCAGGATCACAGTCCAGAATATAGCATTTTCTGTGCAAGAACTGGTAAGCTGATTAACAGCTAAAGGAGAGCACTCTTCTGCAGCTCCTCTGGCATATTCACTACATAGCCTATCATCAGCGTGAACAAGGGAGGCCCATCCTGAGTCTGTATCTTAGTATCTTGTCAGTCTGTATCTTAAGAGCTTCGTAGTCAGTCCTGGGCTGTTAACTGAAGGAGATGCTGCTGTTTAGGCATTTGGCCACAATGACTTTCCATAACTTTTGCATCAGTTCCACTAAAATCTGAGGACTTTTATCTGATGACAGGTGAACATTCATTAAATACAATAATATTTTTTTCTGAATATGTTTCGAGCTTTGCTCCCTGAGCATCTGCATTTAATTCCTCCCCACTCAAATAGTCTGCTTTAGTCTGATGTTCATGATTCACTTCAAAGTTCACTAAAATTAGTGTCCTTCTACTGGCCTCAGTGGGTTGCAACTTGCATCCCAATTCTCTTCGTTTAAGTTCGACACCCAAGCTTACTGAAGTGAATTAAGCAATTCCCATTGACACCAATGATCTCCGAACCATGTTCTTTTATTTCCAGTTTTGTCTTTAAAACCTTCAAAAGAAAATTAAATCAAAACCAGGACAAGGTAGATGGCACTTAAACCATTGAGAACTCTAACCTCTTAACCTGCACATGTTGCTGCACATGTCCCACAGTGCATTTTTTGCTTCTGCAGTCTATGCCATTATTTGCACAGGTATGGGATTTGACATTCTGCAAAATTTACCCATATAACTTCTCAAAGCACAGACAATTGTTTCAAATGATGCATTAACAGTACATGCTTTCACTGTCTCCAGCTCTGTTCCTCCCATGAGAGATTAGAGATGGGACTTTGGTGGACACACCAAACAAGAATAGGAAAGGCTCCTCCCTCCCCATCCACCCCTTTCATAGCTGTGCATTGAATGGATGCATAGGAACAGGGGAGACTCCAACCTGAATTATTTACCATGTATTTTCCTCTATAACTCTGTTATACAGAGTTCCCCTAAAATAAATTCATTGAGGAGATGATTTTAAAAAGAATTCATTCCCTTTTTTTTTTGTTTGTTTGCACAATAATTCCACATACTAAAATAATAAATGTAAGTTTAGGGTAACCTGTCATAATTTTGCTTTAAAGTGTTATTTGTACCGTTGGCATGAGATGAACACATACAAGACACAAATAGAGCTGGCAGAGGCCAGAGCACAGCATATTGCTCCAAAAGGAGAGGTTTATCCCAGTGCCTGTCAATGGAACAGCATTCCTCTCTTTCACCTTGCTTCTCTCAAAGCTTGCAGGCCAGATCCTGTTCTCACTTTCCCCTGGCCAGCCCTCATCAGCTCTTTCTAGGAGGGACTTGAGATTAATGCCCATGGAACAGAGTGGATTTAAGAATTACTTTATTTCTGTGGAAAGGTCTTGCTGTTACTTTAAAATATGCCCTTCTCTTTTTGTCTGACATTGCAATTAATCAAGTCTCCCACCCACTCAGAGCCTGTCTTCAGAGTTTCTCCAGCTCTCACATTCTTTTATAAAGGAGGCATCAGAGCCTGCCAGAATTTATGGAGGGAAGTCACATCAGTGCAGCCAGGACCCCACAAACGAGGCTCAGCTTTTCTCGCAGCACACCTCCCTCTCACCCCCATCACAGGGGGGAACCAAGGACCGGTCCCTCTCCCCAAGCATCATCTGCTCCTCTGTCCGTAAGGCTGCAGAGACTTTCTCACTGCGCTGGGTCTGGGCTGTGCCAAAGAGGAAGCAGGCGTATTGAACGTGGCAGGTTTGAGGAATCTCAGTGCTCCAATTAGCATAATTAACTTAGAGAGCGAGCCTAACACACGGCTCCCTGCAACCCGATGCCTCCAAGCCAATCAGCCTCACACACTTTCCCCAGCCCCCAAATCTAAGGAGACCCAGGAGGACCTGGCTGGTTCTGGGGAGGGGGCCCGAGCTGGGGGAGAAGAGAGCAGCGATCTCAAAGTTCTGCTAGCAGCAAAAGTACTTTCCATGAACAGAAGTAATTTAGTCCTTCGTTATATAACATTACTCTATTTGGCTCGGAATTTTGGATCCAGTCTGCCTTACAATAGCCAGCTTCACTATCAGTAAGCCCAGGTCAAAATCTGGGTGCAGAGTTAATCGTTCCCAGCTGCTGTGCTGTATTTGGGCCCAAGGTCTGGTTCAGATTCATCACTGAACAGTCCTGTGCACGCAAGAAGCTGCGAATAGATGCTGTGAGCTGCACCATGGATGTGCAAGGCTCATCACAGGGAGGAATATTTTATTCTGCACATGTTAGGAAATGGGAATCTCTGAAGAACAATGTAAACGTTATACCTTCTCACTGTAAGCTTTAAAAAATAGGCCTTGTTATTTGTATTTTTGGCAAAACATGTCTGTTTTTCCTTTGTCAGTAGGTGTAAGTTGATTTCTGGAGCCCAAACCACCTCTTTTTGGCTAAATACCTGTTTCTTTTTTCTTTTAGCAGCGTACCCTGGAGGAGCATAACTGAACTGACATAAATTATATGCAGAGGAACTGGGAGTTTAATGAATAGAAGACTCGTGGAATTCACTTGATGTTGGCACATTAACACAGTTTTTCCTGTGCACTGAAATAAGTTTTGTAGTTTTCCCACATAAAGTGAGATGTGAAAAAAAAAAGAAAGAAAGAAAGAAAAATTTCAAGACTCAGACCTTAGGGTTATATGAGAAGTGTGATCATTCTGCTCCCTGTGAAATGACATTCAAATGAACCGAGCCCAGACACAGCAGGACACCATCGAGGTGGACAGTAGAAACTTCATGTCATGTTTGGTAATAAAATGCTGCTAAACAAATAAATTCATAATAGATTTGACTTGAAATAAAAAACACAAGTGCCAACAACCTGGCTCTCCCAGTCATTGTTCAAATGACAAACTAAAGCCCCAAAGTGGCAGCTGGGACAAAGCAAATAGTAAAACAGGCACCAATGTGGAGTATCTACGCCCTCAGAAACAGCGCACATTTCTGCACGCTCACTAGTTTATTTTTTCTAGAACTGCATACTGGCAACTGAAAGTCTTTTAAAACAGAATCTAGGTGCAGAAATAAATGTGTGCTGATTTGTTTTGATGTCGTTCCAGCATTATAGGAAACATTTGTTTATCAGGTTTGATGAAGGTTATACAGTCCAAGTTCTGCAAGTCAGGAGTGTGTTGTACACATCACTCGATAAGAGAGAAGGATGGGTTATGTAAACACCTCACAACATGCGAGGGAGATTTACTTTAATTGTTTACGTGCCTTTGTGGGAAGATTATAATCATGTTGTTTCATCGAACAACACAGTTGTACAAGTTCTGTGAGACAAATTGCCTTTTGCTCTATTCACTTGCAAAGGTCATCCTGTTACCACTGATTAGCACCAGACAGCCAGTCATACTTTGGCAAAAAGTGAGTTCATTCATAACAGGAATGCAGAGCCTTTCTCAGAATAGGTTTCCCAGTGACTGACTTGGCAAAGACACAGTGTAGGAACCGCTTCTGCCCAATATCAAACATTCACCTTCTGACAGTTCCAGAGGACATCTATCCTTCACAGCAGTGCTGAGCACCACTGGCTCAAGCCTTTGGCTGCATCAGGACCACAAGTAGATACGTAAAGTTGAAACACGGGTAAATGCTTTCCATATACTGGTAACCAATAGAGCAACCAACCTCATCGTTAACTAATTCACAAAAGCACTGTTGAAGTTACAGAAAGTCTAGCAGCAGGGGAAGCTGAAGTTCTGCTCCAGGTCTGTCCTAGAGCTGAAGAAGCCTCGTCCCAACTCCTCCTCTTGCACCCCCACCTCACTTCATTAAAGGCAGCCCAAGGAGCTGTCATGGACTCTCTTAATACATACACACATCACTCCCCAGAGCTTGGTAACTATCTTGCTTTGTCTCTTTGATAGGCATGTAGGAAACAAATGAGAAGGAGAGGATCTCTGAAGAGTCCATTAACGTTGTTAGGTTAGATGCGCTGACAATAAATCGATTCTTTTTGACATGACTGTCGCAGTAATGAAGGTACATTTCTGGATAACTCTTCTGAATGTAAGATAAGATATGGATGGCCCATGTCTTTCTGACATATGTCCAGCTTATCAAAGGGTGGCATAAGAAAAGGTTGTTTTGTTGACGCAATAATTAGAGATAAAGTTTAAGATTAATGATGATGGGTGTTTTTGTCTGTCTGATTTTTGAGGGATAGAGGTCATAGACTCTTGGGGGTGGCAGAATTAGTACCCTACCTCTGAAAAGAAAGTGAACACTCTACAAGACCAGGATTGAAAGGTCCCTCTTTCCTCTAGAGATGAAAAAAAATGCAGTCAAAGAAAAAAACATGCCTAAACTTGAATGTCACGCTACATTTCTCCACTGTTTCTGAGGTTCTGGCATTTGAAGGGACCTTTTAAGGCTCCTTTCTTTGATACATAAAAGAAATTTCTAGTATAGCAAAGATATGTATATGAGGGTCAAAGTGTCAAGAGGGGAAAAAAAACCCACAACATAGCAAGTACCAGGGAAGGCCAGAGCTGCATCATGCAGCAGTAGGGATAAGCCACATCTTGCTGCTGATCTGATGCTGTTGCTGACAGCCATCCAAAGGATGGCTGAAAATTTGAAGATCTGTTCCTTCCCTAAATATACATGGGTCTGTCACTTTTCTTTTTCATTCTGCCCTGAGGTCCTTCTTGCTGTATGAAATGGCACACAGCCCAGGGCTGTCCCAGCTGATGGGATCCAGACACCAGCACTGTCCCCAGTGCTGTGGCCCACCATCCTTTGGCTGCATATAGGGATGCCAAGACAACAACATTTATAGGTCTCCCTTGGCTCTTGTTTGCCTATATTTAAAGCCAAGGTAATACTAACATTCACTACAGCACACAAGCTTTAGTCTGTCCTTCTTCTTAGGTAAAATATTCAATTAATGTTTGGTGAAACATCAAATCTACAGAGAAAGGACATTATTACTTTGAATCACCTTGAAGACATACATAATTGTACTGTTAGAATCAATAACAAAATCCTCGGTAGTAATAAAATATATTTTTTCTGCTTCAGAGTATTGTTTCATCTATGGAGAGAATTAACTTTTAATTACTTTGAGAAGAAAGAAAGAAACAAACAATTAGCTAAGTAAATTGAAGGCAGTTAAGTGATGAAGTCATGCAAAACATATTTTGACTGGAGATAGGTAAAAGCCAAACGTCTGAAGATTAACACTTCGGAATGTTGGGATAAGTTCAGGCTGAAATCCCAAGACCCGAATTAGCCACTGATGTTTTGCTTTTGCACCTAACCTAAAATGGGAAAAGGACCAACAACTTATTAAAGCAACAATTATTTGTGATGCTTTTGCAAACTGAGATAATGGATCAGATGTTTGCTGCTGTGGAGCCAAAAATCAACAGAAACAATGTTTGCTAGTTTTCAGCTTTAAAAGCCAAACTTAGTCCAAACCTGGACTCCCAAAAAACATCAATCTTTGTCTACCAGAAACCATGAAATCCTTCTGGAAATTCAATTCTCTGTTGAAAAGGTCAAATTTTGAACCTCTTGACTCTAACACTCATGTTTCCAAGCTAACTTAATAGCACTATAAGTGATTTAAACAAATCTAAAAAGAAGACCGAAAAGATAGCATTTTCTTTCATCCAAAACTTTTCACTTAGAAATATCTGGAGTTATTTTTTTAAGGCTTTCACTTTTTTGCTCTTTTTCACTACGTTTTATCAGTGAATACGATGAAATGAGTGACAATTCCACAATTTTCTTTCTCTACAGTTTTACTGCCTCTTTTTCCTAGCTTTCGTTTGCTGCATTTCTGTTTGTGTGCAATTGAAGAGTTATGGAAAACAAGAAGAAAAAATAGAGAGGGACCCATTCCTAAACAAAAAACAAAACAGATACTACTGCATTTTCCAGTTGCTTCTTCTAAACGGAGTAAAAGAATAAAGAAAGGAAAGAAGTATCTGAAGCAAAGCATCAGCATACAAGCTATTAACAAATTGAAACTGCTGGTTTTAATTGTCAAAACCCCACGGATACCCAAATTTTTGCTTGCAGCCCAATACAGAAATTACGTGTTTTTACAATTTGAAGCCCTTCAGACTTTGGCTGAAACATTTGGGTTTTGATCTCTTTACTCAGACATCCAGTATAGACAAGCCCATCTCACCAGTCTCCTAAAAATACCATCAATTTCCACTGATGCATTCCCCCATTAGCCTGCTGCCATGACACACGTCAGCAGTAAACTCATACATTTCTACAGGAGGAATTGCCACTCACATTGGTATAACAATAGCCATGTCCTAGAACAATTCTGCTTTCCTTTCAGCTTTTAGACTGGGGATTCATTTAATACAGCTAGCACTAATTAAGTAAACAAATAAATAACAGCCCAGAGAACCTCCATTTTAAAGGAATCAAATGTTATTCTAATGACAACAAACCTCTAAAGCCATTCAGCAAAATGCTTCTCTTACCTCTGAAGACAGCCCATCACATAGCACAATTAGAAGAGAAATTGGGTTTAAGGAATTTATAAAAGGTACTGAATGCCTCCCCTTGTCTCAGCACTGATATGAGGCAGCTGTGGGTCACAGGGCCCATCCTGTATTTCCATTTCCATTTAAAAAATAGGTTTTTCCTCTACTTACAAGGAAGCATAAATGGTTGCTCTCACTGCTTTCTGGCTATGTCAGCTCCAGACCTGACCTGTTATCTCTCCTTTTTTATTGCTAACTCAATAAAGGCTCAACTTTCCCTCCTTTTCCATCTTTTCCCATGATTTGTTTGTTTAATTTTGTTTGTGTACTGCGGGAAATATTCCTCTTTTCTGAAACTGCCATGTGCTGACACTAGCAGCCTTTCTCCCTGCCATTTGGAGCACAGTTTCAGAATCACAATGGTGAATTCTCAGGCAGGAGCACACGGAACAAAGCAGACCCAGCTTTAAGCAGGCCCAGTTATAAGGACACCACAAGTATCTGCAAAGGCAGCCTTCACGTATAGGTGAAACTAAACAAGACTTAAAAGCAAACAGAAACCTAGACCTGTGTGTGATATCTCTAAAATCTCAGTTGTTGTTCTCACTGGAATTTGGCCTAACGCTATATAAATAGATTAATATTAGCCTGTTCAAACAGATTTTCAGTCAAGATCTCTCAGAAACAACTAGAAGAAAAATGCAAATGGTTGTCCTTATTCATTTATTTCTGAGTTTCAACTCAAACCTGAAGCCGTAAGGATGAGTTCTGGCCCAAGTGCTCTGAATTCATGGAAGGGGTGGGTGGTTTCCAGCCTCATACTGATATCCAGCCCTCCCTTTTCTCATCTTCCTAGGGAACTGGCGTTTCTTTTTAGGCCCACCTCTCCATCTGAGTTTGCAGATGACACTGTTGATCTCTGAGATGAAGAACTGGGATTATAAACTGATATACAAAGCCAGTGCTGAGTAGACAAGCAAAATGAAATCATAGCTGCCTGACCCATATATATACTAAAAGGCCTTGGGAAAATAAATAAATAAATAAAATAAAATAAAAATCAATTAATCAATTTGTTTGCAGAGGCAACTTAGCAACAAGCAGCACATAGGGCTGATTGGTTGGGTCTGTTAATAAGCAAGTTGAATTGCAGATAGTTCCATCAACTGATTTCAAATTTGGGAGTATTGATTTTTGTTAAGGAGATTCATTTCAGCTGACCCTCCTCCCAGAGAAAGGAATGCACTTCCATTCTGTTAAAGAGGTAACATGGTGAGGGTAGGAGTCCCCACGTTCCCATCTCAAGGAGATTTTGGTATACCCACAGCTGTTCAGTGGACTAAGCAGAAGTCCTACTCAGTGCTTGGCTGCTACCCATGTTTTCTGAAGGTACTTTAAGAAACAGTGTTCAGGAGATATTAAAAAGCAACATATTTTAAAGTAGCTGTAATATTTGCAATGTACATATTCTCTATAAATAGTAAGTTCTGCTCAAAACGTGATCAAAAATAAAAAATAAATAGTTTAGGCTTTAAATGCCTAATAACACATAATGAAAAATAATTTTAAAAAGAAATATATAAATACTATCCTGTGGTTTCTGTAGTTTTATTTAATATTTTCAATTATATTTTTAGAGGGACCTTTACTGCCTATGATGTGCAGGTGTTTATAGTCCCTGTGCTGAGTGGTGTTGCTACAAGCGGCAGGGGGCATCACAGCCCCATAACCTCTTGACCTGCAGAGGTTAGCCCCAAGGAAACCTGTGCATCTGCATACCTGCACCTGGGAACATCTGGCTGTCAGTGTCATCATTGCCCTGACCTTGTTCTGTCGGCCAAAGACACTGTTTCCTTCCTTCTGCCACCACGATGTGGCTGCCGACATCCTGCTTCCGTTTTCCTTTTCAGGGCATAAGAGCTGCTGGTTTGCAGAGGGCTGTGTTGTGATGAGGCTCCAGACAAGGTAGAAGATGACAGGAGCCATTTGGGCTCCTTGCCTGCTGCCTCCCAGAACCCGGTGTACACGGCATGTGTTTCAATTCTGCTGCTGGTGGAACTGGGTAGCCCATGATTATTAATCTTCTCAGTGATTCCTCTGGAAAATTTGACTCATTTATGCTCATGACCTCAAAACATCCTGATATCTTTATGTAGGACTTATTCTACAGTAGTGCCATTTACTAGAAAGGAGCTACAGGCACTTACATCCAAGATGCAAAAAAATACAGTTCTGAGAGAAGTATAAACAAATGAGAATGTGAATGCTGAGAGTACTGGATCACCCAGTGTTGAGTTTCTGCAGAGGCCCTTTTATTTACTGAACATTTATGTGTATATGAATATTCAGCCCTTGATAGAGCAAAGAGCTGGTTTTGATACTAGCAGCAAAAATATTTGCAGTAAATGTCATGACACGCCTTGTCCATAATATGATTTTTTCCAGATGGGTATTTTTTTCAAATTACTGAATGGAAAAATATGTCTTAAGACAAGTACACATAAAAATAATTCTTTTTCCTATTATTGCCTTTTTTTTTTTCTTTTAATTTTTCTTTCTGCATTTGTAAACACGCTGCTGCCTGCCATGGGATGATATGCTGGGAGAGCACATACATCCTGACATCTGATTAATCATGCAAAGCGATGGATGCATAATTCTTCACTGACAGAGTAGCTGACCAGGAACCGTTTTATTACACTAAATGCAAAGGTGCACAGTATTTACACCCCCTTCAAGATGGTTTCTAGCACTAAAACATTCTATTGAGTGAGTGGTAGGCAGATATTCAAGCCAGTTTTAGATCCAAGCAAACCAATACTTCTTTTGTTAGCTGGGACATGAACCTGCTTCTGGATCCAAAATGATCTCAGCTGGCAGCCCCACCCAATACAACATTTGAATGACTGTCCTGATCCCGCTCTTAATTTATTAAATTTGGTGTCCATGAGGTCACTCCAGATGTGGGGCACCTCTCCTGTAAAACAACATCCAACTCTCAGCTTTGGTTTCCCAGGAAGGGGTGGAGTGAGCTGAGTTCTTCCCACACCATCTGGAGCCTGGAAAGCAGCTTCTCCAAGACACAGTTGTGCTGGGGCTGGGCTGGGCAGACTCCTTTGTAACAGTAGCAGGAGTTGGGGAAGATTCTTCATGACAAGCATCATACCACATTTTCTGCTTCCTAAGTCTTTCTCCTATTCACATTTCTGAGAATGACAGAGACCTGCCAAGCTGGTGGAGTGGAGGACTGGGATTTGAGTGATGGCGTAGCATAGCTTTTGTCTATTCATAAAGAAAATGATCACCCCTGGAACGGGCTGCCCAGGGAGGTGGTGGAGCCACTTTCGATGGAAATTTTTCCATTCAAGAAGTGTGCCATGGTGGCACTGAGGGACATGTTTACTGGGCAACATTGGTGGTAGGCGGATGGTTGGACTAGATGATCTTAGAGATCTTTTCCAACCTTAATGATTCTATGATTCTAAGATGGGGGTCAGAACCAGAAGATGAGATTTCCACTCGTTTGGCAGGCATCCAGCCTTCGGTTTTCTCAGGGAGGGCAGTGGAGGTTTTTGGCTAGCAGCCCCACCAGCAGGCAGAGCACTCTCCATTGCCTTCCTGCTCAGCCCACCACCTTGCAGGGCAAGAGATGCAGGCCCTACAGATGAAAAGTGGCTGCAGGTACAATCTGCTCTTGTGTGGCAATACCGTGTGTGGTGCCAAAGGACACCCTTCCCCTGCCAGGAGCCACTGCCTGAAGAGATCAGTTAACATGAGCTGGAGGTTGACTTCCTCGCTTGTGGCCCAAATCTGATTCTCATGATTCAGTTCTGGCAACATCCTTAGCAACTTCAGCTTGGGCAGCAGTTGAGATCACTTGGCATTTTGCAGAATAGAGCCCTTAATGCAAACCAGTTAGAGAAGTATGAGCTTAGTGATTTCTCTTCTTTAAGAAACAACAACAAAAAAAAAAAAATTGGAAAGGGGATAGAAGGGCAAATTTCAAAGTGGTTTCAGATTCCCACAATAACAACGGAGCCCAGCTCTTTCCCAAACACTTGCACATTTCCTTAGAAACAGGTGACAGACATCTGCAAGGCTGAGTTCAGTGCTGGAACAGCCCAGCCTCCCTTCCTTGGTTGTGGGTGTTCTGCTCTTACAAGAGTGAGAGAGATTCAGCTTAAATATTTCCAGACAATGCTGTGATTTATTTTAAGCGTAATAGAGGTCATTCTTTGCGGAAATAATATAATAATTGTTCTGTGTGAAAGCAGGAGAATTGCAGTGAAGCAGAAGATGGCCAACCAATAAAAGTTAAACAGTTTTTGTATTTCCCAGCATCCTGGGCATGACACCCAAGGCAGTAACCCCAATGCCAGACACAGAGTAATGGAGGATCCTTTCCTTGCATTATTCAGTATTCACTAGAGGAATGGCCCTCATGGAGTCAGATGCCTTTCCTGATCCTGAACAAACTACACATCCCATCAGCTGCATTAGGAAAAAAAAAAATTGAAGAACAGAAGTAGTGAAAATGACCTTCCACTATGGAGATAAACATCCTCCCTTGCTAGGGCTTAGATCAAATAACCTCTGTGTTACATCAAAACAGAGGGGTTTTGCTCTGAAGACACTACATGACCTTGTGCCATGACCACCATCTGGTGGGGTAACACTTGTCACCTGGAATTCCCTCCTCAGCCATACTGGGAAAGAGAAGAAGAGCAAGAAGTAAAGATGAGGAGAATCCACTCGGAACCAACTATTCATCATCACTGTTCCCCCAGAGGACAAGAACACAAGACAGAGAAGGCAGCAACTGTTTTCAGGGAAATGTAGGCTTCTCCCACTCATGGAGAAAAGAGTGGGATTCACCCACAGGGCAGTACTGCCATTTCCACTAGTCCTACAAGGACATGCTACAGGCTTCCAATTGCAGTAGCAAGAAGCAGAGGCTGTGTGGGTGGTGAATTGTTCCCATATTTCCTGAGCAGCACAGAGGAGTCCTGTGTACTTCTGAGGTCTGCTGCATCCTCTCTGGGTGACCCTGGCTAAGTCATTTCATCTGTCTGTTCCTGTCTTTTCCCAAAGTAAAACATGGTCAATAATACCTCCTTTGCAATGTGCAAAGCTGCAAGTACATTGTATGTTAAAAGGTGGTGTTCCTGTAGAGAGCAGCTATGAAGCCTTTCTATCACTCCTTGCATCCTAAACTCTGCCTCTGTAATTTGTTCTCTAAATCTCAACGAACACCAAAGAACCAGAAAAGAAATATGATTTCAAATCAAGTGGCAGAAAAGCCAAGACTCAATCACAAGACCTGCCATCCAATGAACAAGCTCTTCTGTCTACAAATCTGACACACGTTCAGCTGTTCCTAGTGCTTTATAAAGGAGAAGTTGCTCTTGGAAAGCGTCGTTACTAAGAGAGAAAAATAAAAATACCGTAGATGGTTTTCAGCTCTACATCTGTGGAAATCTCGTTAGGTAGTTTTAGATGTACGGGCATCTGGAAAAAATCATCACTCTAAACAGAAAAATATGTCATAAATGTAATAATGGGGTGTTGGAGAAGCAAATGAAATTAGCTTGGTCTTCAACTCAGCATCTTTGGCTGGAATTGCTAAAAAGAAAATACTTGTATGAAGTACTTGACAGTTTTTGCCGAGGTTGGGTGGTATGGACCAACATGGAGTCTGAAGATTCCAAGTCTCTGACTGAAAGACATAAAACTCCAGAGAGTTACAACAGGTTGGAGCCAAGTCAGACACCTACAGAAGACGAGTACAAGTGCAATGAACTCCACAGCCAGGTCAGGCTCCTTAAGCAACAGGCGGGCATTTTGCTGGGCAGAAACTGTAGATTTTGAATTTCTCCACTTCCCCTCAACTTTTGGAAGAGAAAATGAAGTTGTGGCAAAGTCACAGGCAATCGGCACCAGGTGGTGCAGGAGTAGAAGAGGGTCAGTTTGTTTCCATTGCACCAAATTTGGGGTGGGAGCAAGCACGGTACCAGGTGCCATGTCCACAGCATCATGAGACATCAAAATTAATGTAACTATTATATACCAGCCCTCCAGGACATTGCAAGGTGCACATCAAGAAGGTATAAAGCGGCTGTAGATGCACTTTCCTTGGGTAGCTTGGAAAGCACAAGCCACAATCACGAATGGTCATTAAAAATCTTGTGGCAATCTCTGCAATAGAACATTCAATCCATTGTCCCAAATCTAATCATTACACTCTGCCCTCTGCCCATTTAGCATCCTTCTAGTGTTTCAATTGGGGATAGTATTGCAGTGCATTTCCTGACCTGAATAGTTTAACGGATCATAATTGTCTCATAGTTACTTCATGCTCCTGCAGTCGGTTTGTTGTATCCATCTGTTTTCTTTATTCTTACATGCAAACTGTAAGGTCTTTAGGGCCAATGCCTGCTTCTGAGCCCTGTGTTAATACAGCATCAAGCACAGGAGGTCCTGATTTTTAGGTTCAGCAGCAGAACAACCCATAATTAATAAATGGCGGCTTGTCTGTTCTGAGCAGAAAAGCAGCGCAGCAATCTGTCAGGGTATAGAGGAGGAGGGTGTGACCTCTCCCATCAGGCCTGTGTCCCTTGGGATTCTCCTGATCATCCTCATTTTCTTTGGAAAAGTTATGGTGCTGATCAGTTTTTTGTGCATTCAGTTTCACTCCAGCTCAGGAACAGATGGTGGCACAAAAGAGGAGTGACTTAAAATCACTTTGTCCTGCTCTCCCCCTCCACCTGCTCCTAATCACAAGCCGTCCATACATTTAAATACCAAACAAGAGGAAGGAAAGAGCTTGTGTGCAACAGAAATACCAAACAATGTTTGCATTAGGAAAAAGAAGAAAAAAAAAAACCCAACAACTTAGACATGCCTTTCAGCCCCTAGCAGCAGTCCCCATGGAAAATAATGTTAAAATAAACAAAAAGAAACAATTCCATTCTGACTGATGATTTTATAATATGGTCAGAGCTGCTAAATGCAACCAGCCGTCCCTCCCACACTCCCACTATCCACCCAGAACTATCCCTCTGTTTTAAGGACGTCTCTTCACCCAGTGACACGTGCACATGAATTCTCTTTCTTAATGATCCTTAAGCTTTATTAAGAACAAAAGAAATCCTAATCATGATATAAGCCTATTAAAGGATGACAGTGATATATCATTAATAGTGATGCAGAATGGACAGAAACATGCAGTTAGCACTTCCACTTCTGCATTTAGAAAGAAACAGACTGATGTATTTCTATTAAATGAGGATGATGAAGTATATTCCAGTCTATTAGTAACCAAAGATGTTAATCAGTGTTTCTCAGGAGGGTCTCTTAATCTGCATACTTAGAAAGCATGAAGTCAAAGTCCTGTAAGAGCCAAAATCCTGTAAGACCCAGCTAAGGTTCTCTCTGGATTTGTAGTTTTATTTTTTCAGTACAGCTTGAAACAAGGGTAATTCTGAATGCCAGGCTGTGTGCCTCCTCACCTCAGCTTGGCCCCATTTCTCATACATTTCTGCTATGTAAGCTTGAGAAAGTCGAAAAGTAGGTTGGAAGGTCTATGAATGCAGGGAAAAATAAAAGAAAAAATTTAAGTTGCCATTAAGTTTTCTTTAAGATACGAGTGGTATTATTCAGCAGATACGAAAACCACTTGAAACCACAGAGGCTATGTCCCCACTGCAAGGGGTTTCCCAACCACAGTGTGCCAAATTTTCACATCAACTCAGATGGGTGCAGGATGAACAGCCACGTGGCAGCAGTTCTGCAGCCCTATGGAAAATAATTGCTCATGGCAGATCAGCTGCGGTTTTCTCCATCTACTGACACCAACAGCTACTGCAGGTGGCTGGTCCTGGCTCTCAGGAATTTGCAAGTTGCCATAAAAAGCTGCCCTGTCCTGCTTAATTCTTGCTGGTGAGCTACCCTCACTAAGACACATGAAGTATTGACTATGACCACCACACCTTGCCTGCTGTCCATAAACCCTGACTTTTTTTGGCTGAGACTCACAGGTTTAAGTTGATCTCTGTATTTGTCATGTTAGGAAGTGCTGTGTACTGCACTGATGAGGTTTCCATTTGCAGATGATGTCTGGGTATCTGAAGAGGACCAGGAAGGGGAAGCTTGGTCTGTCTTTTAGCATTCGTTCATAGTCATCCATTCAGGCACACTGACTCAGTGAGACGAATCAGAGCTCCAGCTATTTGTAACTCAGACTTCAGCCAGCATCAGACATGGGGAACTTGATGTATGTTGGAATATGCTTTAGCCTTTAGGAAACTGCCCAGCTGAGGCCCAGTTCTTCCCCCTGAGCTTTCTCTCGAAAGCCAACTGGGATGAAGATTCCTTAGTCCACCTGGATTGTGTCCGAGGATCCCAGTGACTACCACTGCTCCAAGGAAGATCATTTTCTTCGACACCTGGCCCCACTCTTGCCATTCACGTGCAGTTCTCGTCACCCACGTCCCTGCCCTGCGCGCTACTGATGTCCATGGGAGCATCACATAGATTGTTTGGAAGCCTGAAACAAGAAATGGCTGCACTGCTGCATTCATGCTGTTCAATGGAAAATTGCCTTCATCAGGGACACTTTGATTCCTAAGCTGGAATGTAAGGAGTTGTAAATCAGCATAGTCCCACTGCTTCTAGCAGACATACAGCATTTGTGTCAGCACAGGAATTTGCCACTTCGTTACAGAGCTCCTTTAGCAACAGCTTGCCCTGAATGAGGCCCAGTGCCTGGTAAGGAGAGGCAGCAATTTTCTCTCCACCTAGTAAACATCAAACTCGCAGATATTATTTAAGTTGTCCATAAGTGCACAGGAAGGCTCTGTGCAGATAGGCATGTGTTAACAAGGAGCACACTCATATCGCGGTGCTAAGTATTTTTGGGTGGCCAGTCAAGCATAGCTGCCTTTCAAACTGCCTCGGAAGGAGAAATATTAATAAACTCCCTGCAGCATGCAGATTTGATTGAATTTCTCATGGATCATAGCCCGCCTGCAGCAGGGTGGCATACCTGTCAAGCTAAGACATTGTTCCATAATTGTTCCTGATGCATTGTGTGCTAATTACCATTGCTGAAAATAATCTCCAAAGATTATGGCAGGCATCATAAATAACAAGCCAGCGGTTCGACACTGCATTATGACAAGGCCTCAATCGCTCTTATCATTTACTGGAGTGGAGCCTATGCATTAGCTTTACTAATGAATCTTTTTCATTTGTACAAGTGATGTTTCCATTTGACAATGACATGAACATAAAGTGGAGGTTAATTTACTCTATTCTGAGAGGTTCATTATTTAACCTGACGTTGAGGACAAAACAATGTAGCCTAATAGACGGCAAATAGAAATTAGTTGTGATGAATTTTGCCATTTAACACTCTCGCGCTCAGAGGCAGCGCACATGGGAAGAGGATGAGTTTGTTTCGATGGCAAAATCACTTTATTTCCACAGTTCTAACAAAACAAACAAACAAAAAAGATCCCCCAGCTCCCAGAATCCACCGTACCTTGTAAAACACGATGGATTTACACAGGCATAAAAACTGCTGGTAACTAATGGCACAACGTTGTCATTGTGTCAATTTTTATCAGATTAGTTGGCATTAACACTGTATCACCGATTGCCTTACAAGCCGAGCTGCTGTGAATTGAATTGGATTCAGGTAGCTATTAGAATTGCCAATTTAAACACTCGAGGCTTATCTCAGCTTTAAGCCATTGACAAAAAGGTTTGGTCACTTCCTCGACATTTTCTGACATGTGTGCTCAGGGCGAGCGATGCAGCATCCGGTCGCGGGTTGCACTCATCCCTTCGGGCCTTCAAAATGTATCTATTCAACATTAATTTAACATTGTCCAATGTGGTTTGAATCAAGCAAATATTTTCCTTGTTTATTGCACGCGCTCATTGTGCTGTTTCAAGGAGGTTTATTAATAGTTTGCAATAAATTTGCTAAACAATTTGCAATAAATTATGCAGTCATATTTATAGCAGTGACACATTTTAGAGGACAAAAGTTGACCTTTCCCATGCCTCAAAGAGAGAAGGGGCAGGGTGTATCCATTACAACCCGGCCTTTCGTAGGCTCATATCCTGGTTCCTTCAGCTCCCAGAGAAGATAAAATGTATTTGCTCAAAAGCTGCCTTAATTTGTTTACAAACAGTGGGACATATTCTCTGGGAACTGAAACCTGTAGCATCTATTCAGAGGGGTTTGCAGAGCAACGAGCCCTTTGGATGTGGGGTTTGCTCATTTTGTTTTGTTTTGTGAGGGGGGTTGTTTTTTTTTTATTTGTTATTTTTTATTCATAGTTTAACACAAAGCAACATCTTGAGAGGAAACACTCCAATTTCAACAGCACTGCATTTTCCAACAACAACAGAAATGTTCCTTTAATTACTTCCAACTCGCATCTAATGCGCGGTCAGTGAGGGACGTGTCCAGGAGGTATGTGCAGCACTCTGTGACCCCATCTCACCACTTGCTCCCAGCTGCAGCCTGGCTCACACTCCAGCACCTGGGCTCCCCCCAGACAAAGCCGGTGATGGATACTGCAAATAAAATGCTCCCTCTTGCTGCTACAGACAGAGATGGCACAGAGCAAACCTCCTTCCTGCCCAGCACTGTAAGGTTTGCATGCATCCATTCATTCATCCACTGTCCTTGTATCCAGATGGTGCCATAGGGAATATGGAGAGGAAAGGAAAAATAATACTCCATGTTTTACCCAATATTAGAATCATTCAGGTTGGAAAAGACCTCTAAGGTCATCAACCGCCTACCTATCACCAGTATTCTGCACTAAAATATGTCCCTAAATGCCATGCCTACATGTTTCTTTAACAGCTCCAGGGACGGTCACTCTGTGCTGTACTCTCTGTGAGTAGCCCATTCCAGCCCAACTTTTTCAGAGAAGTTTTTCCTAATATCCAACCTGAACTCCCTCTGGCTCTACTTGAGTCCATTCCCTCTCGTCTTTTCACCGTTACCTGGAAGAAGAGGCCCACTTTCACTTCCCAACAACCTACTAGAGCTACCCTAACTCCGTCCTGACAAAGACAGGAGCCTCCTAACATGACAAGACCCTCCAGCAATCAAACATAATCAGGAACTGATCTCAGATTTCCAAGCAGCGGCTTCTTCTCTCATGCCGGGACAATTTTCTCAGAGCTTGGGCTGCCTCCTTGTCACCAGCTGTCCCAAAAGCCAGAGAGCAGCCCAGAAAAGAGGCCAGTGAGGTAATGGCCTCACTTCTCAGAACAAGGGAGGGCAGTGGTGAAAAAGAAAGAGCACTGCTGTAGGAGTGAGCTGGACAGCAATTGGACTATGCCTCTATTTTACTGCATATTATTACAGCGTTACATTCATAGTCAAGGGTCAGTTGCCATTTCCTGGGGTTTATAACTTGCCTGTTTTAATTAACATCAGGCTGAAACCTGGTAGGGAGGTTGGGTCAGCCCAGATGTCAATGTTATTCCAAAAGTCCGTTATATCAGTGGTGCTATTTAAAATATATAGAACATGGAACATTTAGCCACGCACTGATTCCAGGGTTGGGCAAATAATACAAATGGGGCTTCATTTAGGAAGAAAACAACTTGGCATGGATTTTGGGCCTCTATGAACAGGCTCAGCACTGAGGAGTGGGCAGAATCCTGCTTTAAAGAGCTGCTTTATATGCAGCATTCTCAAATTTTGGAGTTGTTGCTCTCATCACAAGACATGAGCACAGTCATAGCTACAGCAAAGCGGTTACTACCGCTTCTGCTTTTCTTTGCATGTTTACAAGTCGTAGAAGAGATGTGAATTAAATACACAAAGCTGCTACGTTTGTTGCACTGACATTGTGAACAGAGGCACTGGGACTTGACATCACCCTTTTAGAAACCCCTCCCATGGTTATCGTCTTCATTGGCTCTATCTAAAGAAGTTGCTCTCCTCTGGTAGCAAATGCCTGCAGGGCTGAAGACCTTTCAGGTGAGTTTGGGACTCAGCCTTAACTGTGAATGCCAACATTGTTGTGCACATGGACTATTTCTTGCTGCTTTATGGGGTTTCCCAAGTCCATGCCACTTCATACACCTTCACCACATTCCAGGTGAGTTTTAACCTTTCTATTTCTCCTTGCAGTGGTCAACAAACTGAAAAGCTCTTGTAGCAATAGTGCCATCTCAACCAAGATAAATAAGTCTACTGCCATCTGGCTTAAATTTATTGTAGAAAGAGTAGAACAACCCATCTGTTGGAAGGAAGGAAGGAAGGAAGGAAGGAAGGAAGGAAGGAAGGAAGGA